>JAIUJO010000018.1:2873771-3473771 GCA_023846275.1 Vanilla planifolia
AAACACAAGTGTGAGCCCACAAATACACACATGTGATTGCATGCACATACATAGATCCACACAAGCACAAAAACTAACGCACACACACACACACACACAAAAATTTGCACATGTGCACACGCATAAATGCACACACATACATACACGCTCACCCCTAAACACACATACACACGCACACACACTCACTCAATCACACTTGCACAAACAAGCACATGCATACACATGCAAACCCATAGTCACGTAGACACACACATACGGATACACACACATGCACATGCTTGCAAAGACACACACAAACATACGCACATGTAGGTGCACAATAATACACCATGCATACACACCTAGTCACAAGCACAAACATATGCACAGTTAAACAAACACACACTCATACGTTCCAACACACACTCATATGCACAAACACAAGCACAAATACTCACATACGTACAAAAACACAAACACATACACCCACACAAGCACATGCATATGCACATAGGAATGCTCTCATGCACAAACACATATACAAAAGCATGCACAACATAGAAAATGATTCACGCACATTCTTAAACACACACATGCTCGTCCACAAACAAGCATACACACACAGGTTCACGTGTACACTAAGATACACACCACACACTCAGCTAAATTCTCATGCATGAACAGATATGCATGAATGGATGCACACATGTGTACACTTACACACCCTTGGACACATCCAAACTTGCTAAACCACACACACACACACACACACAAAAATGCATAGACATACACACACACACACACACATACATAAGCATACAGATAAACACAAAAAACTACACATGCACTCGATAATACAAGTGCATCCACACACACTAGCATGCACCCAGATGTCCACACCTATATGCACACACGCAACCACAAACACACATGCACGCACACATGCAAACATGCGCATACATGGACAAAATATACACTCACAATTAATAACACACATATGCACTCTTGCATGCACTCAAACATGTGCACACAAGCACAAAAATGTGTGCAAACACATGTGCACACATACACTTTTACATGCACATACACACATGCACACACGCACAACACATGCACATACATACACTTTTACAATAAACACACACAGATACACACACACACACACACACACACACACACACACATATATATATATATATATATATATATATATATATATATATATATATATATATATATATATATATATATATATATATATATATATATATGCACACATGCACATAAACATACACATATAGACAAATGCACTCTCACATGTATACGCATGCACATGCACAGACACACACATGAACACACTTCCTTGCACACTCATACAACATGCACATATAGATGCACCAACACATGCATGCAAAAGAAGACATGTGCACATAGATACACAAACAAGTGCACACACATACACATGTACACAAATGCAAACATGCACACACGAACAAATATGCACATATACATATAGAGATACACACACACATTTATGGTTATGCACATAAGCATGTAGAAGAACATGAATAAACATGCACTTACACATACATAGTTACACACATAGGCTCACACACAAGTTCACACACACACAGACACACACACATGTACATTGAGATAAACACATTCACGTCTCACAAACTTGAAGATACACACACAAACAAATGCACAATCTTGCATGCAAGTCCACATATGCACTCACACCCACTCACACACCCAAAGAAATAAACATAAATATGCACATGCTCACATATACATACACACAAACACACACTTACATGCACTCACAAACACATGATGTGTGCATACATGCACACAAACACGCATATGTGCACATAGATTAATGCACACACACATACATAAACACACAAACACATGCAGGAACACGTACAAATACACATAAACACATGCATATAAACACACATGCACATGTGCTCACACATCACTCCACACATGCACACAGACACATATATAAGTACTCACACATACACACACACACTCAAATATATTAACACTCGCCAAGGCATGCACAAAAACATTCACACATGACATAAATGCACACACACACACAAACACACTTTATCATACACAATCATGCACCCACATACGTCCACACACAAATGCATAAGCATACCCACATACGCACAAGTTAACAAATACACACAAACACACACATGAATGCACACCCACAAATGCACTCACATGCATACACACTAAAACACATGAACACATGCACTCATATGCACAAACATGTGCATGCACACATGCATAAATGCATACAAACCTACACACATGCACAGACACATACACACATGCATGTACTCATGTAAGCACACATAGGCATATACACATACTTGCACACACACCCACAAACACACACTAACAGACACACACACGCATGCACATACACTTGCGCACACATGCACACACACACATGCACATGCACATGCATACACATAAACACACACAACACACACACTCATGCACATACACATGCATATACACACACACATTTAGAGCCACACATGTCACCACTTATATGCACACATGCAAAACTACAAACACATGCATGCACATGCATGTCTACAAAAATGCGCATACATATAAACACAAACACAACTATACAAATGCATATACATATATGCATGCAAGCATGTGTAGGACCACACATACACATGTATAGAAACAATGCACACACACATGCATGAAGACACACACATGCCCCCAAAAACTCAAACAAAAAACACACACACACACTTGCATAGAAATTCACCAATGCACACACTCACAGACACAACGTAGACATATACACACACTTGCACATGCACACACATATATAGACAAGTTCACTCATACATAGATGTGCACACACACGCATACATGTGTATACTAGTACATAAAAATATACACAGATAAGCACACATTCATGCACACACACTCACACAAAAACACACACATGCTAATATATGTACATATACATGCACTCATACACACACATAAAAACAAACACAAACATGAAAACACATAGATGTGCCTACACACACACATATGCCAGAGTGGTTACACATGCATGCATTCATATGCACACATACACATACACACACATAAACACTAATCCACACCCTCACATGTGAACACAAATGTGTGCACACACCAAAAAATACACACATGTTCTTGCATGCACATGCACAAACACATCAACACAACACACACATACACACGTAAGCACATACACACATGTGCACACACACACATGCATACACATAGACCTTACATAGACACACACATACATACACATGCACACACATGCAAACTTAGACACATACACATACATGAAGACAAACACTCAAAGTTACACACATGTACGTGCACAACAACGCACATGTCAATGCACACACACACATGCAAAAACACACACGCACACACATGAATAATTACGTATATGCACAACAACATGCAAGCAACTAGACACACAAGGACATGGGCACAAACGCATAGACACACATACACCAATGCACACATGCATGCATACTTGCACACATACACACACAACCCATACACATGGACATGTATGTATGCATAACACACACCAACTCAAAAACACACACATTAGAATGCATGCACACTTGCACAAGAACTTGTACATGTGTACACACATATACGAATGCACCCACGCATGTGTGCATATGCAAGGATATATGCTCACACAAAAAATACACACACATAAATGCAATCACACCTATACACACACACTTAAAAGGAAGGAAACACACCCACACATGCACACTTATGCATATGCATGAGCACACATGTACACATGCTCACACCTACATACAACCACACACATGCATACACACATGCACATGTACTCATGCACTTACCCATACACAAACATACACAATCACATGCTAAAAACAGAAGCACACACACATGCACATGGATAGACAAGTAAAAACACAATCACACACTAACACATGCATTCACAGAAACACATGCACTCATGCATGTAAAAGAACACATGCACATCTACACACACGTGTGTACACATACATGCATACACACAAACACACGTGCACATGTAATCAAACAATAAACACATGCACACAAATCTGCACACCTTTAGAAAAATATACACAGCCATAACCACACTCACACACCCATGCACACATACACACACACACATACTACCACTCACACATGCACATTCATGTGCACAAATAGGCACAAATGTAAACACAAGTACACACACACACATGCAAAAGAACACAAACACCCACAAACTCAAACAAACACACGTACACACACATATACAAACAGATGCATGCACAAAAAAACATGCACAAACACATGCATATGCATATGTGCATGAATATGCACACAACATATGCACCTACATAGAAACACATGTGCATGCATTCATGCACCACAACACACACACACACACATACAAAGACATACACATGCAAGCACATGCACATACACACACTCACTCACTCATGTACACACAAATACACACATGAACAAAAACACATGAATCCACACACACACATGCATCAGTGGGCATACACACATACATTCATATACACACCTATAAATGCACACATAAACACTCATGTACCCACCACAAGAACACTCAAGAGCATGCAAGCAATAACACACACACACACACATGTATATATTTGCATACACACATGCATACACATACCTAAGAGCATACCCACATGTACACACACACACATGAAAACAAACATATCTCCATATACATGCACATATGCATACAAATTCATAAGAACACATGTGTAAACCAAAACACACGTACCAAAACACATACACATATATGCACATACAAGTAGACACACACAAACTTACACATATACACACACATGTGCAACAACACACACCTGCATGAACACACTCACACACTAACACATACACATATACACACGAGAATAATCACATGTATGTACAAACACACATGTGCAACCAAGCACACAAGAACACATGCACACATGCACACACATACACATACGTGCACATACGCACACACACACACACACAACCCACAAACATTCACATACATGCATGCAAAAGCACAAAAAACCCAAAAAGACATGTACTTGCACACACGTGCATGCTCACAGATGTGCACAAATATAGCCATGTAAATATGCACACACAGTCATACATATGTTCAAATACACACATGCACATGCACTCATACCAACACACACATACACAAATAGTAACACACTCGACCATGCACACACACAAGAATGGATGCAAAATGCTCACATCAATGCACCATGCACATGTTCAAGTATAGATGCACACACGCACACCACTCACATAGATCTGCACATGCATACACACACATGCACACATATACAAATACGTACATGCACATACACACACACACACATACATACATATGCACACATAAAACACAAGCACTCACACATGTACATGAACAGGCACACATAAACATAGATGCACAAGCAAGCACATATGCACACTCATATAATCACACATACATGGATGCATGCACACATCCATACACAAGCACACCTATACATACATAGATACATGAACACAAACAAACACATGCATGCATAAGAACACATGCATATGTGCATGCAAATAAGCACATGGATAGCTACACACACGTGCATGCATGCACAAGTGCACACACAAAAATACACACATGTATATGCACTCGCACCCACATAAGCACACATAGCCACACCTTCAAGCACACACATGCACACACATACACACAAAAATACCCACACACAGGGATCCATGCACACGTACAAGCACACATGTACATAGGAGCACACACAGATACACACATATGAACACATACATGTACTTTCATATGAACACACATACACACACAAAAAATAAGTACACACAAACGCACACAATCATACATGCACAATTGCACATGCACATGAAAAAAAATGCACACCCTCCAACAATCGTATGCACCTGCATACACACACATAAACACACACAAGTGCACACACACACAAACAAATGCACACAAACAAGCACACGAACATACAGACATAGATGCACTCGTGCATGCAAACAAACACAACACACATGAGCGTACATGCACACACACGCATACATAAGCATGTGTATGTAGGTACACACGCATGCACACATGCACACAGAGATGCACATGCATACACACACACATACTAATAAAGATACACGCACAGCACACACACGCACAAACATGCAAGCACCTATGCTTGCATGCACACACATACACACACATGTACACTCTCAAGCAAACGAACATGCATGTACATGCAAAGAAACATAATTGCATGCACTTGCAGACATATATGCAAACACACTCTCCTAGCAACAAACATGCATGTAAGCTGTGATGGTTTGTGTTCGTTTGAATTCATGTGCAGATGTGTAAGTGTGATTGAGAATATATTCTTGCTCATATTTGTATGTCGGTGCGTGTACATGTGTGTGTGCATTTATGCATGTGCGTATCATTGTGTATGTTTGCATTAGTACATGTTTATATGCAAGCATGTATTTGTGTTTGTGTGTATGCATGTTCATATGTGTGCATGTATGTGTACACTTGGGTGTGTGCGAGGGTTTGTGTAAGAGCATGCATGTGTGTGCATGTGTGCACGCTTGTGCATGTGTGTGTGTGCATGTATGTGCACATGCATGAGTGTGTGTACATGTTGGTATGAGTGTGTGCACATGTGTGCTTGTACATGCATGTGCACTCCTATGTGTGTTTACGTTTGTTGGCTTGTGTGTGTGTATGATGGTGTGTGTGTGCTCATGTGTGTGTGTGTGTGCTGGTCTGTGTGTGTGTCTCTTTGCATTTGTATATTCATGTTCGCATTTAGGTGTGTGAGTGTGTATATGTATATAGGTTTATTTACACGCATGTGTGGTGACATGTGCATGTGTATATGTGTGCATGCATGTACTTGTGCAAATTTGTGTGCATGTCTTTGGTTGTTTGTTTATGTGGTTTTTCTTTGTGTGCATTGCATTGTGTATGTTTGTGTGTATGCATTTTTGTTTGTGTGTTTTTTCATGTGTGATTGTATGAGGTTATGTGTGTGTGCATGTGTGTTTGCATGTGCTTGTGCGTGTGTGTGTGGGTGCTCACATGCGTGCTTGCATGTGCTAATTCATATGCATGCATATGTACTTTTGTGTTGGCATGTGTGTTTGTAGGTGAGTGTTTGATGGCGTGTGTGCATATGCTTTTGTGTCTTTGTGTGCATGCAAGTGTGTTTGTGCATGCGTGCATTTATGTGGATATAGGTGTGGCTGTGTGTGCATAAGATTGCATGTGTTTGTTACAAATTTTTATCTATGTGTATGCATGCATGTGTGTGTGTGGGCATACATGTGTGTATGTGTGCATGTGCACACATGTGTGTGTGATTAAGCACATGCATGTGTGTAAATGTGTATATGTGTGTGTGTCTATGAGCTAGTGTTGTGCACATTCAGGTGTATGTGTGTATGTGTAGGCATGTGTGTGCATTACTTTGTGTGTGTCTATGCATGTGTGCATGCATGTGTGTGTGTGGGTGCATATATAGAGGTGTGTGTGTGCATATATGCACAAATGTGTTGATTGCATGTATTTGTTTGTGCGTGGGTTTGTCTATGCATGTGTGTTTGTTTGTGTGCATGTTTATGTTTATACACAAGCATATGTATGTAAGTGGGCATATATGGGGTGTTTGTGCATGAGTGTGGCAAGTGTGTGTGCCTACTTGTGTGTATTTGTGTCTTTGTTTATGCATATGTGTGTGCATGTGTTTGCACATGTGGACATATATGTTGGTATTCGTGCATGTGTGCATGAGTGTGCATATGTAGGTGCATGAGTGTATGTATATGCATGAACGTTTACACATGTGTGTGCATGAGTGCTAGTGTGCATGCATTTGTGTGCATGTGTATGTTCATGCATATCTGTGTAAGTGTGTGCATTTGCATGTGTTTGTTAACCTATACATAGGTATGTGTGTATGTCTATGTTCTATATGTGAGTGCATGATTATGTGCATACGTATCCATGTATCTGCATGTATGTGTGTGTGCATGCATGTGTGTGCTAGCAAGCATGTGTGTATGTGTGGGAGTGTGTGTGTGTGTGTGTGTGAGTGTACTTACTTTTGTGTGCATGCATGCATATGTCTATGCTTGTAAGTGTGCATGTGTGCTTGTGTGTGTATGCATGTATGTGCATGTATGGGCATGTTCTTGTGTGTGTGCATGCATGTGTGTTTATGTGTGTATGCATATGTGCTTATGTATGCGCAATTGTGCACGTGCATATGCATACCTGTGTGTCTGTCTATGTGTTCCTCTGTATGTGATTAATTTGTGTGGGGATATGTCTCCATGTGTGTGCAGGTTGGTGTGTGGATGTGTCTGTGTGCATCTGCATGTGCATGTGTTGTGTGCCTGCAAACATGTAAATGTGCTTGTATTTACGGTTGTGCATGTCTGTATTCTTATAAGTGTGTGCATTTGTGGATGTGTGTGCATATATGTATGCATCTATTTATGCATGTATGTGTGTGTGTTTATGTTTGCATTTTTGAAAGTGTATCTGCATGCATACATGTGGGTATATGTGTGTGTGTGTTTTGTGTGTATATCTTTGTGTGCATGTGCATATGTGAAAGAGTGTATGTGGGTGTTTTTGTACACATGCATGTGCATATATAACTACTTGTGTGTGTCAATTTGTGTGGGTGGTGTGTGTGTTTGTAAGCATGCATGTTTGTGTGAATGTGCCTGCATGTCTATGTGCATGTGCATGTCTACATGTTTGTATGTGTGCCTGTGGTTGTGTGTGTGTATGTGTGTTTATGTGTGTGTGTACAAGCACACATATGTGAATATGTATGTGTATGTGCTTGTGCATACATGTGCATGTTTCTTTGTGCATGTGTGGTTATACTAATTTGAGTGCATGCATGTCTGTATGCATCTGTGCATATGCATTCAAAGACATGTGTGTATGTACCTATATGTGTCCTTGTGTGTGCATGTATTTGTATAAGTGTCCATGTTCATATGAATGCATATGTGTTTGTGCAAGCTTATGTTCATTGGTGTATGTAGATCAGTATGCATACATGTGTGCATGTGTGTGCATGCGTGAGCATATGTGTGTGTAGTCACATGTATGTGTTTGTGCATGTAAGTATATATGCATGTGTGCACATGCTTGTGTGTGTGCATGTGTGGATATGTGTGAGTATTTTGGTTTGTGTGTTCATATGTGTGTGGATATGCTTGTGGCGTGTGCATGTTTGCGTGCAGAGTTGCATGTGCGTGTGTCTACAAGCGTGTTTATGTGTGTGCGTGTGCATGTTTGTGTGCAGATTTGCATGTACATGTGTCTACAAGCGTGTATATGTGTGTGCGTGTGCATGTGTTTGTGCATGTGCGTGTTTCTATATGCGTTTGTATTTGTGCATATAGTTTTGTAATTGTGTGGGAAAGAATGCATGTGTGTATGTCTTCATGTGCATGTGCATATTGCGTGTGTGTGTGTGTTTGTACACATGCATATGTTTGTGTGCATGCTTGTGTGTGTCTATTTATGTAGGTGCATGTGTGTGTTTGCGTGCATGCATATATGCACAAGTGTGCATGTATGTATTCAAGAGTTTGTATACGTGTGTGTGTGTGTTTGTGCATGATTATATGTGTGTGTTTGTGGTTTGTGAAAGTGGGCATTTGTGTGTGTGCATGTTCATTCATGTGTGTGTTTATACATGTGTGTGTGTGCATGTGCATGTGTGTTTTTATGTGTACTCATTTTTGTTTGTATGCTTGTGTGTGCAATTGTGTGTGCCTGTGTACATACTTTTCTATGATTGTGTGTATGTCTTTATACCTATAGATATGATTGTGTGCATTTGTGCATGTGCATATGAGAGTGTTCATGTATACCTATGTGTGTATGTGTGTATGAATGTATGTATGTGTGCATCTATGTGTGTTCTAATGCAAGTGCAGGTGCTTTTATTTGTGTGTTTATGTACAGGAATGTGTGTGCTTTTTTGTGTTAGACTTGTTTACATGAGTGTGCATTTGTACGTGCTTGTACGTGTGTGCATGTGTTGTGGATTTGCTTACGTGTAGATGCCTTTGTGCATGTGTGTGTTGTACCTATGTATGTTTGTGTGTGTGCACCTATGCATGTGCACATGTGCTTGTTTTTTTTGTGTGCATGCACCTATGTGGTGCTTGCATGTGCACATGCTCTATAAGTATGCATGTATATGTGTTTATGTGTGTGGGTGGATGTGTGCTGTGTGTGCTCGTGTAAGCATGTATGTTTGCACATGTGTGGGTCATATGTTTGTGTATATTTGTTGCATGTGTGCATAAGTGTGTATATGTGTGTGTCTGTGGTGTGTGTGCAAGTGTATGCTAGTATGCATGTATGTGTGTAGTTATATGTGCATGCATTTGAGTTTGTGCATGCATTTGTGTGTGTGTGCATGTGTATAAATGTGTATGTGTATGCAAGTGTTTAGATGTGTGTGTGTGTGCTTGTGTTAGTGCACATGTGTGTGCATGCTCGCGTGTGTGCATGTATGCATGTTTTTGTGACGACACACATGTGCAGTGCTCTTGTGCATGCTTATGTTAGTGTTTGTGTACATGTGTACTTGTTTATGTCTTTGTGTATGTTTTTTGTGTGCATGTGAGTGTGTTTGTGTGTACATATGTATGGATATATTTTATGTGTGTTTATATTTTTGTATGTACATTTACATGTGCCTATTTGTGTGTGTGCATATGAGTGGTAATGTGTTAGTGTGTGGGGGTGTGTGAGTATTTTCATGCTTAGGCAAGTGTTCTTATGTGTGTGCATGGGTACATACATGTGCGACATGTGCAACCATCCATGTGTTTTATGCATGCATCAGTTTGTGGTTGTGTGTGTGTGTGTAGAGGGGTGTGTTTTTTGTATTTGAATGTGTTCATTTACATGCATGTGTGTGTGTGTGTGTTTGAGCATGTGTGCATATGTGTCTAATTTTTCTTATGTGTGCGTTATTAAGTGCATGTTTAGGTGTGTGCGCTTGAGTGCTTGTGCAAGTGTGTGTGCTTGTGTGTGTGAGGGTGCATGCATGTGTGAATGTGCAAGTGTTCATGTGTGAGTTTGTGGCTATTTGTATGCATGTGTGGGTGTGTGTGAGTAGGTGCATATGTGTGTGTGTGTGTGTGTTTATTCTTGTACTAATGTGTGTGCATATAAGTGCGCACATGTTTGCAAGTGCATGTGGGTGCATGTTTGTGTGTGTTTAGCATGTGCATGCATGTGTGTCTTAGAACCCATGTGCGTATGCATATATGTGTGGTTGTTCATGTGCATGTATTTCTATATGTGTTTGTGAGTGATTGTGTATGTGTGTGTGCACTTGTGTATATTGTTGTGCACATGCATCTAAGTGCATGTATGTGTGTGTCTACATCAATACACATGTGTGCGTGATTGTGCATGTGTATGTGTTTGTGTCTATAGGTTTTTATGCATTTGCATATGGAAGTGTGAGCATGTGCAAGTCTATGTGCATGTGTCTATATGTGTATGTGTGTGTAGGTGTGTGTGAGTGTGAGTGCATTTATGTGTGTGGTTGTGTGTGTGTGTTTGAATGCATGGGCATGCGTGTTGGTGTGTGCATGGGATTATGCATGTACGCATCTATAAATGCATTTATGTATGTGCATGCATGAGTTTGTGGTTATGTGCATGGGGGATGAGGATGTGTTCAAGATCATATATGCATGAGTGCATGTGCATGTGCATGTGTTGTTGCATGTTTATGTGAGTGCATGGGTGTGTGTGCGTGCATGAGTGTGCATGTGTGCATGGGTGCACACTTGTGTGTTTGTACAAGCATTCTTATGCATGTGTGCATTTGTGAGTTTGTGGCTGTGTGTGTGGGTGTGTATATGCAAGTGCATAAGTGTATGTGTGTGTGCATATGTGCATATCCGTATATATATATATATGTTTTTGTGTATGTGCTTGTGCTTGCACATGTGCATTCTTGTGTGTGTGTGTTTGTGTGCACTTGTGTGTAGGCATGTGTACATTGCTTTGCACATGCATGTGAGTACATGTGTATGTGTCTACATGCATAGACATGTGTACATGTGTGTATGTGTGTGCATGTGTGGGTTTGCTTGCATATATATATATATATATGCATGTGAATGCAACTGTATGTATGTGTGCATGTGTGTTGAGGTGTGTCTATGTGTATGCATATGCATTTACATAGGTGTGTGTTTTTGCATACATTTGTCTATATGCATGCACGTGTACACATGCATATATGTACAAGTGCACATATGTGTGTTTGTGTTCATTTGTGTAGATGTATATTGGTCTTTATGTGTGTGCTTATGTATATGCGTGCATGAGTGCATGTGTGTGTGTAATTGTGCGTGTGTGGTCATGCGGGCACATGTGTGCATGCATGGGTGTTGGGTATGTGTTCATATGTGTGTGTGTGTTTGTGGGTATGCATGCATGTGCACTTGTGTGATTGTGAATGTGTGTTTACATGTGTGTGTGTGCATGCTTGTGTGCGTGTATACATGTGCCTATGTTTGTGTATGTTTATGCATGTGTTTGTATGTGTGTGTGTGCACATGTGTGTCTATACGTATATGCATGTGTTTGAGTGTGTGTGTGTGTGTGCCATTGCACGTGGGTCGTTTGTGCATGCACACGTGTGTCATAGGTGTGTGCATGTACGTGCATGTGTGTGGGTCAGCAAATGCATGTTTGCATTTGTGTGTGTGCATATATGTGTGTACATGTGTATGTGAGTGTGTCAATATGTATATGCATGTTTGAGTTTGACAGCCTTTGAGTGTGTGTGTGTGTGTGTGTGTGTGTGTGTGTGTGCTTAGTGGGTGCTTGGGTTCTTGTTTGTATGAGTGTGTGTGAATGCACATACACATGTACTCTCACGAACACACCCACACAAACCCATACACTTGCATGCCCAACCATGCACACACATACATGCGCAAAGACTTGAATACACAACCACGTATGGACATAGAAACATACAAATAAACACATGCAGAATGACTCAAATACACACCCATGCATACACATGCATGCACACATGCACACACAAAATTTACACACACTTATGCTCAAAAACCCACACACACATGCATATACACACACAAAGCAACACACACATGCACAATATGCACACACACAAACCATACTTGCATACACACATGCACACAAGCATACATGCACACAGGCACATGCACTCACACACTCTTGCACATAAACACACACAACCACACACACACATGCACACACAAATGCAAACAAAACACTACATGCAAAAAAAACCTACACTCATAAGGAATAACACACACATGCACTTGTGAGTGCACTCGAACACAAGGACACAAGCACAATTCATGCATGCACACACATGTACACAGACATGCTTGTGCATGCATAACACACATGCACACTTACCTACACACACTCCATGAACATATGCAACACACATAACACATGCACACACATACAACTTTTTGCAAGTGTATAAGAAACATAAATAGACATACACTCACATCACACACACACACACACCACACAAACCACACACAATACACACAGATATATATATTATATATATATATATATATATATATATATATATATATATATATATATATATATATATATATATATATATCATGCACCAAAGTACATAAACAATACACACAGAGACAAAATGCACTTGCACATGTACACACATGCATATGCACACACACACAAAAACACATCCTTGCACACTCATACAACATGCACATATAGATGCACAAACACATGCATGCAAAAGAACACTTGCACACATATATACACACATGCACACACACCCATTTGCATGTACACAAATGCAAACATGCACACATGCATGCACAAAAAATATGCACATATACACATAGACATGTACTTACACATTTACACATGCACACAGCATGTAGAAGAAAATGCATAAACATGCACATGCACAGGTACACACACAGGCTCAAACATCAGTTCACACACATACAAACAAAGGCACACACATGCACACACTTACACAAACATACACACATTCATGTCGCACACACAAAAACATGTACAATCTTGCATACAAGCACACACATGCACACACACCCACTCATATATCCAAGCAAACAAACATACATATGCACATGCTCACATAGACATACACACAAACTCACACAAACTTACATGCTTGCACAAACAAATACACACACATGTGTACACATGTGCAAACAAACGTGCACATCCACTCGTAGATGTATGAACACACACAAACTTACGCACAATCATATGCAAGAACACACACTAATACACATAAATACATGCACATACACACACATACAAACATACACATGTGCTCACACACACATCAACACACACACACATACCCACACACACACACACACACACACACACACACACACACATATATATATATATATATGTATGTATATATATTTAAGTACTCACACATGCACATACACTCACACGCACTACCATTCTCCAAGGTATGCACATAAACATGCACACCACACACGCACATAGAAACATACACACCCTTAGAAAAGCATATGCACATGCACACTCATGCATGCATACAAAACACAAATACACACACACACATGAACACATGAACAAAAACACAAACACACACATACACACATTCACATGCAACCATACACAAACAACATGCAATGCACACAAGCACAAACACTCAAACTCTCTAACATATGGATGTTTCTACACACTTATACATGTAGATAAACACAAATGCAAATGCCCACAAATATGCACAAATGGTCAGACATATATACACCCATGCACACATACACAAATGCACACTTGCACACACACATGCACGTGCAAAAGCAAACATGCATGCACACTCTAGTGCATGAACATACACATAGACACATACATCCACAAGCGCAAACACATGCACATGCAAATACAAGAACATGCACATGCACACATACACAAACACATGCACATATGCACACACATGCTCACATACCATACCAATTCACGTATACCTGCATGCACATGTGCACCTACACATCCCCACATATATGCACACATGCACACATGCACACACACAAATGCACACCCATGTACACACTTACACCTAGATGCAACCTGCTTGCACACATACATAAACACACATGGATACACACACACACATACATGCACACATAGGCACACTGATGATGCCCATGCACATGCATGCACACACACACAAACACAACAATAATCACACATGTTTGGATATAGACCACAAACATGCACAAGTACTCATACATGCACAAACATGCTTGCACAAATACATGCAGACAAGCATACTTGCATAGACACAAACACACATGAAGTACAAACCACACACAACCACATCCACACATTAGCACCAAGCACAACAACACACAAAAAAATATACGCACACACAAAGATGCACACATGCAGACCCATGCAAAACACATATGCACACACCACATGTGTATGCACACACATGTGCAAACACATGTATATCTTAACACACACTTGAATAGGCACACACACACTTGTGCACAATCAAACACATGTATATACATGCACACATAGATTTGCATGCAAATGAGCACACATAAATGCACACACATGCATGTGCACACACACACACAGAAGAATGCATGCATATATGCACACATACTAGGGCACACATGCACATATGCACACACACACACATATAAACACACATGCACACACATATATAGATAGACATATGTACACACACAAATGGATATGCACCTACAAATAGACATGTGTGTGTATGCACTTACACACATGCACACACTGATACTCCACATACACAAGCTTGCATGCACACACTTACACAAATAAGCACATATACACCTACACACACGAACACACACGTGCAGCCATACACTCGCCCACACAAACATGTGCATGCATGCACACAAACACAGAGTCACACACACTCACACATGTACACCAAAACACTCTTACCCCCCCCCCCCCCCACAGACACATACACGTGAGTACATGTAGTTATGTACACACCACACACATACTCACGCATGCACACATGACATGCTTGTGGACTCACAAATACACATACAGAAATGCACATGCATAGTCACACATACACACAAGCATAAACGTACACACACATAAACTCATATGCACACACACATATGCACAGATGTACACACATACTAACATGTGCACACACACATCCATGCATATGAAAATATGTACCTACATACACATGTGCACATGCATATGAATGTATGCACTCACATACAAGCACACATACACACACACACATGCATACACACACTTGTTCTCACACATACACACACCAACAAACACACCCACACACAAACACACATGCACAAACATAAGCACATGCACGCACTTATAAACACGATCACAAATGAAAAAACACAAACAAAGATGCATTGTACATGAACGCACACACAAACACATGCCCATATAAGCACAAACACACAAAGGTACACACACCCACATGCATGCTCACACACATCTATACAAACAAGCATAAACACACACACAAATGGATGCATACATGCAAGCACACATATTACAATACACATACAAGCACACACACATAAGCACAAGTACACGCACAAGCACACACATATGCACTCACATGTGTACACACATGTACACACAAGTATACACACCCATACACACTAAGGTAAGCACATAAATACACACACAACCACATATGCAAGCACATAAGCACACACACACACACTTACGGACACCTACACACACATATTCACAGTCACTCTGACACAAAAACACAAAACCACACACACTGTCAAATGCACATGCACACATACTCATAAGCTTGCATGCACACACATCCTCAATCACAAAAGCACATAGACATATAGACACATGCATACACACACACACACACAGAAACATACACATCTATGAAGTCACACATGTATATACCCACACACATGCACATGTACACACACCAACATGAAATCACACATGCACACACACAGACATGCACTCCCATACATGAACATACATGCATGCATAAACACATGTATCTACACCCACATATGCACACTCAAACACAAGAACTTATAGACACAGATGTACACAAACATGCATATATGTATGCACATTCCTACACAGTCATGTAGACACAATTACACACATGCATACATGTACACATGCACATATGTACAAACATACACACTTACTCACACATGTACCCACATGCAACCACACACAAACATACAAAGACACACATGTACACACATATGCATACACATATGTACACACACGTATGCCCATGCACACATATGCATGTATGCACTAATCGACCACCAACCACACACATGCACACATATGCATAAGCACACACACATGTAAAAATATGGTCTCACAAACATGCACACACATGGATGCATGTAGCAGACATGTATAGACACAAACACACATGCATGCACACACAAATATATTTACACATGTGCACATGCATGTTCACATACTTATGCATACAAACAAATGTACACCCACACACATTCACACGCACATATAAACCCTCACATGCACATGCACACACACATGTGCACATAAACACACACATTCACTCATAAACACACATAAACACATAGACAAACACATATGTGATGCACAAAAGTGCAAACACATGCTCATGCCAACACACACATATAAATGCACATGCAAACAAATGCACACAGATCCATGCATACACACACATGTGTGCACAAACACATTCACATGCACACATGGGCATACACACAAGCAAACACATGCATGGACATATACACACACACATAAAAGCATGGAAGCTCACATACATATGCACCAAAGCACACACACATGCACACACACACACATGTACATATGCACATGCATGCACACACAAATGTGCATGTAGGCACACACAAATGCATGCATATGCATCCACATACAAACATGTGTATGTCTACAAATACAAATATGTGCACACACACACACTAGCACCAACATTCCGACACACCTGAACTTACATAAGAATCTATGCACCAACCCACACAAACATGTGTATTCATGCACACATAAAAATGCACATTAGCTTGCACACACCCCCCCCCCCAATCCACACACACATGCACTTGCATGCATGCACACAGACATGCAAGTACACACAACACAAATAGAGATGCACTCACACATATACACATGCATGCAAACAAATACACACTCATACATACATACATGTGCACAAATACACATCACGTGTACACAGGCATACACATGCACACACACACACAAACATAAAATTATGCAAGTAATTGCACAAAAACACACACACACACACACTTATGCACACATGCAAATACAAAGAAACATATACACACATGCATGTCCAAACACATGTAGGCACACACAGTTACTCATACCCACAACCACACCCATAATAATAAATGTATATAGGCATTGCAAACAAACATTCCCACACACCCATCCATGTGCACACAGACACATACACATATGCACACATGAACACACATGCACACACACACACATACACAACACACACATGCATATGCACATATGTATACACATACACACCTACACACACAAAAACAAATACACCATACACACACATGCACACATACTCAAAAGTAGATGCACACAAACAAAAACACATACACATATACATTTGCTCACACACACACAAACACGTATGCACACATATAATCACACACATGCACACACACACAATGATAAGAATACACATATGCACAAGCTCATTCAAATAAAACTACACACACATGCATGCATGCTTGTGTATAGGCACACTTACATAGACATCAGCACATGCAAATCACTAATATGGACACACCCACATGTGAGCCCACACACATAGGTGCAATCATGCTTAGATGCACACATGTAGATAAACAAATGCACACACACACACAAGATAATGAACATGCATGCACAAACAAAAACACATAGATGCATACACTCATGCACACATGTACTCACAAAAAGACATCCACACATGGATGTGTGGGTGTCTTTGTGCATGTTTATGTGGTTATATGATTCTCTGTGTGTGTACATATGTTTTTGCATAAGCTTTTCTATGTTTTGGTGTATGTGCATGAGAGAGTTTGCATGTATACGTGCATGTGTGTGTGAGTGTCTATGGGTGTGTATGTGGATGCATGTGAGCTTGTGTGTGTTAGTGTACGTGTAAGTTTATATACAAGTGCATGCATGTGTTTGTGTGTGTGTGCATGCACATGTGTGTATAGCAATGAGTGAGTGAGTGAGTGTGTGTGTGTGTATATATATAATTGTGTGTGTGTATATATGCATATGTGATCTTTGTTTTTACTTGTGTGCATGTGTGTGTGTCTATGTCTGTGTGTCTATGAGTGTGTGTGTGTGTGAGCATGTGTGCATGCATGTGTGTGTGCACATGTGTACATGTTTGCATTTATGTGTGTGAGCAAGCTTGGGTGTGTAGATGGTTATGTATGTGCATTCCTACATCTATGTCTATGTACTTGTGCATGTCTTTGTGAGTGTGTGTGTGTGTGTGTATTTGTGTAAAGATGTGTGCTTGTGTGTGTGTGCATGTAAGAATTTGCACACATGCCTGCATGTGTGTGTATGGGTATCAATGTGTGTTCACGTGACTATGTCTTTACGTGTGTGCATGTGTGTATGCATGTGAGCATTTGTGCTCATGATTGCCTATGTGTGTGTGTGCTTATATGTTTGTGCATGTTCATGTGTCCATACATGGCTATGTTTATGGGTGCATTTGTACATGTTTACAAGTGTATGTGTGTGGCTGTGCATATGCATGTGTATGTGTGTGTAACTACTCGTGTGAGCATTTGCACATCTGTGCATTTATTTATGTGTGTGTTCATGAGTGCATGTGGTGTGCATGCCACTATGTGTTAGTGTGTGTGTTTGCATGCATGCATGTGTATATGTGTACTTGTGTGTGTGTTTGTGAGTGAGCATGTTTGTGTGCATACACATATGTGTGTGTGAAGTCAAGTGTGTGCGTTGATGTGCATGCACATGTGCATGTCTTATGTGTATGCATGTGTGTGTAGGTGTGTGTGCGTGTGTGTGTGCATATGTGCATGAATGTGCATGTATATGAGCCTATTTTTACATGTGTGTGTGTTTGCATGTGCATGTGCTTGCGCATGTGTGTGCATTTTTGTTCATGTGTGTTTATGTGTGTACAAGGTTGTATGTGTATGCAAGTGTGCATGATGGGTCTACATGTATGCGTGTGTGTATATATTTATTAGTGTGTACATATGCTAATGTGTTTGTTTGCATGCATTTGTGTTCTTAGGTATGCATCTATGTGTTTCTACATTCATACATGTGTGAATGTTTGTCTATGTGCATGGATGTGTGTGTGCGTGTGTCTACACATGCATGTTTGTTTGTTCATGTGGGTATGTCTATGTATGTGGGATTATGTGTGTGTGTGTGTGTATGTTGTTATGTGTGTAGTTGTGAGTGTGCCTATTCAAAAGAATGTGCGCATGCATGTGGGTGTGCAGATGGATGTGTGTTCATGTATGTGTCTGTGTACATGTGTGTGTGTGTATATGTATGCATGTATGTGCATTTGTGATTATGAGTGTGTGCTTGTGCATATGTGCGTGAGCATGCGTGCATCTGTGTGTATGTATGCATGTGTGCATGTGTAGATTATCTCCATGTGCTTGTGCACATGTGTGGATGTGTAGGTGTACTCATGTGTTGTGTTTACAATTGTGTGCATGTATATATGCATGGGTGTGCACGTTAGTGTGAGTGTGTGTGTCAGTATGTGTGTGCATGTGTATGCGTTCATGCGAGCGTGTATGTGTGAATGTGAGTGCAATTGTGTGTGCATGTTTGTGTGTGTGGATCCATGTGGCTATTTGTGCTAACGTGTGGGTGTGTGGGCATATTTGTATGCATGTGTGTATGTGTCTTTTCGTACATACAAGCATATGAGGTTGTTGGAATTATGTGTCTATGTATTCCTGTGTGTGCATGGTTATGTGGATTTGTCCATATGCACGTGTGTGTGTGTGTGCATCTGTGCTTGTGTGTTTGTGTGTATGAATACATGTGAGTATGTGTGTCTACTTGTGCATGTGTTTGCTATATATATATATATATATATATATATGTGAGCATGTTTGTGTATGTGCATCTGAGCATCTATGCGTATGTCCATTGCGTGTCTGTCTACTTGTGCATATGTGCATCATTACGTAAGCATGTGCTTGTGCCCCTATCTGAATGTGATTGTGTTTGTTCATTTGTACATGTTGTGCATGCACATGTGTGCATGAGAATGCATGCATGAGTGTGTAAGTGTGAGCATGAATATATGCAAGTGTGTGTCTCTTTGTAAAAATTTGCATGCATGCTTGCATGTGTGTGCTTGTGTTGTGTGCAAGTGTTCAAGTGTGTGTGTGTGTATGAGTGTGCATGTGTTTGTGGGTGAGTGCATGTGTGAGCAAGTGTGTGTGTGATTATGCATGTGTTTGTTTGCTAATGTGTTCCTATGTTTATGCATGTGAATGTTCATGTGTTTATGTGTTTGTATATATGTGTGTTTCTATGTAGGGTTGTATGTGTGTTAGTGTTTGTTTATGTGTGTATATGTGTGTGCATTTGCACATATTTATGTGGTTGTGGATGCAAGCTTGTGTGTGTAGGTTCATGTTTGTTGGTGTGTGTGGATGTGTATGCACGTGTACGTTCATGTGTCCTTGTGCACTTATTTGTTTGTGGGCATGCACACATTTGTCTGCTTGAGCATGGGTGTATGCATATGTATGTGTTTATGCCTATGTGTGTGCATGTGCATGTCTTCGTGTGTGTGTGTGTGTGGTTATGCACATGTTCTCATGCATTTTTTTCATGTGTGACAGTGCAAGAGTGTGGTTGTGTTTGTGCATGTGTTTGAGTGTGTGTGTGTAAGTACATTCATGTGTCCATGCTTGTATGTGTATGTGAATGATTGTGTGTTTGTTCATGTGTTTATGTGCTCATGTATATGTAAGTGTACAATCAAGAGTGTGTGAATATGTGTCTGTATGTATTTGTGTGTGTGTATGCATGATTGTGTCACTATGTTTCTGTGTGTGTGTGTGTGCATGTGTGTATGTCTATGTGTGTGCTTGTGTCATTGTATGTGTGTGTGTATGTGTATGTGTGCACATGTAGTTATCTACTTTTGGGTGCTTGTGTGTCTTTTTGTTTTTTATGCTCAAGTGTCCTTATGTGTGCGTGCAATTGTTTGGGCGTGTGTGCATGCTTATGTGCATAGGCATGTGTCTTTATATGCGTATGTGTGTGCACGTGTGTGTAGGTTCTCCACTTGTTTGGGCATGCCTTTGTGCATATGTACTTGTATTCCTAAAAACATGCTTATGTGGAAATGCCGTGTGCGTATGTGATTGTGCTGTATGTATGCATTTGCATGTATGTGCATTTGTGCAATTGTGTATGTGTGTGTGTTCATGTATTTGTGTAATTGTGTATGTGTGTGTTCATGCATTTGTGTGTGTGTGTGCATGTGTATTTATGTGCACATATGTATATAAGTGTGTGTGTGTGTGTGGATGCATGCGTGTTCTTGCATGAGTTTTGTATTGGTACATGTGTGTGTGTATGTAGATATCTATTGGTCTGTGAGTGTTCGTGTGTGTATGTGAGCATGTGTGTGTGCATTTTCATACATGTGCATTCGTGCATGCGATTATGCATGTGTGTGTAGGTGTCTCATGCATCTATGTGTGCAATTATGTGTAAGTGTTTTGTGGACTAGTGCATGCATGTGTGTGTATGGATACTTATTTGTTTGTGTATGAGTGTGTGTGTGCATGTCTATGTGTGTGTGTGTGCTTGTATGTGTGTGTGCATTTGTGTGTATGCATGTGTGTTTACATGTGTGTGTGTGCATAGGTACTTATATGCACAAATTTGTGTGTGCATGTGTTGCTATGCATGTATGTGCATGCATGTCTGTATGCATGGGCATTTTGAGTGTGCTTTTGTGTGTGTGTTTGCATCTGTGAGAGCATGGAAGCATGTGGCTGTGTGTGTGTGTGTATGTTCATATGAGTGTGTGTGTGCTTGTGTGCAAGTATTTTTTTGGGAGTGTGTGCATGTTTATGTGCATGTGTGTGTTTATTTTTGCATGCATGTGTGCCTGTGTATACCTGTGTGTGTGTGTGTGTGTGTGTGTGTGTGTGTGCATGTGTATGTTTATGTGTCTATGCATGCATGAATGTGTGTGAATACTTGTGTATGTGTGAGTGAGTGTACGTGCATGTGATTGCACATTTTTGTGTACATGTGTGTTTGCATTAGCATGCATGTAACTATGTACATGTTTAGAAATATAGGTTCATATTTCTACATGAAAGCATGTGTCTGTGTTTTTGCATTTTTGCAATTGCAAGATTATGCATTCTTATGCATTAATGTGTGTGCACATATGTGGGTTCACATATGTGTACATGTGCTTTTGTGTATGTGTGTGTGTAAGAATTTGAGTGTGTCTGTGCAAGCGTGTTCTAGTGTGTGTGTGTGTGTATGAGTGTGTGCACACATGTGCTTGTGCGTGCATGTGCACTCATTTGCGTGTGTGTGGTCCTATGACTTATATGTTTGTGTGTGTGTGTGTGTATATGTGTTCATTCTCGTGTGTGCGTATATGCATGTTTGCATTAAGTGTGTTAGTGTGTAAAAGTGTGCATGTGTGTTTATGAGCATGTGTGCTTACATGTGCATGCTTATATGTGTACATGCATGTACTTGTGCAAAATTGTTTACTTGTCTTTTTTTATGTGTTGGTATGGTGTACCTGTATGTGATTGTGCATTGTGCATGTTTGTGTGTATGCATTTGTGTGAGTGTGTTTTTGCATGTGTGGATGTGTCTGGCTATGTGTTTATGTGGGTGCTTGTATGTGCTTGGGTGCTTATATATGTGTTTGTGCTTGTTAATTCATATGCATGAATGTGTACTTTTGTGATTGTGTGTGTTTGCATGTGAGTGAGTGATTATGTGTGTGCATAGGCTTATGTGTCTTTATGTGCATGTGAGTGTGTTTGTGCACACATGCATTTGTGTAGACATGGGAGTGTGTGCATAAGATTACATGTGTTTGTATGTGTGTGTGTGTGCATGTTCATGTTCCTATAAGTTTTTATGTGTGTGTGTGGGCACACATTTGCGTATGTGTGTGTATGCATTTGTGTATGTGTGATTGAGCAGATGCATGTGTGCAAATGTGTATATGTGTGTGTTTTTGAGCTAGTGTTGAGTGCATGCATGTGTATGTGTGTATGTGCAAGCATGTGTGTGTGTGTAACTTTATGTGTGTCTATGCATGTGTGCATGCATGTGTGTGTGTTGATGTGTGTGTGTGCATGGTTGTGTGTGTATACATGCACATATGTCTAGGTGATTGCAATGTTGCATGTATTTATTTGTGTGTGGGTGAGCCTATGCATCTATGTTTGTTTGTGTGCATGCTTATGTGTATACATAAACATATGTATGTATGTGGGCATGTGTGTGTGTGTGCATGAGTGTGGCAAGTGTATGTGCTTGTGTGTGTGTATGCATATTTGTGTTCATGTGTGTAGGTTTTTGTGCATGTATGCATGACTATGCATATGTGGGAACATGTGTGTAAGCATATTCATGTGTTTTTGCACACATGTGTGTGTGAGTGCTTGCATGCATACATTTGTGTGCATGTGTACATTAATGCATCTGTGTGTGTAGGTGTGTGTATGTTTTTATGTGCATGTGAGTGTGTGAATGGGTATGCATGTATGTTAGTGTCTACATGTGAGTGGGTGACTATGTACAAACATGTCCATGTCTGTATGTGTGTGTGCATGCATGTGTGGGCTAGTGTACATGTTTGTGGGTGAGGGAGTGTTTGTGCATGTGTGTGAGTGAGTATGCCTACTTCTTTGTGCATGTATGCACATGTGTATGCTTGTATGTGTGCATTTTTGCTTGTGTTTGTATGCATGTGTGTGCATGTTCTTATGTGTGTGCATGCATGTGTGTTTTTGTGCATATGCTTGTGTGCTTGTGTATGTGCAATTGTGCACGTACATGTGTGGACATGTGTGTCAATCTATGTGTGTCTCTGTATGTGATTCATATGTGTGGGGATATGTGTTCATGTGTCTGCATGTTGGTGTGTGGATGTGTTTATGTGCATGTGTGTGTTTCTATATATATGTGCATTTGTGGATGTGTGTGTGCATGTGTGCATGTATGCATTTGTGTATGCATGTATGTGTGTGTTTGTGCATGCATTTTTGCAGGTGTGTGGGCATGCACACATGTATGTGTATGTGTATGTTTGTGTGCATGTGCATGTGCATATTGTGCATGCATGCACATGTGTACATGCTTGTGTGTGTCTATTTGTGTGGGCGTATTGGTGTGTATCAATTTGTAGGCACACCTATATGCGTGAATGTGCCTGCATGTGTGTGTCTACTTTTTTACATGTGTGTGTGTTGTTGTGTGTGTGTATGTGAATGTGTGGGTGCAAGCACACATATGTGATTGTTTATGTGTGTTTGTATGTCTATTTGTTTGGGTGCACATGTATGTTTGTGTGGGTGCATGTGCACATGTGTGTGGGCATGTGTATGTGTTTGTGCGTATGTGTGCATGTGTGATTAAGCTAATTTGTGTGCGTGCTTGCCTATGTGAGTTTGTGTATGTGCATTCAAGGGCACGTGTGTATGTACCTACGTGTGTATAGCTGTGTGCATGTATGTCTATGAGCGTCCATGTTCATATGCATGTGCATGTGTGTGTTTACACATGTGTGTGCATGTGCATGTATGTTTTTATGTGTGTTCATTTTTGTGTGTATGCTTGTGTGTATGTTTGTGTGTGCTTGTGTACATACTTTTTTGGATTGTATGTAAATGTCTTTATACTAATATATGTGATTTTGTGCATGTACACGTGTTTTGTATGAATGTGCATGTGTGTGCACTTATTTTTACATGTGTGCATCTATATGTCTACAATGCAAGTTCAGGCGCTTTTATATGTGTGTACATGTGTGTGTTTTTATGTGCATGAGGGTGTGTGTATGCATTTGTGTGTGTGGAGTTGTTTCAATGGGTGTGCATGTGTACATTCTTGTACGTGTGTATTTGTGTGTGTGCATGTGCATGCATGTGTGTACCTATGTATGTGCGTGTCTAGACACTTATGCATATGCATGTGCACATGTGCATGTTTTTTTGTGTGCACATGCATTCTTTTGTGTGGGCCTATGTGGATGTATAGATATGTGCATATTATGTGGGTCTACAAGCATGCATGTACTTGTGTTTATGTGTTTGGGTGGATGTGCATATGTGTGCATGTATTTGCATGTATGCACATGTGCATTTGTATATGTGTACGTCATGTGTGTGTGAAAGTACGTGTGTATATTTGCTGTATGTGTGCATGTGTGTGTGCATAAGTGTGTGTTTATGTGTGTCTATTGTGCGTTCATGTGTGTGCTAATAGGCATGTGTGTGTAGGTGTGCATGCATGCAATTGAGTTCATGCATGCATTGGTGTGTGTGCATATGTGTGAGTGTGTACATGTGTGTGTCTAGACATGTGTTAGTGCACATGAATGTGTGTTCTCATGTGAGCACGTATGCATATTTTTGTGTGCACGGATATGTGCATGTTTTCTTATGCATGCTTATGTTAGTGTTTGTGTGCATGTTTATGTGTTTGTGTGTGTTCTCTTGTCTACATGTGTGTCTTTGTTCATACGTCTGTGTCAGTGTGTATTTTATGTGGGCTTGTATTTTTGTGTGTATGTTTAAATGTGCCTATTTGTGTGTGCATGTCATATGAGTAGTTGTGTTAGTGTGTGGGGGTGTGTGTGTGTTTGCATGCTTGGGTATGAGCTCTTATGTACGTGCATGGATACATATGTGTGTGCAATTGTGTAACCATTTGTGTGTTTATGTGTGCATGAGTTTGTGGTGGTGTCTATATGTGTGAGTGTAGGGTGGTGTGTTTATGTGTATTTGAGTATGTGCATTTATGTGCACTTGTGTGTTTTTGTGTGTTTGAGCATGTGTGGATGTGCTTCTAGTTTTCCTTATGTCCGTGTGCTTGAGTGCGTGTGTGTACTTGTCTATGCTAGAGTGCATGCATGTGTGAATATGAAAGTGTTTGTGTGTTTTAGTTCATATATGAGTTTGTGGATATATGTATGCTGGTGTGGATGTGTGTGTGCATATGCATATGTGTATGTGTGTGTTTGTGTGCTTGTGTTGGTGTTGTGCATATGATGTGTGCATGTTTGCGAGTTCATGTGGATGTATGTTTGTGTGCGTTGAGTGTGTGCATGCGTGTGTGTTTGAGAACCCATGTTCATATTCATTTATGTGTGCACGTGTTTATGTGTGTATTTGCATTTCTTTGCTTGTTCATGTGCATGTTTTTCTGTGTTTGAGTGTGTTTGTACATGTGGGTGCCCTTGTGTATGTCATTGTGCACATGCAACAGAGTGCATGTATGTGTATGTCTACATGCATGTACATGTGTACATGATTGTGCATGTGTGTGTGCGTGTATGTGTGAGTGTGTTTGTGTTTATATGTTTTTATACATGTGCATGTGCATGTGCGAGCTTGTGCAATTCCATGTGCATGTGTTTGTTTGTTTGTGTGTAGGTGTGTGTGTGTGTGAGTGGCTTTGTGTGTTTTTGTATGCATGGGCATATGTGCTTGTGTGTGTGCATGGGTATGTGCATGTGTACATCTATGTATGCATTGATGTGTGTATGCATGAGTTTATGGTTGGGTGTGTAGAGGATTGGGTTATGTAATTGAGCATGTGTTATGAGTGCATATGCATATGCATATGTGCACGTGCATGTGTTTGTGTATGTTTATGTGAGTGTGTGGGTGTGGGTGTGTGTGCGTGTGCAATGGTAAATGCATGTGTGCATGTACAAGCATTCCTATGCATGTGTGCATGTGTGAGTGAGTATATGCAATTGCATATGCGTGTGTGACTTTGTGTGTGTGTGTGTGTGCTTGTGCATGTGAGTGTGTGCATGTGTGCTTGCTAGTGCATGTGAGTACATTTTTGTGTGTGTTGAGCAAGTGCACATGTGAGTCTGTGTGTACTAGCACACTTGTTTGTATCCGTAAATGTGTGTGTGTGTGTGCATGAGCACATATGTAAGTGTGTGCATTTGTGCATATGTGTGCTTGTTTTTATGTGCTTGTACATACACGTTTGTGTTCTTATGTGTGTGTGTGTGTTTGTTCACTTGTGTGTAGGCATGTCTATATTACTGTGCACATGTCTCTGAGTGCGTGTGTCTACATGCATGCACATGTGTGCATGTGTGTACGTGTGTACATGTGTGCTGTGTGGTTTTGCTTGCATATATGTATGCATGTGTGTGCATTTGTGCTGAGGTGTATGTCGGTGTGCATATGTGTGTGCGCATGAGTTCATGTGTCTATATGCATGCATGTGTACACATGCATATATGTATTGGTGTACAACTGTGTGTTTGTGTTCTTGTGTGTGGATGTATATTGGTCTTTGTGTGTGTGGGTATGTTATGTGTGTATGAGTGCACATGTGTGTGTGTGTGTGTGCATGCTGGAACGTGTGTGTGCATGCATGGGTGGTTATATGTGTTCATGTGTGTGTGTGCATGTGTGTGCATGTGTGTACATGTGTGTGATTGTGAATGTGTGTTTGCATGTGTGTGTGTGTGTGCATGGTTGTGTGTGTGTGTGCATGTGCTTATGTTTGTGTATGTCTTTCCATGGGTTTGTTCATGTGAGTGTGTGTTTGTGTGCCCTTGTTTGTGTCTATGCCCATGCATATGCACACATGTGTTTGTATGTGTGTACCATTGTATATGGGTGCATTTGTCCATGCATATGTGTGTGTGCATATGTGTGTCCATATATGTGTGCATGTACTCACACATGTGTGCGTGTGTGTCAACAAATGTGTGTTTGCACTTGTGTGTGGGCATGCATGTGTATGTGAGTGTGTCAGTATATGTATGCATCTTTGAGTCATTTGAGTGTGTGTGTATGTGTACTTAGAAGGTGTCTGGGTTTTTGTTTGTATGAGTGTGTGTGCATGTGTGCATAAGTTTTTGTGTGTGTGTGTGTGCATGTAGAAGTGTCAAGATGTGTATGTTTGTGTGTACATGTGTGTGTGAGTTTGTGCATGTGTGTTTTTGTTTATGTGTGTGTGTGTGTGTGCATGTGTGCTTTTGTGTTTGTGGGGTGCCTGTGAATGAGTGTGTGCACAAGTCTATGTGCTTGTTTGTGCATGTGTGTGTGTGCATATGTCTGAACATATGCATGCAGATGTTTATGCATGTGTTTGTGTGTATGCACACATGCATGCATACATACACTTGGGTGTGTTTGTGTGCATGTGCATGAATGCATTTGTGTGTGCCTATGTTAACATTCATTTGTGTGCTTTCATGTGTGCGAGTTTGTTCATGAGCGGGCATATTCGTGCATGTGTGCATTTATGTGGGTATGAATGTTTATGTGATTGAGTTTGTGTGTGTGTGTGTTTGTGTGCATGTGTGCATGCTTGTGCAGGTGCATGCATGTACATGTGCGTACACGAGTGCATGGTTACAAGTGTGTGGATCTGTGTGGTGGTGTATGTGTATGTTTGTCCATGGTTGTGTGCTTTTGTGTTACCATGTGTATCTGTGGGTGTGCAAGTGTGTGTGTGTGTGTGTGCATGCTTACGTGTGTGTGGGCGTGTCTGGTTGTTTATGGATGTGTGTGAGTCTATATGCATGTGTGTGTTTGTCTGCGTGCACATGTGTGTTTGTGTGTGCACACATGTGTGTGCATTTGTCTTTACAAGTTTGTGTGCATGCATGTGTATGTGCATGTTTGAGTGTTTGTGCATGTGTGTGTGAGTGTATGTATGAGCGCATGCACAAGTGGGCATATTTGTGGATGTTTGTGTTTGATTGCATACATGTGCTCATGTGTGCATGTGCGTGTCTACATGTGTGTGTGCGTGTGCATCTGTGTGCACTCATCTATGTAGCCAATGAAAATGTATGCATGAGTGCATTTTGATGCATGTGTGCATGCAATCTTGTACATTTGTGTGTATGTGTGTATTGGAGTGAGTGTTTGTCGATTTATGTTTGTGTGTGCATGGGTTTGTTTGTGTGGGTGTCAGTGTGGGTGTGTGTGCAAGTCTTTGGGCATGTGTGTATGTGCATATGCATATGTGTGTTCTTGTGGCTATGCATGTTTGTGTGTGCATGCATGTGCATGTGGATGTATGTGTGTTTGTGCAAGTCAAGATGTGTGTGTTTGTGAGTGTGTTTATGAGTAGGAATGTTCGTGAATGTGTGAGTGTGTATACGAGCATGTGGTTCACTACGTCCATGTGCATGTGTGTGCGTACGTGTGTCAATGCTTGTGTGTGTATGTGCATGTATGTGCATGTGTGTACATGTATGCACATGTGTGTGTAGCGACATGTTTGTGTGTATGTGCATGTACATGCATGTGTGTGAGTTTGTGCATGAGTGTGTGTTTGTGAGTGTGTGTTGTGTATGTGAGTGTGTGTTGTGTGTGTACGTGTGTGCATTGGTATAGGTGTTTAAGTGTATGTGCAAGTGTGTGTGTGTGTGTGCATGTGCATATATGTTCATAACTGTGTCTGTGCTTGTGAGCATGTGTACTTGCATACATATGTGTGTTTGTGTGTTTATCAGAGTAGGCATGTGCATACATGTGTGTGAGTTCATTTAAATGCAATCATGCATGTACATGTGCACGTGAGTTCGAGTTTGCATGCATATGTATGTGTGTCTATGTGTGCATGTTGTGTGTATTTGTGTGCTTATGTATGTGTGCTCGTTCATATGTGTGCATGTGTGTCTATGCACCAATGAGTGTGAGTGAGGTTTTATGTTTGCTTGTGAGTATGTGTGTGCATGCCTATGTTTTGTTTTGTGTATAGGTGTGCATATGTGTGTGTGTGCTTGGGTTTGTGAATGTGTATAGAATGTGTGCTTTTGTGCTTCTATATGTGCATTTGTGCATGTGCATGCACATGAGTGTGCAAGCATGTGCATTTTTGTGTGTGCACACATGCATTCGTGTGTGTGTGTGGGCATGCATGTGTCAATGACTACTTATTTCTATTATGTATATGAGTCTTAGTGTATTTGTGTGTGTGTGTGAGTGAACATGTTTATGCATGTGTCTACATGCATGTACATATGTGCATGTGTGTGTTTGTGTTCATGCATCTGTGTATGTGGTTGTGGGCATGCATTTTTGTGCTAGTGCATGTCCATGTGTGTATATGCATTTTTGTGCACATGTGTGTGTGCATATGTGTGTTTGTGAGCATGTGTGTGTTCATGTGTGTTCGTGTGTGCATGTGTGTGTGGGTCAGTGTGCCTATGTTTAGGTGTTTGTACATGTGTGCTTGTCGTTACTTATGTGTGTGTGCGTGTGCATGTGCTTGTGCACTGGGGTGCATGTGCATCAGTGTTTGTAGGCATGTATGTGTATGTAGATGTGTTTTTGTGTATGCATTTATGTGTTTGTGAGCATTTGAGTGTCTTTGTGCTTAGTGGGTGTGTAGGAGCTTGTTTGCCTTATTATTTGTGCATGTGCATAAGTTTGTGTGTGTGTGTGTGCATGTGCAAGTTTTAGAAGATGTGTGTTGAGTGCACATGTGTCTTTGTTTATGTGTGTGTTTGTGTTTACATGTGTGTGCATGTGAGTGTGTGAGTTTATGATGTTGTGTGTGCATGTGTGTATGTGCCTTTATGTGCATGTGTGCTAGTATATGTATATGTGTGTGACTGTGTGTATAATCATAATTATGTGTTCATGCGCATGTGTGTGTATGTCTAAGCATGCATTTGAATGTATCTGTGCACATGCACATACACTTGTGCATGTGATTGTGTGTCTGTGTGCATACACGTGTGTGTGTGAAAGTTCAAGGTTAGGTGTGTGTTCACGTGCATGCATGTGCATGGGTCTTTATGGAAGTGAGTGTGCATGTGTGTTTGTGGGTGTGTGAGTTTGAGTGTTTGCATGTACATATGCGCGTGTGTGGGTGTTTTAGAATGTATGAGTGAGTTTAGTGCATGTGTGTGTTCATGTGTGTAGGCATGTGTGGGCATATTTCTATGCATGTATGTGTATGCTCGCATGTGTATGTGTGTGTGTGTCTGTGCATGTGTGTTTTGTGCATGTCTGCATGCATGTGCATGAGTGGGTGTGTTCGTGCAGGTTTTTGTGCGATTATGTTCGTTCTTGTGGATTCACTTGTGTGTATGTGCTTGAGTTTGTGTAGTTATGTGTATGTGAGTTCATCTATGCATGACTACAAGTGTGTGCACATGTGTTATGCATATGGGCTGGTGTGTGTGGTTGCATGTGTGTATGCGTGGATGTGTTTATACATGCCATTATGTGCATGCATGTGTGTTTTTTCATGTGTGTGTGTGTACAAGCATGTGCATGGTTGGGCATTTCTGTGAATGTGTGTAGGTGCATTCGAGCATGTGTGCATGTGTGTGTATGTATGTGTGCATGTGTGCATGCCTATGTGTGTGTATGTGCATGTACGTTCATGTGTGTGTGCATGCATGTGCATTTGTGTTAGCTTCTGCATGTGCAACTAAGTGTGTGCACATACATGTGCATGTGTGTGTCAGCATGTGCATAGTTACACATATGTATGTGTGTGTACAAGTGTGTATGTGAGTTAGCATACGTGTGTCCTTGTGAGTATGCGTTATGCATGTGAATGTGTTCATTAGTACATGTGTCTGTGTTTGTACATGTTCTTGCATGGATGCATGTGTGTGAGTGTGTGCATGTGTGTGTGTACGCATGTTTGTATGTTTGTGCTTGTTGTCATGTGCACAAACATTTTTGCATGCTTGTGTGTATGTCTTCATTTTTATGCATGTGTATGTGGCATGTGTTTGAGTGCTTTTAAATGCATGCTTGCAAATGTGTGTGTGTAGATGTGTGCAAGTTTATGCACATGCATACTTGTGTAGGTGTCTACGTGTGCATGTGCCTGGTATGTGTGTGCGTGCATGTGCTAGTCATGTGTATGTGTGTGTGTGTATGTCATGTGTCTGTGCACCTATGTGTGTGATTAAGTTAGTGTGCATCCTTGTTGGTGTGTGTGTGCATGCCAATGTTTGGTTTTATGTGCATGTGTGCATAGGTGTGTATGCATGTGTTTGTGAGCATGTGTAGGCATGTGTGCCCTTGTGCATGTGTATATGTGCATTTGTATCAATGTGTGTGCGGGGGGACATGTGCATGCAGGTGTGCACATGCATGTATGTGCATCCATATGAGTGGTTGTAGTTACATATTTTTGTGCATGTGCATGTGCATGTGTGTATATGTATTTTTATATGCATGTGTGTGTTTGTGTGTTTGTGTGTATGTGTGTGTGTGTGTGTTTATGCATACGTGTGTGCTTGTGTTTGTGTGTGTGTATGCATGTGTGTGTATGTGTTTATGCAAGTGTGTAGGGGCATGCTTGTGTGTACGTGTGTGTGCATGTTTGTGTGCACTAGTGTGCATGTGTGAGTGCATGTGCACATGTCTATGTGTGTGTGGATGTGGATATATGTGTGTAGGAATATGTGTGTGTGTGTGTATGTGAATGTGTATATATGTGCATGCATGTGTATGTTTATGCAAGTGTTGTGCTTTTGTGTGTGCATGTGTCTGTGTGCTTGGGCACACATGTGTGGGTGTCTATGCATGTGTGTACATGTATATATGTGTGCATGTATGCTTGTGGTTGCCTTTGTGTGCATGTGTCTTCATGTGGACATGTGTGTGTGCATGCATGTTTGCATGTACATGTGCATGTGAGTTTGCAAGCGCAAGTGCATGTGTAAGTGCATGTGCATATGCGTATCTGTGTGTGTTCATTAGTGTATATAGGTGCATGTGTGTGTTTATCTTTTTGTGCATATGTGTATGTCTACATGCACATGCCAAATTATGTGCATATTTGTGTCGGAGTGTGCTTGTTTGTTTATTTGCATAAGTGTACATATGTGTGCATTTGTGTGTAAGAGTGCATGTGTGTGTGTGTGGAAGTACATGTGTAAGCATTTGTATGTGCTTTTGTGTGTGTATATGCATGCATGTGTTTGTGCCTGTATGTGCCTAATTATGGGTGTTCTTGTGTGTGTATGCATGTGTGTGCTTGTGTGTGCTTGTGTGTGCTTGTGTGTGTACATGTGTTTGCATTTGTGTGCACATGTGTATGTGCATCTGTAGATGTATGTGAGTGCATGCTTGTGTGTTTACATATGCATATTTGTGTGTGTGTGTTAATGTCTGTGTGTGAATGTGCATGTTTTTGCAAGTGTGTGTGCATGTGAGCATATTTTTTTGTGTGTTAGTGCAAGTGGCTGTGTGTGCTTTTATGAGTGCATGTTTGCTTGCATGTCTATTTGTACATGCGTATGCATGTGTGTGTGTGTGTGTTTGTGTGGGTGTGTATATGCATGTGGGTATGAGTGTGTGTGCATGTGTGTGTGTGTGTATGTGCTTATGGGTGTGTGGGTGCTTGCATGTGTGCTAGTCTGCATTCATTCATGTGCATGTGTTCATGTTTATGTGCATGTGTGTGTGTGAGCATGTGCATTTGCATGTGAATTTGAGTGTGTGTACGTATGCATGTGAGTGGATGAGTTTGTGCATGTCTATGCACTTACGTGTGTGTGCATGTGTGTACATGGGTGTGGGTGTAGTTGTGTGTGCATGTTCATGTGTTCATGTGTACTTGTGCATGTGTTTACCTGTGTGCTTTCGCATGTGTGTATGTGTGTATTTCTGTTCAAGTGTGTATTTACACATGTGTAAGCACATGGGTGTTAGTGCATATGCGTTGGTATGTATATGTGTGTGTATGTTTGTGTGTCTATATGCATGTGCATGCATGCATGCATGTGTAAGTGAGTGTGTCTGTGGGTGCATGTGTGATGGTGTGCATGTGCGATGGAGTGCATGTGCGATGTTGTGCATGTATGCGTGTGCCTACGTGTATTTATGTGCATGCATACATGTGTGTGTACATGTGCATGCATGCACATGTGTGTATGGGTGTGTGTGAATGTTTGTGCATGTAAGCACATGTGAGTGAGTGTAGATATGAGCACATGTGTGTGTATGTTACTATGTGTGTTTGTGTGTGCATATTATTGTTCACAATTGCACATGTGTGTCTACATTTGCATGCATCTATGTGTGTGTGAGCTCATGAGTGTGCATGCAAGTCTACACATGAGTGTTTGTGTGCATGTGTTTGCACATGTGTGTGTGCGAGTGTGCATGTCCATGTGTGCATACTTATGTGTGCATATCCATGTGCGAGTGCAAGTGTTTGTGTCTATGTCGATGTGTTTTCGTATGTTTACTTAAGTGTCAGTACGTTAGTGCATGTGCATGTGTGGGAGTGAGTGAGTGTGTGTAAGCACATATTTCTATGCACATGTGTGTGTATGCTAACACATGCTTGTGTGTGTTCTAGTATATGTGCACATGCATGTGTCTATGCACATGTGTGTGTGCTCATGTATGTGTATGTGTGTGCATGTGTAGGTGTGTGTATGTGTGAGTTTGTGTGCATGTTAGTATGTGTGTGTGTGTATTTGTGTGTGTGATTATATGAGGGTATCAGTGTTTTGTAATTTTGGAGTGTATACATGCATGTGTGTGCTTTTATGAGTTTGTGGGTGTTTGTTTGTGCTTGTATGTGCCTATATGATGTGTGTATATATGTGTGTGTCTATTTGTGCATATGCATATGTGTGATTGAGTGTATGTGTTTGCATATGTATATGTATGCATTAGATGTCTGTTTGTGTATGTGCATGTGTGGTTGTGTAAGTGCATGTACGTGTGTGTTTGAGGGCATTTTTGTGTGTTTTTATGTATATGCATTTGTGTGTGTGTTTGTTTTTGTTCAAGCATGAGTGTGGATATGTGTGTGTGTACGTGCACATAGGTTTGTGTGCATATGTGTACAAGTAAGTATATTTGCATGCATGATTGCACATATCTTTGTATGCGCATGCATGTGTGTGTGCCTATGTATGCATGTGTCTATGTGTATACATGTGCATGCATATGTGTGCGTGTGTGTGTGTGTGATTGTGCATGTGTGTGCTTGTGTGTGTGTGTGTTTGTCTATAAGCATTTGTGTGTATAGGTGGCATGTTTATGCATTTTCATTCATGTACATGTGTATATGTTTATTTTCATACTTATTCTTGTGTTTATGTTGATGTGCATGTCTACATGTACATGCCCATGTGTGTACATATTTGTGTGGGAGTGTGCATACTTGTACATGTGCATAAGTGTACATATATGTGCATTTGTGTGTATGAGAGTGCATGTGTAAGAATTTGTATATGCCTGTGTATGTATGTGCGTGCATGTGTGTGTCTACATGTGTCTGTTTATGGGTGTGCTTTTGTTTGTACGCTTGTGTGTGCATATGTGCTTGTGCATGTACATGTGTTTGTATTTGTATGCACATGTGTGTGTGCATCTGTGCATGCATGTGTGTGTGTGCCTGTGTTTTTACAAATGCATGTTTGTGTGTTAATATGTGTGTGTGCATTTGCATGTTTGTGCATGAGTGCAATGTGTGTGTGTGTAGATGTGTATTTGTGTGTTTGTGCATGTGGTCGTGTGTGCATTCATGAGTGCGTGCTTGCCTACAGTGTGTTTGAACGTGTGAATGCATGTGTGTGTGTTTGTGTGTGGGTGTGCATGCATATGGGTATGAGTTCATGTGCATGTGTGTGTATATGTGCTTATATGTGTGTGGGTGCTTGCTGGTGTGCTAGTGTGCATGCATTCGTATGCATGTGTGCATGTATATATGTGTGTGCATGTGCATTTGCATATGTGAATTTGAGTTTGAGCACATATGCCTCTGAGTGGGTGGGTGTGTGCGTGAGTGTATGCACACTCATATGTGTGTGTATATAGGTGTGGGTGTGTGTGGATGTTCATGTGTTCATGTGTACTTGTGCATGCTTTTGCTTGTTGGTTTTTGCATATGTGTGTCTTCCCATGTGCGTATATCTATGCATCCATGAGCATGTGCATGTGAGTGCCTTATGTTGTTGTGCATGTGCATGTGTACATTTGTGCGTGCATGTGATTGCATGCATGTGCAAGCATGCATGCATGTGCAAGCATGCATGCATGTGCAAGCATGCATGCATGTGTAAGTGTGTTTGTGCATATGTGCTTGTATGATAATGTGCATGTGTGATGATGTGCACGTATGTTTGTGTCCGTGTGCACCTATGTGCATAGATACATGTGTGTGTACTTGTGCACGCATGCACATATGTGTGTGTAGGTGCATAAGTGTGAATGTTCATGTGTGTGGGTATGTGTGCACATGTGAGTGAGTGTGGACATGAACGCATGTGTGTACATTCATTTTTGTGTGCATATTATTGTGCATGATTGTATATTTGTGTCTGCATGCGTATGCATTTGTGTGTGTGCATGGAAGTGTGCATGCATTTCTACACTTGAGTGTTTGTGTGCATATGTTTGCACGTGTGTGGTGTAAGTGTGCATGTGCATGTGTTCATACTTGTGTGTGCACATGCATGTGCGAATAAAGTGTTTGTATTTATGTGGATGTGTTTTTATGTGTTTACTTATTTGTTTGTCCATGTGTATGTGTGGGAGTGAGTAAAGGTGTGTAAGCACATATTTGTGTGCACATGTGTGTGTGTGTATGCTAGTGCATGCTTGTGTGTATATTCTAGTATATGTGCATGCATCTATGCACATGGGTGTGTGCATGCATATGTGTGTGTGACTACATGTGTATGCGCTCTGTGTGTGTGTTCTCATATGTGTGTGTCTGTGTATGTAGATGCATGTATGTGTGAGTTTGTGTGCATGTTAGTGTGTGTGTATTTGTGTATGTATTTATATGCGTGTGTGTGACTATATGAGTGTATAAGTGTCTGTTGCAATTGTGTGAGTGTATACATGCATGAGTTTGTGTGTGCTTCTATGAGTTTGTGGGTGTGTGTGTGTGCATGCATGTGCCTATGCGATGTGTGCATATGTGTGGATGTCTATTTGTGCTTGTGCACATGTGTGATTGAGTGTTTGTGTTTGCATGTGTGTATATACGTATCACATGTCTATGTTTGTGTGTGTGCATGTGTGGTTGTGTAAGTGTATGTGCATGTGTGTTTGTGGACGTGTATGTGTGCCTATGTGTGCATGTAGGTGTGTCTATTTTTTTGTGTTCATGCATATGTGTGGATGTGTATGTCTGATTATGTGTGCATATGTATGCAAGTGTGTATATCCTCATGCATGTGTGCATTAGTTTGAGTGTGCATGCATGCGTGCTTGTGTCTATGTGTATGTACATGCTGGCACATGTGCATGTGTTTGTGTGATTGTGCATGTGTGCATGCCTTTGTGTGTATGTCTATGAGCATTTGTGTGTGTATGGGTGGTATATGTGTGTATGTTAACTCATGCACGTGTGTGTATTTCTTTGCATATTTGTGCAGTCATTTTTGTGCTTGTGCATTTGCATGTGTATGCAAGCATATGTTCTGGTGAATGTGTTCATGCATGTGTGTCTGTGAGCATGTATGAGTGAGTGTTTGTGTGGGTGTAAATCCATGTGTGTGTACATATGTGTGTGCATGTGATTGTGCTCTTATGTGCCTAGGTGTGTGCATGTTAGTGTGTGTGTGTTCATGAGAATGCATGTGCATGCATGTGTTTGTTTTTATACATCTATTCATGTGAGTGTTTGCCCATGGGTACATGTTTGTCTATTCATGTGTGTGTGTGTGTGTGTGAGTGCATATAAGTAGGCATGCATGTTTGTATGTGTGTGTGTTTGTGCATGTGTGCTTTGTCATGTTTGTGTGTATGTGTAAGAGAGTGCATTTGTGTGTGTGTCTATGTGTGTTTATGTTTGTGCATTCATGTGTGCAGATGCATGTGCATGTGTGCATATGCATGTGCATATGTGTGGTGTGTGTCTATGTGTATTTTTGGATGTGTTCATTCATGTGTGTGCGAGTGTGTGCTCGCATTTGCAAGTGTGTGTACTTGCTTATGCATGTGAGTTAGTGGGTGTACGAATATGTGTGTGTGTTGCACATACGTGTGCCTATGTGCATGTGTATGCATGCATGCATGCATGCATGCAAGTGTGTGTGTATATATGTGCATGTGCATGCATGTGTTGTGTGTGTGTTTGTGCATGTGTGTGCTTGCATTGGGGTGAGGGTACATGCATGTGTGTTTATGTGTATTTGTGCATGTATATGCATGTGTGCATTTTTGTGTCTATGTGCATGGATGTCTACATGTGTGTGTATGAATGTTGTTTGTGTGTAAGCATTCATGTGTGTGAAATTGTGATTATGTGCATGCATTAATGTGATTACATGCATGTGCATTTGTGTGTGTTCTTACATTTAGTAGTCTTTGCATGTCTTCATCAACATGTAAGTGTATGTGCATTCTTATGTGTGTGTGTGCATCCATGTAGGTGTGCATGTGTGTGTGCTTGTGCGTGTGTGAGTGTGTGTATTCATGTGTGCTTGCTTGTGCATGTGTGTGTGTGTATGTGTGTGTCTTTGTGTGTGTGTGTGAGCATGTGCAAGTGTAGAAGTTAGTATTTGCATGTGTGTTTGTGTGTGTTTACATTTATGTGTGTGGGTATGTGTGTGTATGTGCACCAATGTGTGTGTATGCTTGTGCATGTGTGTATATGTGTATATGAGTGTGTGTGTGTGCATGCATATGAGTTGGCACATGTATGCATGTGTGTATATGGCACAAATGTGTCTACATGTGCATGTGTGTGTGCATAAGTGCATGTAAAACTATTCTTGAGTATCTCTTTGTTTTTTTATTCTTGTCTATGTATGTGTGTATGTGTCTGTGTGTGTGTTTGAGTGCATGCATATGCTTACATTTTCATGTGTCTGTCTATATTCTTTTGTGCATGTGCATGTTCATGCATGTCATCATGTGTTTGTGTGCATGTGCATGTTTGTGTAAGCACACACATGTGAATGTGTCCATGTGTATGCATGTGCATACGGGAGTGTCCTTGTGTGTCTGCATGCAAACATGGGCATGTGTGTGTGTGCAAGCATGCATGTGTGCATATATGGTTGTGGGTGTTTTCATGCACCTATGTGTGTGCATGTGTGTGTGTGCTAATGTTTGTGTGTGTGTGTGTATGTTTGTATTCTTGTTTGTGTGTGTGTGTTAGTATATATGTGTCCTAGTGCATGTGTGGGTATGTGTGAACTTCTGCATGTGTTTTTATGCATGCATGTGTGCATGTGCGTGTGTGTATGTAGATGTGTGCGTGTGTTTATTTGTGTGTGCATGTGTGGGAGCATGTGTGCATGGATCTATGTCTTATATTTAAGTGTGTACATGTGTGTGCTTGCATTTATGTGTGTGTATGTGTACATGTTTGTGAGCAAGAACACATGTGTATTTGTGTAAGTGTGCATGTGCTTATGCATGAGCGTGTGTGTGGGTGTGTTCATGTGTATGTGCTATTCGCATGCATGTTTGTGTGCATGTGTGTTTATGACTTTTTGTGGGCATGTATATTTGCCTATAGGTGTGCATGTTTGTGTGTGTGTGTGCATGTGCGTATGTGTGCTTGCACCCATGTGTTTGCCATTATATGTGCATGTATTTGTGCGGGTACATGCACGTCAGCACATGTTTTTGTGTGCATGCATACATTTGTGCATGTGTTTCTGTCATTGTATGCATGCCTATGTGTATGTGTTTATGCATGCGTAGTTGTCTACAAGTTACAGTGTGTGTAGGTGTACATGTGTGTGTGCATGTGTTTATGCTTTTTTGTGTGTATATCTACATGTGTGTGCATGTGCGATTATGTCTATGTGTGTGTACGTGTGTGTATGTTTGTGAGAAACTGCATTAGTTTATGTGTGCACTTGTGTGTGTCCACATGTATGTGTGGGTCTGTAAATATGTGTATAGGTATAATTTGTGGGTGTGTGCATTGGTGTGCATGCATTCATGTGAGTTTGTGTTTACATATTTTTGTGCACGTGCAAATATGCATGTGCACCTATGTATGTATGCATGTGAGTGTGCATGCACGAATGCATGTGCATGTTTGTGTATGTGTAGATGCACGTGTGTTCATGTGTACATGTGATTGTGTATGGGTTTATGAATGTGTGCATGTGCTCATGGGAGATTACATGTGAGCGAATGTGTGTGTTTGTGTGTGTGTGTGTGCACAAGTGTGCATGTGTATTTGTGTGTGTTGTGTTTGTGTGCATATGTGTGTGTGCATGTGTGTGAGTTTGTGTGTGCATGCATGTGTATGCATATTAATTTGTGTGGGTGTGCATGTGTTTGCATGTAGATGTATTGCATGTGTGTGTCTATGTGTGTGCATGTGCTTGTGTTTATGCATTTGTATGTGTGTATGTAGGTTTCTATGTTTTTGTTTTAGTATGTTTGTGTTCATGTTTATGTTTGTGCATGCATGTTCTTATCATTCTATGTGTGTATGCATGAATGCTTGAGTGTGTGGGTGTTAATATGCGTGCATGTCTGCATGCATTTGTATCCCTGTTTTTATGCATGCTTTTGTATGTGGGTGTTTGTGTTTGCTCGTCCATGTTTTTGTTCATTTGTGCACATGTTTAACAGTATGGGTGTACCTATGAGCATGTGTACATGTGTTCGTGTGTGTCTATATGTGTGCAGAAGGTGTTTGCATGAGTGTATGAGTGCTTATTTTTCTATGTTATGCAAGCATGTGTGTGTTGATATATGTGTGTGCACATGTGAATGCATATGCTCATGCATGTAGATCTAGTTGTTTGTGTATGTGCCTGCTTGTGCTTATGTGGGGGTGCTTGTGTGTGTGCATGTGTGTATTCGTATGTGTGTATTCGTACATGCATGTGTGCGTGTGTGTTTGTTGGTTGTGTGTGTGTGTATATGTGTGTGTTTATGCATGTGTGGGTGTGCTTGTGCATGTGTTTCTTTATATGCGTTAGTGCACATAAGGGTGCATAAATGACTGCAAGCACATATGTGCGTGTGTGTGTATGTATGTGTCTTCATGTTTGTGTATGTGTGCATGTGTATGATTCTATTTGTGAGTGTGCATGTGTGTGTGTGTGCATATGTCTGTGTGTATGCATGGTGTGAATGTGTGTGCATGTGTGTGCATATGTGTGAATGTGTGTGCATGTGTGTCCATGTGTATGTGTGTGCATATATGTGTGCATGTGTGTGTGGTTTTGTGATAATGCATGCAAGTGTATGCCTATGTGCTTGTGTGTGCATACTTGCTTATGTATGTGTGTACATGTGGAAGCATGTGTATCTCTATGTCTGTGTTTGTACATAGGTGTCTGTACATGTGAGTAAGTGTGTCCATCTATAAGTGTATGCTTATTTTCTTGTGTATATGTATGCATGAGTTTCTATGTTGTATGTGTGTGTGTTTGGATACACAAATGTGTGAATGGATGTGTAGAGATGCATGTGTGTGTGTGTGTGCAAGTGTTCATGTGTGCACATGCATATGGTAGTGTGTGTCTTTCTGCATCTATGTGTGCTTGAAAGTGCATGTATGGCCATGTTTCTATGTGCCTATAGGCACATGTGTGTGTTCTTTTCTTTATGTTCAAACCTGTGTGTGGGTGTGTGTGGTTGTGTGTGTGTGTGCATTGGTGTGTGCATCCTTGTGTGTGCATATGATTGTGTGCAAGTGTGTCTGTGCATGTATTCTTATCTGTGAATATGTGTGTGTGCGTGCGAGTGCTTATGTGTGTGTCGGTGCATGCATCTGTCTTTGTTATTTTATGTTGATGTGTGTGTCCATGTGTATTCATGTGTGTGCGCTTATGTATGTGTGCATGCATGCATATATGTGTGTGTGCATGAGGGTGTGTGTGTGCATGTACATGTGTGTGCACATGTAAGTGTGTATGTGTGTGTGTGTGCGTCCGCGTGTATGTGCATTCATGTGCGAGTACATGTGTGCATTGTTCATGCATGGGTGCATGTGTGTGTATATGTGCATGCATTTGCAAATGTAAGTGTGTGTATCCTTATGTGTGTTTGCATGTGTTTGTATGGCTTGTGTGTGCGTGTTCTTGTGTGCATGTGTGCAAGCATATGCATGTATGTGTGTGGTGCATGTGTGTGCATGTGTATGTATGGTTGTGTGTCTTTATGCATGTACATATGTCTATATGTGTCTATGAGCAAGTGTTTGTGTGCATGTGTGCAGGTGTGTGTGTGTGTGTGTGTGTGTGCTTGTTTATGTGTGTCGGGGAGGTGCGTATTAATGTGTGTGCATGCTTGCTTGTGTGCATGTACATGTGTGTCTATTATTATGTGTACACATGTGTGTGGGTATAGGTTTGTGGCTATGTGTGTGCATTCATGTGTGAAGGTGTTTGTAGATTTGTGTGTGCACATGTGTGTGTCTATTCGCATGCTTGTGTGTGGGTATGTATTAGGCATGAACAATTGCATACATGAGAGTGTGATTGTGTGTGTTTGTATGAGTGATCCTATGTGTGTATGTCTACCTGTGCAAGTGTGTGTGCATGTGCATGTATGCATGTGCGCGTATGTGTTAATATGCGTATTCATGTATGCATGTGTGTGACTGTGCTTATGCATTCATGTGTATTGGTGTGTATGTGTGTGAGCATGTGCAAGCATGTGCATGTGTGTACATGTGTGTATGAGCATGTGCAACTGTGCTTGTGCACGTGCATTGTATATGTATGTTTATATGTGCATGTGTGTATGTGTATGTCTATGTGTGTGCATATGCGTGAGTGCTAGTGTGGTGTGTGTATGTGTGTGTATGCATGTGTAGTTATAAGTGTGTGTGCATGCTATTATGTTTTCAAGTGCATGTATACTTGTGTGTTCATGTATGGGTTCATGTTTGTGGGTGTATTTCTATGTGTTTGTGGGTGTGCTTCTATGTCCATGGTGTGCATGTCTGTACATGTCTGTGTGTGTCTATGAGTGTGTTTGTATGTGTGTGTGTGCGTATGCATGTGTGTGTGCTTTTGTGCATGTAAGCGTGTGCATGCATATGAATTGTGTGCATCTGTGTTGGTTGTCTGCATGTGCATTCATGCACTTGTGCAAGTGTGTATGAGTTCATGCACACATGCATGTTTTGTGTGCATGTGTATTCTTAAGAGTGTACATGTGCATTGGGGTGTGTGTGTGTACATTTGCCATATAGGCATGTGTGCATTTACATGCATCCATGTGCAAGGGTGTATTTCTGCATTTGTGTGTGTGCATGTCTAAGCATGTGTATGCATTAATGTGCATGTGGGTGTGCACGTGCATGTGTGTGTGAGAATGCGTGTGTGGGTTCATGTGTGTGTATGTGTGTATATATATATATATATCTATGTGTGTGTGGGTGCAAGTGTGTGCGTGTGTGCATGTGTGTATGTATGTGTATGCAAGTTTGTGCATGTGAGCTTACGTGTGCGTGTATGCGTTTGTGTGTGTGTGTGCTTGTCAGTGCATGTATGTGGATTTGCATATTTATGTGTGTGTATGTGTGTTGTTTGCATGTGTGTGCATGTGTACACGTGCATGTGTGCATGTGTGAACACGTGCATTGTGTGCATGTGTGTGTATATGTGCTTGTGTATATTTGTGTGTGTTTGTGCATTTTTGTGTGTTTATGAGCTTATGTGTGTGTGCTTATGTGTGCACTGGCATGCATTCATGTTTGTGTGTGTCCTTTCATGTGAGTATGAGTTTGTGTTTGCATATTAGAGTGGATGCATGTGTTTATATGTGTGTGTGTACATGTGCATACTTGTGTGTGTGTGAATGCTTGTGCGTGTATATCTTTGTGTGTGTGCATGTGTGTGTGTATGCAATTGTTCATGAGTCTGTATGTGTGCCTATATATGCGTGCTTGCAAGTATGTGTAGGTGTGTGTGTGTGTGAGTGCTTATGCATGTCCTTGTGTGTGTATGTTTATTTGTGTATGTGTGCATATGCCTGTGCCTTTGCATGTGCATGCATGTGGATGTAAGAATTTGATTGTGTGTTTGTGTCTACGTGGCTACACATGTGCAAGCATGTTTATGAGTGTGTGCATATGTGTGAGTGTTTGTTTGAGAGTATGTGTGCATGTGTGTGTGTGCATATGTTTATGTCTTCTTGCATGCATGTGTGTACGAGTATGTGTGTACGCCTTTTTTTGTGTCAGCATGTTTACATGTTTGTTCGTTTGTGCATGCATGTGTGTGATTGTGTGTCTATGTATGCACATGAGCCTGAGCATGTGTGTGTGTGTGTTCACATGTGTGTTGTTTATATACGTGTGTGTGTGGGTGTGCATGTGTGCATGAGGTTGTACATATGCATGCTTTTGTGATCATGTGTTCTTATATTTGTATGTGTGTCAATGATTGCACGTGCATATGCATTTAAGCATGTGTGCATGCATGAATATGAGTGCATGCAATATGTGCATGTGTGAGTGAGTGTGTGTGCATGTGCATGTACATGTGTGTGTGTATGTAAGTGTTTGTGTGTGTGTGCATATGAGTGCATGTGTGCATTTATGTGTGTACATGTGTACATGTGTGCATGAGTGCATGTGTGTTTGTGTATGTTCAAGTATGCATATGTGTTAGTTCTTGTGTGAGCATGTGCATACAAATGTTTACAACTATGTGTATGCATGTGCATGTGTGTTTATATATATGTGTGTGTGAGTGTACATGTGTGTGCACTAGTTGTGCATATTTGTATGAATTCTTAATGGCATTGTGCATGCATGCATGTGTGTGCATACCTATATGTGCATGTGTGTGTATGCATTTAAGACTATGTGTGTGTATTGGAGTGGTTGTGTGTTTATTTGTGTGTGTGTGTGTATGTGGGTGTAGTTATTTGTTTGTCGATTTCTGCATGTGTGTGTCCATGCAATTATATTTGTATGTGTAGGGCAAGTGTGTGTGTGTATGGGTGCACATGTGCACATGTAAATGTGTGTGTGTGAGTGTGAATGTGTGTGCATGTGTGTGTGCACAAGTGTGTGTTCTGTAAACATAGGTGCATGCATGTGTGTGTGAGCACATGTACATTTGTATGCATACGTGTGTTTGCATGTGTGTGCTTTTGTACGAGTCATGCATGCATGTGTTATTCGTATGTCTATCTTTATGTGTGCATGCATGTGTGTGAGTGGGTACAGGTCTATATGCATGAGCACATGTGTGTGCTTTCATGTGTGCATGTGTGTGCACAAGTTTATGTTTAGCTATTTGTGTGCATGTGTGTACATATATGTCTATAGGCGTGTCAACTTGTAGCTGTATATGTGTAAGTGTACATGTGTTTGTGGGGGTTGGTGGTTTTTATGTGTGTGCATGCATGCATAAGAAGATATGTTTGTTGGTGTGTGTGTGTGTGTGTACATGCATACGTCCATATGTTTGTGTCCATGTCTTTGTGTGCTTGTATATGTTTGTATGACTGTGTGGGTTCTAGTGTGTGTGTGTGGGGGTGCATGGGTGTGTGTGTTCATGCATGTTGGTGTGTTGGTTTACTTATTTGTATGAGCATGTGTCTCTATGTTTGTGTGTGTGTATGTGTGTGTTTTTTACATCTACATGTGTGCATGTAGATGTGTGCATACATGTGTGCGAGTGTTAACGTGTGTGTGGGCATGTGCTTATGTATGCATGTCTGAGTGTGTACATGCACACATATAGGAATTTGTGTGTTTGTAGATCCATGCATGTGTATGCATGTCTTTTTGTGCATGCATGAATTTTACTATGTGTGTGTATGTGCATATGTGTATGTATGGCGTTTTCTATTATTATAAGTGTGTATATACGTGCATCTGTGTTAGATAAGTGTACAAGAACATGTTTGTGTGCACCTATGTCTTTGTGTGTGTATGTAGATGCCTATGTCCTTACGTGTGCATGCGTGTGCACACATCTGTGTGTGTGCATATATGTGTGCTAGTGTATAAGTTTGTGTATGCCTGCTTAGAGGTGTGTGGGCATGTGTGTACATGCATGTATTCACGTGTGCTTGTGTGCATGTGTATGTCTACTTGCATATGTGTGTGTGTGCACATTTGAGCATGTATATGTATGCGTGTGTGTATATGTGGGTGGGTGTGTGCATGTTTGTTGGCTTGTGCATATGTGTGTGCATGTTTGTGGGCTTGTGCATGTTTGTGTGCGTGTGTGTGTGTGTGTGTATATGTGTGTGTGTATATGTGTGTGTGCATCTATGTGCATGCATGTTTCTTTGTGTGTGTACACTTTCACATGAGTGTGTGTGTGTTTGTGCATTCATATGTGTGCACATTCACTTGCAAAAATACGTGTGTGCATTTATGCATGTCTCCTTTTGTGTGTAAATGTGTGTGTACATGTGTATGTGTGTGCTTCTATGTTTGTGAGTATATGTGTGTGCTTATGTGACTGTGTATGTGCTTGTTTGCGTGTTTGTGTGTGTAAATGCATGTGTCTTGTGCATATGTGTGTGTGCGTGCATCCTTGTACATTCGTGTGTGTAGGTGGCTACATATGCTCGTCTATGTGCACGTTTTTATATGTGTATGTGCATGTAAGTGCCTATTGATGTTATTTGTGCTAAGCTAATGCATAAGAGATGAGTAAATTATGCTTTTAACCCTTTTACTAGTTTGAAAACCTTTTCTTAAATTAAAATTTTGTAATTATAAAATTGTTGATTTATTATTTTTTAAATAAAAATATAAAAGGAAAAATAATGATTTTAAAATACCTTTTAATAAAATATTTTATGCTTGATAAAAATAATTTTGAAAACTATTTATATATATATTTTAAATTAAATGACATTAAATAAAATAAATATAATAAATTACATAATAACAAAGAAAATAAAGCTACAAAGGATTTTTAGGTGGTTCGCTTTAACTTGTGCCTGCATCCAACCCCAGTCTACTTGACCAAGATTCTGCTAACAAAACCATTTTCTTTCACCATAGCAATTAAAATTAATCTTTACAAACCACACCTTTGTGCTACAGCATATAGGGGTTCATTATCATAATTTTAATTCTAAAAGTTTACAATATTAAAGCACAACAAAAAGGTAATAATTAATCACAACATTCTATTATTCACTGGTAAAAATATATATAGCATGTCTATAGATTATGATGTTAGAATATGAATATACTTATAAAAAAGTTTGTAACAACCTAAATGACATAATTTTGAAATATTAAATCAAAAGATTTATCAATATGTACTAGCATTATTAAGAAAAATAAAATCAACAAAGATTTTTCATTATTATGATCTTTTCTAGAAGACAAAGGAAATAAGAAAATGAACAACCAATTATGAAGAAGTCATAAATAAGATGTGCAATCTAAGAAAAATCTGAAGCAAGAAAGGGGTAAAATGAGTTGCAAACACAACTCCAGCAAAGGTGTCAAAATCATATTGTAATTCTTGGTTTTGCATAGTATCTTCTCAAAATATTAATGTTGCAAGGTAAAATCAACTTTATCCAACTCCTAAGGCTCATCTAGGTATATTTACATATTATAAATTAAAATATAATTTTTTAAATAGCTAGAAAGGTCCTTAAAGTATCCCTCAAAGTAGCCATTAGCATTTCAACAATCAAAACAACTACAAATAGTTTTTTGGAATGTTGATTATGAACTAGAATAGTGATGACCATCCAATATGGGAAAACAAAAAAACAACTACCTAATCAAAATGCAAAATAAAGGGTCCAAATCTAATCCAAAATGGATTTGATCTAGTTGTTATATTCAACATTTTGGACGTACGATAATGATATGTAAGAGCACTTTTCATAATGGTGGAGACGATCAAATCTATTCAATTGAGCTTTACGAATGGACAACTAGATGAAATTCACTATTCATAAATGTAGAGAAGATCTCAACCATTTGATTAGATTTTATGGATCAATGGTTGATGAAAATTACTATTCAAAATGACAAAACTGATCTCAACCATTTGATTAGGCCTATCCTATAAGGGGTTAAATGGAATCTACTAGTCACAAAAGTGGGCACAATCCTGACCGTTCGAGCGCAAAAATGCATGATCAGATGGCACTGAGTCACTCCAGCTTTAGCTATAATAAGCACTGAAATCTTAGTCTCACATTCTCTAATTGCTATGGATTTTTCACGTTATAAGGATTACTCACCTCCTATAAAATGAGCCAATACATGGGATAAATAATCACATCAGTAGATGTTTTAGAGATGAACTCTTCATGGTTAGCTACTCCACCAAAAGTTTAATCAATGACCCCTTGATATGCCACTTAAGCAACACCCATAGCCACAAAAACTTTTTAATATTTCTTAACTTGTGGATTATTCAATGAGATATTTAGTCAAAATTCTCTGATTGATTGATCTCTAGGAGCTTAAGATATATGAACTAAAAGGTACTCCAGAAAAATATTAGAGAAACTAATGCAATGGTTTTGTTGCATCAAATAAGTGTCGTCATGACCAAGAGTATAACAATCTCTTCCTTTTGATGATAACAAAGCCATTAAGAAAATAATGAAATGAAAAGATGGAAATCATGCACGCATACACATGCTTCTCCATAATATATAAAATTCATATAATTATGTCTTAAATTTTGGATGTAAAGAATATGTTCATTTCTCATAAATCTCTCCTTTTTTGTCTACATTAAAAGATAAAAAGAAGTAAAAGATGTAAATAAGGGATGCGCACAATAATAATATTTGTTCATAATTTATATTTTAAAAAGTAAAGGTACAAGATATAATAAATATTTGTTGGAAAAGGTCTTATCAAAAAAATGATTTATTAATTTTTAAGCATAAAAAAAGATAATCATTAAACTTTATATGGAGAACTATTAGCAATCTTGTACATTTATAACAATACTAATTAACTTGTCATATATTTTGTCCATGTTTAGTTTAATAATATTGATCATTTTAAACTATGTTACTCTATTTATATATGTTTTAATAATTCTTATGAGGCCTCAACTTAAAACAAAGCCATGAGATCAAATATGCTTACAAGTACCATTAGGTCACCTTTGTATTCGATGAGTCAAGTATTAAATATTTAACATTTTATTCTAATAGGTTTGTTTAGTTTGAATCAAGTATAATTTTTAATGAACAAGCCATGCACCATTGAAGATGGTGAATCAATGGTCTTCAAAGAACCTCGGAGTGTTTAGCAAGTTTCAAGGATTGAAGACATATGCACCAAAGCATTAATAAGTTTTTTTATATGAAATAGAATATTAGCTTGTTGATTTTAAGACACTCTAATTTTGTATCAATTTCAAATCACTTCGAGCATCAAATTGTTCAATCATCTTCTTTATTTAGCAAATGAATAAGATTCTTTTTTTAATCTCATTACCCATTTCTTAGTTAAATTCTATCCTTGTCAAATTCTAAGTTAGTTTGCTTACTAAGCATGGATTAAATTGATATATATATATATATATTTCTAGGATGTCCCAACTTGTGCCCAAGTGTAAAGCTTCTTGGGTCAGGCAAGCCCAAGCAGTCACTCACAAGCTTCGGGTTAGGAAATAGTCGAAACCAAATCTAATCGAGCCCATTCTAGCTAATTATAAATTCTTGAATAGAATGGGGTAAGACATTGGGTGAAGTCAGGTAGCACTCGAACTAGGTAATGTATTAGTGACTCGTATAAACCTGTATGTTATAAGTACACCAAGGGGATGAATTCTCGAGCATGCAAAGGGGGAGCCAGCCCAAATAATGCTTTGAATACTACTCTTTTACAAAACAATTATGAAATCCAAATGCTTATCTTTCTTTGTAATGTGGGACGAAATCCCTTGTGCCTATCTGCATCCAAAATCGGGAGCACCAGCACCATCTAATCATATATTTTCATGATTGCATACTGGAGCTCTCCTCTACTTCATTTAACATTGGATCTCATGATTTGTATGACCTTCGTTTAGATCCAATGACCCAAGTCCATCTTAGCTAATGGTTAATTATTTAGTCATTGCATTAGCCATTTTAAAAAAATATATTTTAACATATTTGTAAAAACTTTAAAGTTATTTGGCAACAATTTTTCAAATAGATTTCTACACATTCTGTCACCTACAATCAAATTTTTTTATAAATACCTAACCATTATAAATAGAATAACTAATGAACTTGAATTAAACTTTGAGAGTTCAATAAAGCACTGCCTAGTATTCTATTGGCATAAATTCTACCAGTAGTAACTACATCTCCTTCTCAAATCATCAAAACTTTCCAACAAATTCTTGTAAGTCTAAACATCTAAATTCTCATTTCTATTCTTATAATTTAGCTCATTGTAGCTTGTTCCATTAATCTACAAGTATAAGAAGGTATATAAATTTATTGAATTTTTTTTGTCTTGTTGTATTTTTCTTTTCTATTTAGTTTGGTAGCTTGACATTTGTAAAAACTCAAGTTTGATTTAATCTCATAAAAAAACTAAGTTAAGATTGAACTCATAAAAGCTTAGGGTGTGGTTGAACTAGTAAACATTAGTAGGTTGGAGAAGAACTATAAGAAAAAAACCTCAAATTGTAACCTTTTATTAGTGGTGTTTTTTCTTGATCTCAATCGGGGGGTCTGTGGGTTCTAATTTGAACTGAATCATCTAAAAATCATTATATATCAATTTAATATTTATATTCATTTTTATTATTTTTAAAATAATATATATATAATCAATATTTTTTATAAATATAAAATTAGTTTTTCAGAAATAAATACTTTTAAAAATGAAAAAATTATTTCTAAGAATGTAATTAACCCCCTTCTAATGAGATTCATACACTAGTTTTCATTTCAATTAGTATTAGTCCAAGTTCCCTATAAAAAGTGTGTAAAATCACTTGGATGATCCATCATGTCCTTTTTAATTATTTTGTTTAGTTTTCTTAATTATCATTTTCATTTCATACTAATTTAAATCTCTCTTTTATCACTTTTGCATGCTCTCCAAAATACTTGTTTATTAATTACTTCTTGATTTTTTAATATCTTCATTCATTATTAATATTGTTGTCACACCTGATGAAGGTTCTTCTTCAGTTTATCCACCATTATTCATGGGTGAGTTTTGTCTATATTAGAAAAACTGATTTAAAATTTTTGTTCTTTCATTTGATTTAAAACTCTTAAAAGTACTTACTAGATCATATGATTTACATAGAGGTATGAATAAATAAAATCAAGTCTTTTAGTGAATTTAGCAGTGATCAAAGAAGAATGACATAACTTAATACAAGAGTAATAAAGTACCTTCATTATAGTATGTCTCCAAGTGAATTTCATCAAGTTATGAATTTTTATACCACACATAAAGTTTGGGAAAAAAAATTAAAAATTACTTATGAAGAACTTTGCAAGTAAAAGAAATTAAATTAAATCTTCTTACGCATGGTTATAAGCTATATAAAATAGATTCAAGAGAAATTATAATAAGATGTTTATTCAAATCATTAATATTACTAATGGATTAGCAAATCTTGGAAAGTACTTTCCAATACAGATCTTGTAAAAAAGGTACTAAGGATTCTATCCAAAGATTACGATCTTCTTATTATGATAATAAAGGCAATCGAAGATAGAAATAAGCTCCGTTGGATGAACTACTTGGAAAATTATTAACAACAAAAATTGAGATGACTAAAAGAGTTGAAGAGGAGGATTCTATTTGCAAGCCAAAGCATAGGGCAAGAAAAGAGAAACCATTGGCATTTAAAGTAAGAAAGGAAGATTCAGATTCAATATCCATCTCTTTTATTGATTTGGAGGAAGACGTAAATTTTCAAATTAAAAGCTTAGCAAAAAACTTGACAAAAAGTTTTGTATATAAGAAAAAAAAGGAAAAGAAGGGAGAAGCTAAAGGCACCAAGGTATTATAATTATGGTTAAACAAGCCATATTAGACCAGATTGTCCACAACTCACAAATACTAAAAGAAAAGATGAGAAATAGAATAGAATAAAGAAGAAGAAAGCCTTTCAAGCTACTTGGAGTGCTTTAGAACATTCTAACACTACAACTTCAAATAGTAATGGAAAGGGATTTGTGCTTCATGGCAAATGGTGATTGAAGCACATCTAGTAAAAAAAAAGAAGAGAATGAGGTAAGCTCTTGACCTTATGATGTTTGTAAAAATAATTATATAGAATTTATTAGTAATTTAACTTCTTTAATGTGTGTACATTAAACATCAAAAAAGTTTTGCAATGAAAAGATTGTTTTTTAGATATGAAAGAAGATGAGAACAAGAAAATAAAAATGCTTCAAATTTGTGATGAAACAATTTCAATGATTATTGAGAATTCTTTTTTGAAAGTGGAAATTACTAGTTTTAAAATAAAAATCTACTTTCCTAAACATGCAAAATTTTCTAATACTTCACATGGTGTTTATTTTTCTAAATATAAGGATATGTGTAATTTTAAATACATGCAAATCTTTTCAAATATTACATACTTTTATTATTATAAAAAAATGACATACCATCAAGGATTATAAAATTAAGAAAAACTTTTCTTGTTTAAAATCATGTTTCAAATCAATAATTAAAATTGATATTATGAATTCTTCTGTAGTGAATATTAATATCCAATCCAAGTTTGCTTGGGTTCCCAAAGTTAGATAATAAAAATATTAACATACGTTGTCTCCATAATTGTGGTGTGGAGATATGATGTATTGAAAACATTCATAAGTTAGAAATAATATACTTAGAAATTATGTGTACAAGAAAGAATATAAACTAAGCAAATAAGAGTTATATTTTATGATTAAGAAGTTATTATTTTTTAATTTATGCAGTAATACATACAGAACAAAATGAAGATTTAGCTCTTGGGTATTGGATAGTAGATGCTCTTGACATATGACTAGAGAGAGATCAAAATTTGTATCAATTGAATATTGACCAAATAAATGGGTAACACTAAGGGACAATTCTAAGAAAAAGATAATTGGAATTGGTAATATAGGTATGCCTAATTTTATATTTTTAAATATTTTCTTAGCTGATAGATTAGAATTTAATATAATTGGTATTAGTCAATTATATGATAATGGTTATTTTATTAATTTTGATACTCAATATTAAAAAAAATCAAAAGATTATTATTTATTACTAGTTGATAGAAGATAAAGTGACACTTATATGATGAAGTTTAATCAACTAGAAGTTAAAAGAAAAGAGTATCTTGTTGCACATTTAAATAAGAATAATTTATGGCATACGAGACTAGGTCATGTAGCTTATTCTATCATAAAGAAAATAAGAAAGTTAAATATAGGTAGAGATCTTCCAAAACCAAACAAAACTAATTGAAAAATATGTGAATCATGTCAAAAAAGAAAGCAAGTTAAATCTTCCTGTAAATTAAAAGATGGCTTAACTATTAGTAGACCTTTAGGGAGTTTGTTTAGACCTCTTTGGACCCATACAACTCTTGAGTTTAGGTGGAAAGAAATATGGATTTGTGACTATTAATGATGTTTTTAGATATGCTTGTGTTGTATTTCTTAAGAGTAAGGATGATAACTTTGAAAATTTTGTTAATTTAATAAAAAAGATAAAAAAACAAACCAATCTCAAATTAATTTATATTCAAAGTGATAATAGTAGTGAATTTAAGAATAAGGATTTCTATGATTATTGCAAAGGAAAGAGAATCAGACATCAATTTATATCCTAATATACCTCAACAAAATGGGATTGTAGAAAGAAAGAATAAAAACTTGGTAGAAATTGGTAGAACAATGTTAGCTAAATACAATCTACCAGTGTCTTTGGGTGGAGGCAATTAATACAAATTATTATAAAATAAATAGAATTAATTTAAGGCCAATACTTAAGAAAACTTCTTATAAATGTTTTACAAATAAGGGGCCAAATGTTAGCTACTTTCATATTTTTTGGGTGTAAATGTACCCTTCTTAATAATAAAAACTCAACATGAATAAGTTCGATGAAAAAGTAAGTATAAGAATTCTATTTGGATACTCTTTTCATAGGAAAGCCTATAGAATTTATAACACAAAAACTCAAAAAGTAAAGGAGATAATGTATGTAATATTTTATGAGTCTATTCAAGAGATAAATAAAAAAAAATTACATGAAGAGATAAAGTCTTTAAAAAGCTTAGACTTAAAAGAGGGTGAAGAAAAAATTGAAAGTAAAAAAAGGAGAAGAGATTAGTCATCAATTGCCTAAAGATTGGAAGTATCAAGATTCACAACTAAAAGAATTAATAATAGCAGATGTTAATCAAATAGTTAAGACTAGAGCTTCTATGAAAGAAATTAATCATAGTGCATTTATTTCTTTCATAAAACTAGTATCTATATAAGATTCACTTAAGGATGATTACTGGGTTTAAGCAATGAATGAAAAATTAGATGAATTTGAAAGAAACAAATTATCGGAATTAGTTTCTAAGCCTAGTGTTTAATAAGTAATTGGAACCAAATGGGTATTCAAATAAATTTGAGGAAAATAGAGTGACCATTAAAAACAAAACTAAACTTGTAACTAAGGTTTATAATCAAGTTGAATGTATACATTTTGAGGAGTCATTTGCACCTATAAAAAGATTTAAGGTATTAAACTTCTCTTAATATACTCTTGTCATAAAAATTCGAAAATATTTTAAATGGATGTAAAAAGTATATTTTTAAAAGAGATACTAAAATAATATATGAATGTAGGATAAATAATTAATTTTGAGACTCATGCACATGGTGATTATGTATATAAGCTTAAGAAGACACTTTATGGGCTTAAGCAAGCTCCCCATGCAAGGTATCATAGATTGAGCAGTTATCTCATTGATAGTGGTTCTAGGAAAGGAAAAGTGGATGCCATATTATTCCTAAAATCCTTAAATGATAATTTATTGCTTGTAAAAGTTTATATTAATGAAATATGTTTGAAAGCATAAATTAAAATATGTGTAATGAATTTAGCTACTTAATGACACGAGAGTTTGAGATGAGTATGATGGGTAAGATGATTTTTTCTTAGGATTACAAATTAATCAATTAAAAGATAAGATTTGTATTACTCAAACTAAGTATTTAAAAGAATTATTCGAGAAATTTGGTTATAAAAATATGAAACATAGAAAGATTCTAATAAATCAATTAATCGATTTAGAATGAGATAAAATTAGGAAACCCATTAATCAAAAACTTTTATGGATATCTTATTAGAACATTATTATATCTCACAAAAAATAGATCAAATAAAGTTTTTAGTGTTGGCTTATGTACAAGATTCTAATCAAATCCTAAGGCAAGCCATATAAAGATAGTAAAATCAACTTTCAAGCATTTAAAAGGTACAATGAATTCTTGTGTATGATACCATAAAAATATTTTTTTCTAGTGATCTTATAGATTACATAGATTCAAAATTTGTAGGTGTTACGGTAAATAGGAAAAGTACCTCAGGTATATGATAATTCCTTAGAAATTGTCTAATTTCATGGTTAAGAAGCAAAATTGCATATCACTATTGACCAAAAAAACCATGTAATAACTAAGAGTTGTGTTGCTCTAGTATTATGGTTAAGACAATAACTTCATGATTATGCTTTTTTATCTGTCATATATTCCTATTTGAATTAATACTACTACTTCCTTGGCCTTAACATAGAATCAAGTTCATCATTTTAGGACCAAGCACAATGATATAAAAATCATTTTATTAGAGATTAAGAAGCCAAAGGCTTAATAGAATTTAAATATGTTTCTACCAATAAGAATTGGTGAACATATTTACTAAGTCATTCCAACAAAGTAATTTCAAATCATAAGAAAACAATTAAGTGTACTAGAAATTATATAAATTATACATCCCTTTTTGATGGTGTCAAAAGGAGTGATGATTGTTGTTTAGATAAGTGAGAGAGAGAATTTAGTAAAGGGGAGCATGAAGTAGGGGTGAGCATATATATTTAATTTTTAATATCACTTATTAATTGTTAAATATGTGCATGTGTGTGTGTGTGTGCTTGTGCACGTTTGTGTGTGTATTTGTGGGTGTATGTGTGGGTGTGTAATGCATTATATGGGTGTATGCATATCTTTGCTCGTGTGTACTTTTACACATGCATGTTTATGTATGTGTGCATGATTATACATATGTATGGATATGCATGTGTTTGTGCATACCCATATATGTATTCATGCTTGCATGTGTGTTTATGTGTGGGTACATGTAGATTTATTTTTGTGCATGTATGTTAATGTAAGTGTAAGTTTGTGTGCATTTTTTTGTGTGTGCATGCATGCAAACGATGCAAGTGTGTGTGTGTTACGCATATGTATTTGCTTGTTCGTGTGCATATGAGTGTCTAGATGCAAGTGAGCATGCATTGGTGTTTGCATGTGTGTGTGCATGTGCAAGTGCGTGTGTGTTCATAAGCATGTGTGTACATGTGTACACATGTGTGTCTACTTTTGCGTACATATGCGTGAGTGCATGTGCATTTGTGTCTGTAAGCATGTGTGTGCATTTGTGTGTGTGGGCTATGGATGAGCATAAATGTGCATGGGTGCACACGTGTGTGTGTGTGTGTATATTGGCAAGGTTATCTGTGTCTATGTGTGTGTATGTATGTGCTTGTTTGCATGTATGTGGGTGAGCATGTTTTATTGTGTGCTTGTGGGGGTGTGTGTGCATGCCTACTTCTATATTTTCATATTTGTGTGCATGTACATCTATGTGTTTTCATGAGTTTATATGCCCTTATGTTTGTGTGTGTGTGCTCACTGGTTTGTGCATCTGTCTATGTTGTGCATGTGTGTGTGTGTGGTAACGTATGCATGTGTTTCTATGTTCACATATGTGTCTATGCATATGTGTGCTTGAGCCTGTACATGCATGTTCACATGTGCATGTGTGACTATATGTGTGTGTACGATTGTGCATGTCTATGTGTGTTTGTAGGTGGGTGTGTTTGCATGTGTGTGGTTTCATGTACATGTAGTGTCTACATAGTTGCATGCATATGTCTCTATACATTCGTGTGTCTGCTTGGGTGTGCATGTGCGTATGTGTGCATACGTACATGTGTGTGCATTTATGTGTGTGTGTATTCATGTGCATGATGTGTGTAAGCATGTGTCAATGAGTGTGCTTATGCGTGCAGATGTGTGTGCTTATATGTTTATGCAAGCACTAATATATGTGTGTGTGTGTGTGTGCATGCAAGCATGCACATGTGTATGTGTGTGTGCATGTACACACAATTTTGTAGGTGCACTCATATGTATGTATTCTTATGTGTGTGAGTTTGTGCATATGTGTATGCATGTGTGTGTGTGTGTGTGTTTTCATTTGTATATGTGTGCATGTATCTTTATGTGTGTGTTTGTGTGCATGCATGTGTGAATATGTGTGTCAGTGTGTGCATCTTTGTGTGTTCGCGTGCATGTGTGCTTTTCTGTGTGCTAGTTTGTATGTTTGTGTGTGAGTATGATGGGCAAGATGATCTTTTTCTTAGGATTACAAATTAATCAATTAAAAGATAAGATTTGTATTACTCAAACTAAGTATTTAAAAGAATTATTCGAGAAATTTGGCTATGAAAATATGAAACATAGAAAGATTCTAATAAATCAATTAATCGATTTAGAATGAGATAAAATTAGGAAACCCATTAATCAAAAACATTTATGGAGATCTTATTAGAACATTATTATATCTCACAAAAAGTAGATCAGATAAATTTTTTTTGTGTTGGCTTATGTACTAGATTCTAATCAAATCATAAGGAAAGCCATATAAAGATAGTAAAATCAACTTTCAAGCATTTAAAAGGTACAGTGAATTCTTGTGTATTATACCATAAAAATATTTTTTCAAGTGATCTTATAGATTACATAGATTCAAACTTTGTAGGTGTTACGGTAAATAGGAGAAGTACCTTAGGTATATGATAATTCCTAAGAAATTGTCTAATTTCATGGTTAAGAAGCAAAATTGCATATCTCTATCGACCACAAAAACCATGTAATAGCTAAGAGTTGTGTTGCCCTAGTATTATGATTAAGACAATAACTTCATGATTATGCTTTATATCTGTCATATATTCCTATTTGAATTAATACTACTACTTCTTTGGCCTTAACATAGAATCAAGTTCATCATTTTAGGACCAAGCACATTGATATAAAATATCATTTTATTAGAGATCAAAAAGCCAAAGGCTTAATAGAATTTGAATATGTTCCTACCAATAAGAGTTGATCAACATATTTACTAAGTCATTCCAACAAAGTAATTTCAAATCATAAGAAAACAATTAGGTGTAATAGAAATTATATAAATTATACATCCCTTTTTTATGGTGTCAAAAGGAGTGAATGATTGTTGTTTAGGTAAGCGAGAGAGAGAATTTAGTAAAGGGGAGCATGAAGTAAGGGTGAGCATATATATTTAATTTTTAATATCACTTATTAATTGTTAAATATGTGCATGTGTGTGTGTGTGCTTGTGCACGTTTGTGTGTGTATTTGTGTGTGTCTGTGTGTGTGTGTGCGCATACGTTTGCGTTATATGGGTGTATGCTTATCTTTGCTTGTGTGAACTTTTACACATGCATGTTTATGTATGTGTGCATGATTATACCTATGTATGGACATGCATGTGTTTGTGCATACACATATATGTATTCATGCATGCACATGTGTCTATGTGTAGGTACATGCAGATTTATTTTTGTGCATGTATGTAAATGTAAGTGTAAGTTTGTGTACATTTTTTTGTGTGTGCATGCATGCAAACGATGCAAGTGTGTGTGTGTGTGTGTTATGCATATGTATTTTCTTTTTCGTGTGCATATGATTGTCTAGATGCATGTGAGCATGCATTTGGGTTTGCATGTGTGTGTGCATGTGCAAGTGTGTGTGTGTGTGTTCATAAGCATGTGTGTACTTGTGTACACAAGTGTGTCTACTTGTGCGTACTTATGCATGAGTGCATGTGCATTTGTGTGTGTAAGCATGTGTGTGCATTTGTGTGTGTGGGCTATGGATGTGCATAAATGTGCATGGGTGCACATGTGTGTGAGTGTGTATATTGGCAAGGTTATCTGTGTCTATGTGTGTGTATGTATGTGCTTGCTTGCATGTATGTGGGTGAGCATGTTTTATTGTGTGCTTGTGGGGTTGTGTGTGCATGCCTACATGTATATTTTCATATTTGTGTGCATGTACATCTATCTGTGTTCATGAGTTTATATGCCCTTATGTTTTTATGTGTGTGTTCACCTATTTGTGCATCTGTCTATGTTGTGCATGTGTGTGTGTGTGGTAGCGTACGCATGTGTTCCTGTGTTCACATATGTGTCTATGCATATGTGTGCTTGAGCCTGTACATGCATGTTCACATGTGCATGTGTGACTATATGTGCGTGTACGATTGTGCATGTCTATGTGTGTTTGTAGGTGGGTGTGTCTGCATGTGTGTGGTTTCATGTGCATGTAGTGTCTACATAGTTGCATGCATATTTCTCTATACATGTGTGTCTGCTTGGGTGTGCATGTGAGTATGTGTGCATACGTACATGTGTGTGCATGTATGTGTGTGCGTATTCATGTGCATGATGTGTGTGTAAGTATGTGCCTATGAGTGTGCTTATGCGTGCAGATGTGTGTGCTTATATGTTCATGCAAGCACTAACATGTGTGTGTGCGTGTGTGCATGCAAGCATGCACGTGTGTATGTGTGTGTGCATGTACACACAATTTTGTAGGTGCACTCATGTGTATGTATTCTTATGTGTGTGAGTTTGTGCAAATGTGCATGCATGTGTTTGTGTGTGTGTTCATTTGTATATGTGTGCATGTACCTTTATATGTGTGTTTGTGTGCATTCATGTGTGAATATGTGTGTCAGTGTGTGCATCTTTGTGTGTTCGTGTGCTTGTGTGCTTTTCTGTGTGCTAGTTTGTATGTGTGTGTGTGTGTGCAAGGTTCTATGTTTGTGTTAGTGTGTTTATGTGTGTTTCAATGTGTTGGCATGTGTATGTGTCTATGTGTGGTTGTATGCACATGTGCCTGTAGGTTTGTACAAGTGCATGTGTGTCGATGTGTGTAGGTGTATGTGTGTATGTGCGTTGGTGTGCATGCATGAGTGTGTCTGCATTTGTGTGTGTGTGTGTGCATGTTTGGGTATGCATGTGTTTATATGTCTATGTGCCTATCTATGCATGTGTGTGTGTGTGCATATTTTGTCGATGTGTGTGCTTGCGTCTGAGCATGCTTGCATGTGTGTGAAGGTGCTTATGTATATGCTTTTGTGTAGGTGCGCATGTTTGTCTATACATTTGTGTGCAAGTTTATGTCTGTGTACATGTGCATGTGCATGCATACATGCAATTACATGTGTGTATGTTTGTGTGGGTATACATGTGTGTGTATCTATGCATGTATGGATGTGTGTGTGTGAGTATTCGTGTACATGTGTGTGTGTGCATGCTTGCATTTGTGTGTGTGTGTGTGTCATTAGGCATCTATGAATTCCATTGTGTGTTTATGCATGGGTGTGAGTATATGTGTGTATGCCTTTTTTTGTGTTTGTGTGTGTATGTATGTAAACATGTGTATGCTTGCATCATGTTTATGTGCATGTGTGCTTAAGTGGTTGTGCATGTGTATGTGTGTCCATGTGTATGTTTGTGTGCATGTCTTTGCATGTATGTGTGTGTATGTTTGTTTATGTTCATGTGAGTGTGTGTGTGCTTATGTGTGTGTGGGCATGCATGTGTGCATAGGTGCATTTTCTTGTATTTGTGTGCAGCAATATACATGTGCACTAAGGAGCATTCATGTTTGTACATGTATATGTGTGCATATTTGGGTATACATCTGTGTTCATGCATGTGTATGATGTGTGTGTGTGTGTGCATTTATGCATTGATATGTTTGTGTATGTGTATGTGCATGCACGTAGGTGCATGTGCATGTGTGCCTATACTTGTTTATGTATTTGTGTGTATGTGCATATCTGTGTGCATGTGCATGAGTCTGCATCAATGCTTATGTGTATAGATGATTGTGTGTGAGCACATGTGTGTGTAGGTCTATTTCTATGTATATGTATGTATGTATGCATATGCATGTTAGTGTGTGTATAGGTGTATATGTTCATGTGCATAAGCATGGTTGCGCCTATGTGTTATTGTGGGTGCACGTGTATGTTTATACAAATGTGCATGTGCATTAATGTTTGTATGTGCATGCAAGCATGTGTGTATTTTTTTGTATGTTTGCATGTGTATAAGCATGTTTATGTGGGTGTGTGCACATGAGCATATTCAAGTGTGTGTGTGTGCATGGGTGGGTATATGCATGCATGTGTGTGCATGTGTATATGTGCATTGTTTTGTGTGTGCTATTATGTGTATGTGCTTGTACGATAGTGATTGTTTATGTGCATGTCCATGCATGTGTATTTGTGTGTATGTGTTATTATTTTTATGCATGTGTGTATCCATGTATGTATGGTGTTCATGCATGTTTGTGTGTGTGTGTACATGTGTTTGTGCTTGTGTGTGTGTGTGTGCATCTATGTGTGCATATGAGTGGATGTGTGGGTGTGCATACATGTGTGTGTGTTTGTGTATATTTGAGTGCTTATGCATGTGCATGTGCATGTACATACGTATGTGTGCATGTGTGTGCCTATGTTTATTTGTTTATTTGTTCCTTTATTCGTATATTTGTACATGTGTGCATGTGCATTTATGATCATGTGTGTGTGCAAGTCATTTGTCTACATGGCTACACATGATGTTTGTGTGCATGTATGTGAGTGTTTGTGCATGTATGTGTGTGTGTACAAGCATGCGTATGTGTGTATGCATATGTGCATGCATGTGTATGTGTATAGGTGTGTGTGCATGCGTGTGAGTTGTGTGCTTATACGTATGTGTTTATGTTTGCATATGTGTAAGTGTGTTTGTGTGTTTGTGCCTTTGCGTGTGCATGTGTTTGTGTGTGTGTTCATGTGTGCATACGTGTGTGTACATGTATGTGCAAGTGAGTTTGTGTGCGTATATATTTTCATGTGTGTTAGCATTTATGTGCCTATGCATGTGTGTGTGAGCATGTATGTATGTGTGCATGTGCTCATACAATTGTGTGTGCATGTTTGTGTATGGGTGGTTGTACTTGTATTTGTATATTTCTGTGCTTGTGGGTGTGGGGCGGTGCATGCTTGTGTACATGTATTCAACTATGTGAATATAGCTCTAGGCATGTGTGCATGCATTCAATTATGTGTATATATGTCTGGGCAAGTGTGCATGCATGCATCTGCATGGGTGCATATACACTTGTGCATGTTTGTATGTGTACATATCTATGTGTGTGTGCATCTATGTTCTTTGTGTGCATATTTGTATGTGTATGCATCAATATGCATGTGTGTATGCATTATTTCATCTTTGTGTATGTGCACATTTGTACATGCATGCATGTCTAGGTGCATTTGCACACATGTGCACATGCTCGTCTACGAGTGTGCATGTTTGAGTGTGTACGTCCCTATGTGTAATGTGTGGACAATTGTGTGCATATGAGTGCATGACCATGTGCATGCATCTGTGTGTGCCTGCTTGTGTGTGTGTGTGTGTATATGTGTGAGCATGTGCATGTGTATTCATGCTCTATGCATGAGTGTTCTTTTCTGTGTGTGTGTGTGTGTGCATATATGTGTGCATGAATGTGCATGCATTTGCATGTCTGTGCATGTGTGTGCATGTGTATGTGAATTTTTATGCACATATGAGCGTGCTTCTATGTTTTTGTATGGGTGTGTATGTGTGTTTTTGTGAGGGTATGTGCATGTTTATGCAAGTGCATGTGCATGCATTTCTTGTGTGTATAATTTTATTAGTGTGTTTGCTAGGGTGCAAGTGTTTTTTTGTTTGTACGTGCATGTTCTTTAGTGGTTGTGTGCATATGTATATGCATGTTTTTGTTTGGGTGAATTTTTGGCTATATGCATATGTGTGTATATTTGTGTTTTTGTGTAGGGATGTATGTGGTTGCTTGCATATGAGTGTAAATGCATGTGTGTGTGTGTGTCCATCTATTTGTGAGCATGTGTAGGTGTGTGTATACACATGTGTGCATGTGTGTGTGTGTGTGACTGTGTCTATGTGTGTGCATGTATGTGTTTTTGTGTGCATGTTTGTGCAAACGTGGCTGCATGTGTGTGTGCGAGCAAGTATGTGTGCATGCATGAGTGTGTGATTGTGTGTGTTCTCGTGTGCATGCCTTTGTCTACTTGTATGGATATGTGCATGCATGTATGTGCATGTGTGTGTGCATGAATGTGTGTATGTGAGTGTGTGTGTGTGTTTGCATATATGTATATTTGTTTGTGTGTGGGTGTGCCTATATCTACGTATGTGTGAATGTGTGTCTATTGGCAAACCGACATGTGTGTATTTGTGTGTATATGTGTGTGTGCATTTGTCTATGTGTGGGTGCATGCATGTGTGTGCTTGTGTTTTTTTTGTGCTTATGCATGTGCATGTGTGTTTGTATATGCTCATGTGAGGGGTGTTGTGAGTGTAAGTGTGCTTGTGTGTGCATTTGTGTATATGTACTCATATCCATATGTGTGCATGTTTGGTTTTGTCTATATGGGTGTGTGTGTTTGCTTGTGTAGGTTCGCATTTCTATGTGTGTATGTGCATGTGTGAGTGTATGTTTGTGTATGTGTGTGCATTTGTGTGCATGTGTTCATGTACATGTGCATTTACATTTGTATGCATGTTCATGTGGGTGCGTGTGTGCATATGTGCATTCGTTTATGGATGTGTGTGTTCCTATAAAGTCATGTGATTGTGTGTGTGCATGCCTTGTGTGTGTAGATGTGTTTGTATATGGCTATTAATGTGTGTGTGTGCATGTGTATGTGTATATTCATATGCATATTTTTGTGTGTGTATTTATGTACATGTGCATATGTCTATGTGTCTTAGTGTGTGTGTTAGTATGTGTGCATTCATGTGCTTATGTGTGTGCTTGCACATGTGCATTTGTGTGTGCACATGTGTGCATGTCTGGATGAGTGTGTATATGTGTGCACGTGTGCATACATGCACAAGTCTATGTGTGTATGTGCCTCTAAGTGTATGTGCTTGTGGGTGCATGCACATGTGTGTGTGTGTATGGGCATGTGTGTGTGTACATGTGCATGTGTGTGTTTGTATGTAAATGTGTGTGTACTTATGTGCGTACAGGCATGCATGTACATTCATGTGTATATGGGAATGTGTGTGCATGTTCCTCTCTATGCATGAGTACATATGTGTGCCTTGCAAGTACATGTGTCTATGAGTGTGTGTGCATGTGTGTGTATATGATGTTGTAAGTGTGCATGCAATTGCATGCATGTGGAGGTGTCTACAAGTGTGTGTGGTTGTCCATGTTTTTGCTTTTGTATGTGCATTTATGCATGCATGTCTGTTTGTGTGTGTATGCATGTCTTTTGTGTGTGTGTGTGTGATTGCATGTGCATGTGTGTGCATATGTGTGTGTGTATGAGTGTGTGTGTGCAAGTGTGTGTGTGCATGTGTGTGTGCTTGAGTATATGCATGTTTGCATGTGTTCATGTGCATGTGTGCATGCATTCATGTGTGTCTATCTGGGAGTGTGTGCATGTGTATATGAATGCATGTATAAGTGTATGTGTGTGTATATGTGAGTTTGTGTGTGTGCATGCATTTGTGTGTGTGAGTACATATTTGTGCACCTGTATGTGCATGTGAGCATGTCTGTGTTCGTGTTTGGGTGTGTTGTGTACGCGTGTGTGTATGTTGGCATGAGTGTATACACATGCACGTGTGTGTATGCATGTGCGTGTGCATGTGTGCATGTGTACTTGTGTATGTGATTGTTTTTGAATGTGTGTGTGTGTGTTCATATGTGTGGTTGGGTGTGGGTGTTTATGCCTTTACATCTATATGATTGTACATGTTTGTATGTGCATGTTGACACATGTGTGTGTGTGGGTGCATGTTTGAATGTCTTCATATGTGTTCGTGTGCTCATGCATGTGTGCAACTATGCATCTTTTTTGCATTCATATGCACATGTGCATGTGCTTGCTTGTGTGTCTATTTAGACATATGTATTTGTTTATGCATGTGTGTTTGTGTGTGTGCTATTGTACACATGTGTGTGTGTGCACATGGGAGTTTATGTAGAATTGTTTTCTTATTCATGTATTTGTGTGTGTTTTTTATGTGTGCATGTGCCTGTATGAGCCTGTGTGCATTTTTAGTTTGTGTGTAAGTGTGTGTGTGTGTGTGTTTATATGTGTGTGCATTTGAGCTTGTGTAAGTTTATGAGTGCATGTGTATATTTGTGTGCGTGTGCATGTGTGTGTGTGTTTGCAAATGCATGTGTATGAATGTGTGTATGCATGAGTGTTTTTGTATGTGTGCACTTATGCATTTGTTTATGTATGTTTTTGTGTGTGCTTAAGTGTCCATTTGTGTGTATGTGTGCATATATTTGAGTTTGTGTATATGCTTGTTTGTTTGTGTGTGTGTGTGTGTGCCTACATGTGTGTTTTGAGTGAAGTGTGTTTGTGTATGTTTGTTAGGATACATGTGTAAATGTTTGTGTACATTTTTATATGTGTGGATGTTTGTGTGCTCTTGTGTGCACAAGTGTGTGTGCATGTGGGTATGTGTGTGTATATATTGTAAAGTGTGTAAAGGGTGTGTGGGTGCATGTGTGAGCATTTGTGTATATGTTTGCATGTTCATGTGTGCGTGCATGGTTCTGTCTTTGTGTGTGTCGGTTTGCATACAAATGCAGGTGTGAGTGCATGTCTATGCATTTGTGTGTATGTGTTTGTGTTTTTGTACATATGTGTGTGCATGAGTGTTTGCATGCATATGTGTGTGGGTGTATGTGTGCATATGCATGTGTGTTCATGTGTGTATGTGTGCCGATGCATGCATGTATGTGTGTGTGCATGAGTGCATGAATGTGTAGATGTATCTATATGTGTCCCTATATGTATATGTATGTCCATATGCAGGTGCATGTGTATTTACATTTCTCTGTGTGTGTCCTAGCGTGTGTGTGGGTTTGTGTGCATGCATGTGCTTATGTGTGTGCTTGTACACATTTGTGTGTTCGTGTGTGTGTGTGCCTGTGTGCATGCATATGCATGTTTTTGTGTGTGTGTGCATGTTTATGTGTTCAAGTACATTTTCTCATGTGTGCATGTGTGTGTGCTTGTGTGATGTTGTGTGTGTATGCAATTGTGTGCATGTGGGTATGTACAAGTGTGTGTGGTTGTACATGCGTTTGCTTGCGCAAGTGCATTTTTGTGTGTCTATCTATTTGTGTTTTGTGCATTCATTTGATTTCTATGTGTGTATTTGTATGAAAGTTTGTGCATGCATCTATGTGTGTGCATGTTTGCATGTATTCATGTTCATGTGTACATGCATTCATGTGTGCCTATGTGTGAGTGTGTGCATGTGTATGTTTTTGTGTGTGTGTGCATGTCTGCATTTATTTGTGTGTGCGTGCGTGCATGTCTGAACACTTGTGTGTGTGCGAGCACGTATGTGTCCCTGTTTGGGTGTGTTGTGCACATGTGTGTGTGTACATGGGCATGAGTGTATGCTCATACATATGTGTGTATGCATGTGTGTCTAAGTGTATGTGTACATGTGTGTGCTTGCATGTATGTGTTAGAGAGTGTGTGTGTGTGTTTGTGTGATTGTTTGTTTTTTAACAAGTGTGTGCAAGTGTGTGTGTGTGTGTGTGCATGAGCTTGTGTTGTGTGCATGTACCCATTTGTATGTTCATGTGTGTGTTTGTGTGTTTGATTATGCATCTGAGTTTGGGCGTGCATTTATATTTGTAAGTTTGCATATGTGTACATGTGTATGTGTGTGTATGTGCTTGTGTGTGTGTGTTGAGGATGTATGCATGTGTGTGTTTGTGTCTTGATGCACCTACATATTTGTGTGTGTGTGTGCATGCATGGGCACATGCACAAATGTGTGCTTGTGGGTATGCATGTGTGTTTATGTTCAAGTGTGTGGGTATTTGTGTTTATTCATTTATATGTGCCTATGAATAAGAGCATATGTGTGCCTGTGTGGATGAATGTTTGTGTGTCGTGATGTATGTGTGTTTGTGCATGTGCAAGTGTGTGTGCAAGAAATGTGTGTTTGTGTTAGTCTGTACATGTGCATATGATTGCATGTGTGTGTCCATGTATTTACGAGTGTGTGTGCTCATGCGTGCTTTTGTTTATGCACGTGCATGTTTTTGCACGCATGTTTGTGTGTGCACACTTTGGTGTTTTTGTAGAATTATTTACATATTTATTTGTTTGTATATGTGTTTGTGTATGAACATATGCATCCCTTTGTGTACATCTATATGTGTATGCATCCATGTGTATGTGCATGTGTGTGTGTATGTGTGCATGTGAGTGTATATTCATATAGATGTGGGTGTGTGTGTGTGTGTGCATATAAGTGTGTGTTAGTTTATGTGTGTGCATGTGTGTGTAGTAGTGCATGCATGTGTGTGTGCATGCATATATGTGTGAATGTGCATGAGCATGCATGTGTGTATGTACATGTGTGAGTTTTGTGCACGTGACTAGGTGTGCATGAGTGTATGTGTGTGTGTGTGTGTTCGTTTGCATGTCTGTGTATGCATGTGTGAGTGTTTGTGTGTGTGCATGTGTGTGAGTCAATGTGCAAGTGTGTGCATAGGTGTGTGCATATGCTGCATCCATGTGTTTGTGTGTGTGTATGGGTGCGTCTATGAGTCATTGTGCATGTGCATGATTACATACATGCACAAGTGTTTACATGTGCATGCACACACTTGTATGTGCAATGGGTTTGTGCTTGAGTTTATGTTGACATGTGTGTGAGTGCCTATGTATTTGCATGTCTCAGTGTGTGTGTGTGTGCATGCATGCATGCAAGTAGTGTGTATTGACATTTGTATGTGTGTGCACATTTTTGTGTTTCTTATGCTTGTATGTATGTGCATGTGTGCATGCATTATAGTTTGTGTAGATGTCCATGTGAATGCATGCACACACTTGTCTATAAATCAATATGTGTATTTTTACCATTGTGCATTTGTGCATGTGTGTGTGTTTATGCATGTGCACATACGTGTTTGTGTTCATGTAGGTGTGTGTGCATTTATTTTGGTACATGTGTATGTATAATTGCATATATGTGTGTAGATTGTGTATACATGCATGTGTGTGTGAATGTGTGCATGCTTGTACATGTGTGTGCAAGTGGCAATGCATGCACATGCATGTGTGTGTATTTGTGTGTGTTCCTATGTGTGTGCATGTGAGCTTATGCATGTGCATGTGCATCTCCATGTGAGAAAGTGAGCGATGATATGTGTGTGTGTGTTTTTGCATTCTTATGTTTTTATGCATATGTATTTTTGTGTGCATGTTCATTTTGATTTGTATGTGTGTGTGCATAAGTATGCATTTGTGTGTGTGTTTGCATGTGTGTGTATAATTGTACATCTGTGTGTGTATGCAAATGAGTGCATGTGTGTATCTATGCTAGTGGATGTGTGTGCATGCATGTGAGTATGCATGTGTACACGTGTGTGTGTGTGTGTGCATTTATGAGTTTTTGTGAGTTTGTATGCATGCTTGTGTACTTGCATACTTGTATTTGTGCACTTGTTTGTTTACATGTGCGCATGAGTCAATGTGTACCATATGTGTGCATGGTCAAGTGTGTGTGTATGTGCATGCGTATGTGCATGTTTGTGTGTGATTACATGTGCATTTGTGTGTAGGTCAGTGTTCGAGTGTTTGTGTGCTTGTGTTCAAACTTGTCTATTTGAGTGTGATTGTACTTGTGTGTTTGCATAGGTGCAAGCATGTGCATGTTTTTGTTTGTGTGTTTGTGTGCATCTGTGTGTGTCGAAGGGTGGGCAAGTGTGTCTTCATGTTGGTGCGAGTATGCATGTGTAAGTGATTTTGTGTGGGTGTCAGCATGTGTTCGTACATGTGTGTGTATGCGGTTTTTTGACATGTGTGCATGTAGGCTATCCACGTGTGCCATCAAGCCTGTGTGCATTTATGCATGTGCATTTTCCCATGTGTGTGTTGGTGTGAGCATGTGTGTGTGTATATATTTTCTTGTGCATGTTCATGTATTTATGTGTGTGCCTGTGCTTGCATTTGTTTGTGTGTGTATGACCATGTGAATGTGTACATGTCTATGGTCATGTGTCTATGCATGCACAAGTATTTTTATGTGTGTTTGTGTTATTTGTGCATGTATGCATGCGTGTGGGTGTCAGTGTGTTTATGTTTGAGTTCCTATGCCTATGTCTGTGTGCATATACACATGTGTGTATGCTTGTGTGTTTGCATGTCTGCATTTTTAATATGTGCATGCATATGCATGTGTATCCATGTGTGTTTGAGTGTTTGTGCATACCTGCATGTGGGTGCCTGTGTGTGTATGTGTGTGTGCATGTGAATATGTGTGTGCGAGTGCATATGTGTCTATGTTTATTTGAAATGCATATTTATGTGTGTGTACATGTGCTTCTGTGTGTTTGTACATGTATGTGTAGGGTGTATGTGTTGATGTGTGTGTGTATCTATGAGTGCATGTGCATGTGTGCATATGGGATTGCATTTGCTTGTAAGTACTTTTCTATGTGAGTAGTGCAAAAGTTTCTATGTGATCATGTGTGTGTGTGTGCTTCCATATATGTGTACATGTTTTGACGTGGTTGTGTGCTTATGTGCTTGTGCATGTGCATATGTTTTTGTATGCATGTGCATGTATTAGTATGTGTGTGTGTGGATGTGTGTACATATGTGTGTGAGTGCATGAGTGCATGTGCATCCATCTATTTGCAAGCATGTGTAGGTGTGTGTATACATGTGTGTACATGTCTGTGAGGGTGTTTGTGTGTGTGATGTGTGTGTGCATTGTATGTGTTTTTGTGTGCATGTGTGTCTGTGTGCATGTGTGTGTGTGTGCATGTTTGTGCAAACGTGATTCCATGTGTATGTACGTGTGTGCATGCGTGGGTGTGTGATTGTGTGTGCACTCGTGTGTCTGCCTTTGTGTGTGTGTGTACGTGCCCATATGCATGCATGAATATGCATATGTGTGTGAATGAATGTGTGTGAGAGTGAGTGAGTGTGTGTGTGTGTGTTTGCATGTATGCATGTTTATTTGTATGTGTGTGTGTGTGTTCCTATATGTATGTATGTATGAATGTGGGTGTCTATTGGCATACAAATATGTGTGTTATATGTGTGTGTGCATTTGTGTATGTGTGGGTGCATGCATGTGTGTGCATGTGTTTTTTTATGTACATATGCATGTGCATGTGTGTTTGTATATGCTCATGCAGGGAGTGTGTGTGTGCATTTGTGTATATGTTTTCATATCCATATGTTTGCATGTTTAGTTGTGTCTATGTGGGTGTGTATGTATTTGCTTTTGTAGGTTTGCATGGGTGTGTGTGCAGATGCACTTGTGAGTGTATGTGTGTGTATCTGTGTGCATTTGTGTACATGTGTTCATTTGCATGTGCATGTGCAATTGTATGCATGTGCATGTGGGTGTGAGTGTGTTCATGTGTGTGCATGTTTTTGTGTTCATGGATGTGTGTGTTCTTATAATTACATGTGATTGTGTGTGTGCATACATGTGTGTGTGTAGATGTGTTTGTATGTGGCTATCAATGTGTGTGTGTGCGTGTGTATGTGTATATTCATATGCATGTTTGTGTTTGTGTATTTATGTGCATGTGCATATGCCTGTTTGTCCTAGTGTGTGCATTGATATGTGTGTATGCATATGCTTATTTTGTGTGCTTATACATGTGTATTTGTGTGTGCAGATGTGTGCATGAGTGTGCATGTGTGCGCATGTGTACAGACATACACTTGTCTGTGTGTGTGTGCTTGTAAGCATATGTGCTCGTGGGTGCAGACACATGTATGTGTGTGCATGGGCATGTGTGTGTTGGTGTGTGCATGTGTATGTGTACAAGTATGCATTTACATGCATGTGTATACGGGCATGCGTGCGCATGTTCGTCTCTATGCGTGAGTGCATATGTGTGCCTTGCAAGCACATGTGTCTCTATGAGTGTGTGTGCATGTGTGTTTGTGTGTATGTGTGTGTGTGTGATGTTGTAAGTGTGCATGCAATTGTATGTATGTGGAGGTGTGTACCAGTGTGTGTGGTCCATCTTTTAGCCTTTGCATGTGCATTTATGCTTATATCTCTATTTGTGTTTGTATGTGTGTGTATGATTGCATGTGCATGTGTATGCATATGTGTGTGTGTTTACAGATGTGTGCATGTACGAGTGTGTGCATCTGTATATGTGCACGTTTGTGTGCTTGTGTGTATGCATGTTTACATCTGTTCGATACATGTGTGCAAGCATTCATGTGTGTTTGTCTAGGAGTGTGTGCATATGTATGTGAGAGCATGTATAAGTGTATGTATGTGTATATGTGAGTGTGTGTGTGTGTACGTGTGCATGTATTTGTGTGTGTGAGTACATTTCTATGCAATTGTATGCCAATGTGAGCATGTCAGTATTCGTGTTTCAATGTGTTGTATATGCATCTGTGTATGTTGGTGTGAGTGTATACTCATGCACATGTGTGTAAGCGTGTGTGTGTGAATGTGTGCATGTGTGCTTGTGTGTGTAATTGTTTTTTTTTGAAAAAGAGTGTGTGTGTTCATATGTGTGGTTGTGTGTGGCTATTTGTGCTTTTGCATCTATGTGATTGTACATGGTTGTATATGCATGGTGGCACATGTGTGTATGTGTGTGTGTGTGTGGGGGGGTGAATGTTTGAGTGTCTTCATTTGTGGGTGTGTGTGCACTTGCATGTGTGCGAATGTGCATTTTTTTGGCATCAATATGCACATGTGCATGTGCATGCATGTGTGTGTGTTTGCACGTATGCATTTGTTTACACACATGTGTGTGTGTGTGCACATGGTTGTCTGTGTAGAATTGTTTGCTGGTTCATGTATTTGTGTGTGTTTTTTGCATGTGCATGTGTCTGTGTGTGTTTTGAGTTTGCGTGCAAGTGTGTGTGTCCATATTTGAGCTTGTGTGAGTGTATGAGTGCATGTGTATGTTTGTATGTATTTGTTTGTGTGCATGTGCATGTGTGTGTGTGTTTGCATATGCATGTGTATGAATGTGTGTGTGCATGTGTGTTTTTGTGTGTGTGCACATATGTGTTTGTTTATGTATTTGTTTGTGTGTGTTCATGTGTCCATTTGTGTGTATGCTTGCATTTGTTTGTGTTTTTGCATATGCATGTCTTTTTTTGTGTGTGTGTGCCTACATGTGTGTCTTTGAGTGAATGTGTGTTTGTGTATGTTTGTTGGGATATAGACATATGTGTCTTTGTGTGTATATGTTTGTGTACATTTTTGTATGTGTGGTTGTGTGTGTGTTCTTGTGTGCACAAGTGTGTGTGCATGTGCCAATGTGTACGTTTGTGTACATGGTCATATGCATAAGAGGTGTGTGTGTGTGCATGTGTGAGCATTTGTGTATATGTGTGCATTTGCATGTGTGCATGCATGATTGTGTGTGTGTTTGTATTTGTTAGTTTGCATGCAAATGCAAGTGTGAGTTCATGTCTATAAATTTGTGTGTATGTGTTTGTGTTTGTGTACATATGTGTGTGCAAATGTGTTTGCATGCATATGTGTGTGGGTGTACATTTGCATATGCATGTTTGTTTGTGTGTGCATGCCTATAGATGCATGTGTTTGTGTGTGTGTGTGTGCATAAGTGCATGAATGTGTAGATGTGTCTATATGTGTGTCCCTATGTGTGTGTCAATGTGTTTGGGTATGTCTATATGCATGTGTATGTATATTTACATTTGTCTATGTGTGTCCTAGTGTGTGCATGGGTTTGTGCACATGCATGTGCTTGTGGGTGTGCTTGCACGCATGTATTAGTGTGTGCACATGTGTGTGTTCATGTGTGTGTGCATGAGCATGCATGTCTGTGCTTGTGTGCATGCGTGTGCATGTCTTTGTGTGAGTGTGTGTGTCTATGTGTGCTTTTACCTATGCATGTGTTTTTGTGTGTGTGTGTGTGCATGGTCATGTGCATCTTTGTGCATGCATGTCTATGTGTGAATGGTTGTATGTGTATTGTTGTACGTGAGCATGTTCATTTGTTGTGCATGCCATGTCTTTATGCTTATCTATGTGAGTGTGTACGAGGGTGTGTTGGTGAGTGTGCATGTGTTTTTTTTGGAAGTGTGCATGTGTGTGCTTGTATATATGTGCGTGTACATGTACAGATGTGTGCTTGGGCATTGGTGTGTATATGTTTGTGTATGTGTGTGTATGTGCATGTGTACACATGTGTCTATGCATGTTCATGTTTGTGTCTATATTATACATACACATATGCATGTGTATGTGTGTGGACGTGTTTGTACATGTAATTAGTGTGTGTGTGCATGTTGGTATGCATATGTGTATATGTGTGTATGTGCATTTGCATGTGTGTGCATTTGTGTGTACCTATGTGAGTGAGTGCATGTTTTTGTAAACATGTGCATGTGTGTGCATATATGTGTATATGTGTGCATGTGTGCTTGTGCATGTCTATGTTTGTGTGCATCTGAGTGTGCACTCGTGTGTGTGCAAGTGTTTTCTTACATGCTTGTGTGTGTGTATTTATGTGTGTAGATTGCATTTGTGTGCATATGTGTAAACATGTCTATGTGCTTTAGTGTGTAGATGTGTGTGCAATCATGGGTGCATGTGTCTACATACACATTTTTGTGCATAGGTACGTGTGTGTGTGTTACTATGCATGTACACATACGTGTTTGTGTGTGTGGGTGTGTATGTAAGTTTGCATGTGCGTGTTCATTCGTTTGTATGCATGTGCGTGTGGGTGTGTATATGTGCATAGGGGTGTGTAGGTGTGAGTGTTGTTTTGTGTATGTGTGCTTGTCTGTGTATTAGTGCATACATGTATGCTTGTGAGTGTGTGTTCATGTATGTTTGTGCATGTATATTGGTGTGATTATGTATGTATGTGTGTGTGTGTGTGTGCATGTGTACATATATGAGTGGCTGCATGTGTGAATGGGTGTACATATGGGTGTGTATGCACACATACATGTGTGTATGCATATTTGTACATGTGCTGTGTGTGAGTGTGCATGTGTGTGGATGTGTGTGTGTGTTCTTGTAATTGTTTGAATGTGTTCATATGTGCTTGTGTGTAAGTGTGTTTTGCATGTTTGTGTGTGTGTTCATGTGTGTTCTTATGTATGTGTGTGTGTTTGTTTCTATAAGTGTATTATTATACATTAGTGTGTGTGTCTTTGTGCATATGCATTATGCTTGCATGTGTGTGTTGGGGGGAGGAGGGGTGGGTTATGTGTGTGCATGCATATGTGTATGTGTGTATGTGCATGTGTGTGTGGTAGGTAGGGTGTTTGTGTATTTGCATGTGTGTGTGTATGTCTATGTGTGCCTATGTATGTGTGTCTGTGTGTGTATGCATGCACAAGTGCTTTTGTGTGGGTTTTCATGTGTATGTGTGCATGTTTATGTGTATATATATGTGTTGGTGTTTATGGTAGAGTGTTCGTGTTTGGCATGTGTGCTTGCTCATGTGTGTCTGAACACGAGCACATGTGTGTGTGTGTGTTCATGTTTGTTTGCATGTGCACGCATGTGTGTGTGGGTGTGCATGTGCGTATGCATCTTGGTGTACATATGTGTGTGCATGTTTGTGTATGTGTTCATGTGTGCTTGTGCACGTGTGTGTATGCTCATATGTGTGTGTAAGCTTTTGAGAAGATGTGTGTGTGTATTATGTGTGCATGTGCTTGTGTGAGTATGGATGTGTCTATGTTCGTGGTTGCACATGTGTGTGTTTATGTGTGTATGCTTTTGTGTGCTTGTGCATGTGTGTGCATGTGGTGCATAAAAATATGTGTGCATGCTTTTGTATGTTTTTGCATGTTTTTTTGTGTTTGTGCATGCTTGTGTGTTTCTATGTTTAAGTGTGTGTGCATATGTGTTTGTATGCATATGTGTATGTATTGATGTGTGCATGTTTGAGTGCATGTGTATGGTTGTGTATGTGTGTGCAAGCATGTGGATCTGAGCAAGTGCACACATGCCTTGGCATGTGGGTGTGCATGCATGTGCTGTCATGTGTGTATTTGTGTATGTTTGTGTACGTGTCTATGTGAGTGTATGTGTATGAGTTTGTATGCATGCGTGTGGGTGTATATTTATGTGTGTGCATTGTGTGTGCATATGTTAGTGTGTTTTTGTATGTACATGCATGTGTATGTGCATGTCTGTGTGTGTCTATGTGTATGTGTGTGTGCATTTGTTTGTGTGTATGTGTTTGTATTAATGTACATGTATGTGTGCATTTGTGCGCATGTATTTATGCTAGTGTGTGAATGTTTCTTAGTTTGTGCATGTGTGCTTGTGTATGAGTGTAACTGTGACGTGTGCTTATTTCTATATGTGTATGTGTTTGTGTGCATGTGTGTGTGCAAGTGTCTATGTGGATGTGTGCATTTGTTTTAGTATGCCCATGTATGTCTATGATAATGTTTGTGAGCTTGCATGTGCATCTATATTTGTGTGTGCATGTGCGTGTGCATACATGTGTCTTTATGCCTACATTTGTGTGTACATGTGTGTTTGTGATTTTGTAGTTTTTTGTGTGGTGTACATATGATGGTGAGTATGTGTGTAGGCATGAGTGTGTGTGGGTGTGTGCACATGTGTATGTATGCATGTGAATGCATGTGTGTGTGGGTGTGCATGCATGTGTGTCTATGTGAGTGTGAGCATGTGTGGGTGCATTTGTGTGTGTGTATGTGTGTTTTGGTGCATGTGTATGATTGTATTGTGTGTGTGTGTGCATTAGTGTGTTCGAGTTCATGTGTGTGTTTTGTGTATTTGTGTATTTTTGCATATGCATGCACATGTATGCATTTACCTATATATATGAGTGCATATGTGTGTGTCCATATGTGAATGTGTGTGCTTGTGTGTGTGAGTGTATGCATCTATTTGTCCATGTGCATTTTCTTGCTCGTGCTTGTGTATTTATGTGTACACAAGTGTGTGCTTGTGAGTGTGTGTGCATGATTGAGCTTGTGACTCAATGTGCATATGGTTATGCATATGTGTTTATGTGCATGTGATTGTGTATACATGTGTTCCTTTTTGAGTTCATGTATTTGTGAGTGCATATGCTTGTTTGTGCATAGGTGCATATGTGCAAGCGTGCAAGTGTGCATGCATGCATGTGTTTTTGTGTGCATGTGCACGTGTGTCTGCTTGTTTATGTGTGAGAGGGTTGTGTGGGCATGTGTATAGGGGGTGAGGATCGATGGGTGTATCTGTGTGTATAGTGCATATGTGTGGGTGGGTGAATACATGTGTGTTTGTGTGCATGTGTGCACGTGCCTATGTGTGAGTGTGTGAGAGTGTGTATGTTTGTGTATGTGCATATGCACATATGAGTAGATGTGGGTAAGCATCTATGTGGTGTGTATTCAAGCATGTGCATGTGTTTATGATGTGTGTACATATGTGTGCATGTGTATTCTTATGTATTTATATGCATCTGCGTATGTCAGTGTGCTGGAGTGTATGCATATGTGCATGTACATGTATGTGTGACTGTGTCTACATCTATGTACATGTGTTCATTCATGCATGCACACTCCCACACATGTGCATGTGTGTGGGTTTATGTGTGTGTGTAGATGTGTGTTTGTATGTGTGTGTATGCATATGCATGTTCTTACATACACATTTGTGTGTACATTCATGTGTTTGTATGTGATTACATGTGTTCATATGTATTTTTATGTGAGTGTGTGCATGTATTTGTGCATGTCTGTGTGCATGTTTATGCGCATGCCTATGCATGTGTGAGTGGCTGTGAGTGCAAGTATTTGTTCATGTTTGTGTGTTTAGGTTTGCATGTGGACACATGTAAATGTGTGCATGTGTGTGGATGTGTGTTAATATGCATGTGTGCAAGTGTTCGTGAGTGCATGGTGCATGGATGTGTATGTGTGTGTGTGCTTGGTTGGATTTGGGTGTACGTGCCACTCACATGTATGTGTGTGTGTGTGTACGTGTGTGCTGATATAGGTTTATTTTATGTCTGCATGTGTGTATGTGTCCATGGGCATGTGTGTGTGTGTGTGTGTATGATTATCTGTGCATGTCTTTCGATGTGTGCATGTGTAAGCGTGCGTGCATATGTACAAGTGTATGTGCACATATGTGTATGTCTGTGTGCATATAAGTATGTGTATGCACATGCATGTGTGTGACCGAGTGTGTGCACATGCGTGTGTGCATGGGTGTGCATTGTGTGCATGTGTAAACACATGTATGTTGCATGTATGTTTGTGAATGAGTGTGTTTGACTGCACATATGTTTTTATATGCATGTTCATGGATATGTGCGTGTGTGTGCAAGGGTGCATGTGTTTGTGGTTGCATGTGTTTCTAGCTGTGTGTATATGGTTGTTCACATGTATTTTGGTACATAAGTGTGTGTGTGTGTGTATGTGTTTGTGTATCCATGTGTTCTTACATGTGTTTGTGTGTCCATGATTGTATTTGTGTGTATGTGCGTGCACGTGTGATTTTGTTTGCATGTGTCGGCGTTTGTGTGACTATTTGTGTGTGTGTATTGTGTGTGGGTATGATTATGCATGTGTGTGTGCCTGCATGTGCACACAGGTGTGTATAAGGGTGTGCATGCATGTGTGGGTGTGTACATTTGTGTGTATATGCTTGTGTACATGTTTGGATTCATAAGTGTGTGTGCATGCATGCAGATATGTGTGTTTTGGTGTGTGCATGTACAATGTGGTCCTGCATGTGTCCATGTTTATGAAGGTGTGTAGGCTTGAATACGTGTATTCGTTTGTGCACATGCATGTGCATGTGCATGTTTGTATGTTTTAGTATGTGCTTGCATGTGTGTTCCTATGCTTGTGCATGCATGTGTGTGCATGTTTGTTTGTGTATATCTATGTGCTTGTACTTTGTGTGTGCATGTATATGTGTTTCTATTTATATGTGTGTATGTGTGTGGATGCATGTGTTTGTGCATGTGTGTATGAGTGTGTGTTGTGTGTGATTGTTTATGCATGTGCATGCATGCAAGTGTGTCTTAGAGCATGTATGTGTGCTTGTGTTTGTCCATGTGTACATTTGTTTGTGAGCTTATACACGTTCATATGTGTAGGCATGCATGCATGTCTAATTATGTGTGACTACATGTATATGTGTGTGTGTGTGCATCTTTATCAATGCATGGATGTGTGTGCATACATGCATATGCATGTGTAAATGTGCATGTGAGTTTGTGTGCATGTGTGAATGTGTTTGTCTACAGGCATGTTTGTACATGTTTGCGTGTTCATGTGTGAGTGTGTGTGCATGTATGTACATGTGGGTTTGTATGTGTGTGTGTGTAAAGGTACATGTGTGTGGGTGTGCATGTGTGTGTACATATGTGTACATGTCAATGCATGTGTGCATGTGTGTGTGTTAGTGTGCATTAGCATTCATGTGTGCTTGCATGCATTCATGTTTGTATGTGTGTATGTATATAATTATGCATGTGTGTACAGGTTGTTCTGTGCGTGTCCTCATGTGTGTGTCTATGTGCATGTGTATGCATATGTTTATGTGTATGCATGCGTGTGAGTGTGGGCATATATGTGTGTGTATGTGTGCATGTGTTTGAATTTGCATGATACATATGTGTGTGTGTGCTTGCATCTGTGTTTGTGGGTGCAAACGCTTATATATATATGCATGCTCTGTGTGTGTTTGTCCTTGCACGAGTATGATTATGTGTATGCATGTAACAGCCCTAGTTTTTTTTATTTTATTTATTTTATTTTCGTAAAAGAAAGAGCTTTTTGAGACGAATCTAACGATGTTTAATTTGTAATTTTTAGAGCTCTAATGAATAAATTATGAATTTTTAAAGATTTGAGATAAATTTGTAACGTTGAGGATAGATTTGTAATTTTTAAATGTTGGCTTAGTTCAAATTTGATTTGGTGGAGGATATATTGGCAAACACTAAATTTAGAAGGGTTTTTCTGCACAATGCGATTCAATAACCATCGGTTAAGTCTGTTCCGATCGCGGTTATAAAAGCCGACCCATGTGCATTTGAAATGCACTTCTGCGAACACTACGGCGAGGCACAGCAGCAAGGAATTTTCATGATTTCCGGCACGCAACGCGACGACCGACGAAGGTGAGAATTTTGTTTGCTTTGTCGTAGAGTTGTATTAGTTTTTCCGGTGAGTGGCTGTCAATTGGCCGGCGGGAGATGCAAGAGATTTCGAGTTCGCTGGCAAAATATTTAGATTTTACCGAACGTACAGGAGAGAGAGAGAGAGATAGAGCGAAAAAACCGTTCCACGCCTTTGGACTGGGTTACGCTGCTGAATTGGGTTGTTGAGCGCCAGCGGTCCAGCACGCCGAGAGCGCGCGGTCCAGCGTTGGGCGCGGGCAGTTCAGCACCCATGTAAGCCGATTTTGGGATTTATTTTGGGGGTTTGTTTGGGAAAGCTTTTCAGAAAGCACTTTTGGTTAGTGAACATATTTTAATTTTTGACCATGGCCTTGTAGGACAACAAGAAAACAAATTAGAAGTGGGAAAGAAAATTTGGTACGACAAATCCAGGTAGATAAATTCCTAACACTATGATGTAGCACAATATTATATGTTTTTACATGCTTTTCTTAGTGTTATAGTATTTCGATTATTACATATGCTGTTTATGGCATAAAAAGAAAGAAACACTATGGTATGGATTACTTATGCATTTGCATAAAAACTGAAAAGGAAGAAGGAACATGGTATGATAATGAAATAAAAAGGAAGAGACAATACAAAAGAAAGGTCTTTTGATATGACATAATTGTTTGGAATTATGACTGAAAATGATAATAAAAAATGGATTCCCAGAGAACATTATCCTCACCACTAGGCTTAGCATGTGTTGCAGGGTATCGATCTTTGGATCAGATATTTGCCAAGTGTTATATGTTATGTGCTATGACTCCATGATGATTTACACTAGGCTCAACACGTGTTGCAGGGTATGGTGCCATACCTACCTGGTGGCACTAGGCTCAGCATGTGTTGTAGGGTATCGATCTTCGGATCAGATATCTGTCTAGTGTTATGTGTTTGGTTGGATGCCAGCTAGAGGTCATTTATTGATGATGGTTGGATCCAGAGGATAATACGTCAAAGGGAATTGGGCCCGGTGATAACGCACTATATAAGGAACTTGCATTTCTTTTGTGGCTTTTCATTTGGCATTACCTTATATATGACATCTGGTATGGTTTTAGCTTGATTCATGTGATCCATCTTTAATGTTCATGGTATTTTGATACTTGGTTAGTTATTATGATTTATCTATTAAGATGTGCAACAGTCTCATTTAGTGCTTACATCACAGGTCATGAAACCACTGTACTAAGAGATGGGAATGGTGCTGCTATAGAAGAGCCATTTTCAAGAGATGTGTGAGAGAGGGAAAGTTTTGGTGTGATTAAATGTTTAAAAACATGCCTTTATCTATATACTTTGGATTTTGGAGATGGTGTTTCTCTTATCGTCTGGTCCCCACCTTGGGTTTTGTTTATTGTGCTTACTTTTGATGATAATTTTGTTACATAGTAGTACCTGATGTAGGTGGGGCTTGACAAAGTGGTATCAAAGCTTTGGTTCAAGAATAGGTGGGAAATAGGAGTGAGGACACCAGCATAGCATATGCATTTGAATCTTTAGTGTTACTTCTCGCTTAGACATTAGTCGTCAAATAACTTATGTGGTTTTACAAGATCGCAATAAACTCTAGATATGGAAAGATCTGCATCTAAAAGTATAAAGAAGGATAAAGAAAAAGAGCAGTAAGGAGATACACAACAAGAATTAGTGCAAACCTTAGTTTCTTTGTTGCGATCCATTGGAAGTACTAGTAGCCACAAAGGAGAGGCATCTATCGATTTGGTGATTGATCAATTTCAGCGGATGCATCCCCCTTCTTTTGTTGGGGAAGAGGATCTCATGATTGCTGAAAATTGGCTAGAACAAATGAATATTATCTTTGGAGGGATATCTTGCTCAGATGATAGAAAAGTGACCTTGGCAGTTTTGTTACTCAAAGATGCTGCCAGATTGTTGTGGTGTTCTTGACATCGACTTTGATTTTCTAGCCGACCAATGAAAGACATTTCCTGGGAAGACTTTACAAAAGAATTTAGGCAATGGTATATGCCTCTGTCAATCAAAGCCAAAATGAGGGAAGAATTAAATAATCTCAGGCAAGAAAATCAATCAATTACTGCATATGAAATCAATTCTCCCACCTGGCTCAATATGTACCCCAGTTAGTAACACCTGAAGAAAAACGATGTTACCTGTTTCGACGAGGCTTATGGGATGAAATTCGGGCAGCATTAATAATCGTTTGAACAACAAACTATGTGGAGTTACTGGAGCATGCTCGCACGGTTGAACTGGAACTCAGTTTGTTGGAAACTAGCAAAGAAGAAGAGAAGAAAAGATTTGATCCTCCAAAGTCTAAATTCAAATTTACAAGAAAAAGAGATAGTCCTAGTTTTTTTTCAAGAGAAGAAACTTTCACTTATTCAAGATCTAATAGGTTCAGACCATATGAACCGAGCACTAACAGAGCTAGTTTGAGTTCAAGTGGAATGAGTAGATGTAGAAAATATGAAAAATAGTATAAAAGAGAATGTATATTAGAGTCTATCCGACCAATCCATGCGAAGATTGGTTGTTTGACCATAAAGTAAAAATAGATTATTGTGAAAAGATGATTGAAATCCTAATCCCTAGAGAAGATAAGTTAGTCTACTTTGGCCAAGGGAGAAAAATTCCTATCATAACTATGCTTAAAGCCCAGAAGCTACTAAAGAAAGGATGTGTTAGATGCTTGGTATCTATTGTGGACTTGGATCGAAACCCTCAGAAGTACTGATTGTCTTTCTAGAGGAATTAGTAGGGTTATCCCAGATAGAGAAATTGAATTTGAAATTCAATTGATTCCTGGTGCTGAATCAATTTCAAAATGTCCTTATCGTATGGCACCTACTGAACTACAAGAAGTCAAAATATAACTACAAGAGTTATTAGACAAAAGATTTATTAGGCCAAGCGTCCCCCCACCTAACTTATTTGTGAAAAAGAAGGACGGTGGTCTTCGTATGTGCGTGGACTATCGAGAAATCAATAAAATCACCATCAATAACAAATATCCTTTGCCTCAGATTGATGAGTTGTTTGATCAGTTACATGAAGCAGTTGTATTTTCAAAAAATCGATTTGCGATCTGGATATCATCAGTTAAAATATCAAGCAGAAAGATGTTCCAAAGACATCTTTCAGAACCAGGTATGGACACTATGAATTCTGACTACCCTTTGGGCTAACTAATGTACCAGCAACCTTTATGGATTTAATAAATTGAGTGTTTAAGAAATATTTGGACCACTTTATTATTGTCTTTATTGATGATATCCTAATTTATTCCAAATCTTTTGGAAGAACATGGTACACATTTGCATTTAACATTACAAACTTTGAGAGAAAACCAATTATATGCCAAATTCTCGAAATGTGAATTTTGGTTATCCAAAGTCATTTTCTTAGGACATGTTGTCAGTGTAGAAGGGATTTCTGTGGATCCACAAAAGATTTCGGTTATCATCGATTGGCCAAGACCCACAACAGTGATGGAGGTCAGAAGCGTCTTGGGATTAGCTGGATATTACAGCAAATTTATCAAGGGCTTTTCTCAAATTGTCATACCATTAGCCAACTTAACACGAAAGAAAACAAAATTTGAATGAGATGCAGCTTGTGAGAATAGTTTTCCAATACTGAAAGAGAAATTAACTACAGGTCCAATTCTAACAGTGCCAGAAGGAACAAAAGATTATTAGATATATAGTGATGCCTCGTTGCAAGGGCTAGGTTGTGTATTGATGCAACATCACAAGGTAATTGCCTATGCATCTAGACAGCTTAAGACACATGAAAAGAATTATCCTGTGCATGATTTGGAGTTAGCAGCTATCATTTTTGCCCTAAAAATTTGGAGAAATTACTTATAACGAGTTAAATGTATGATATTTACTAATCATCAGAGCTTAAAATATATCTTCACTTAAAGGGAATTAAATTTTAGGCAAAGAAGATGGTTGGAATTTATTAAAGATTATGATGTGGAAATCACATATCGTCTAGGTAAAGCAAATATGGTGACAGATGCTCTCAGCATGAAAGCTAGTGTTAATAGCTTATTAATTATCTCAGAAGAAAAGTAATTGATCTTTGAGATGGACAAGTTACAATTGGAATCTGAAATACAAAGAAACATGATGTTAGTAGCCCACCTATCTGTAAGACCAGATTGGTTGATGTCAATGAAAGAAGACCAGGCTAAAGACCCAGAACTACAAAAGATAATCCAAAGGGTCTGAGAAGGACGAGAATTTGAATTTAAAATTGATCAGGATGGTCTACTCCGATTTCAAGATAGATTATGTGTACCAGCACATTAGCAACTAAAAGAATTACTATTAAAAGAAGCTCATAACTCTCGTTATTTTATACATCCGGGAGAGAATAAAATATATCAAGAGTTAAGACAGCAATATTGGTGGCCAAAGTTAAAGAAAGATGTGGCTAATTGGGTTCAAAGGTGTTTAATTTGTCAACAAGTGAAAGGAGAACAATAAAAGCCTAGAGGATTACTACAGTCATTGCCAGTACCATAATGGAAATGAGAGAAAGTGATAATGGATTTCGTAGTTAAATTACCAAGATCACCGACAGGTCATGATGAAATTTGGGTAATTGTGGATAGACTGACAAAAACTACTCATTTTTTAGCTATAAAGAAAACTTATACTACTAAAAAATTATCTTAAGAATATGTCAAATAAATTATCAAGTTGCATAGGATACCAAAAATTATTATCTCTGATAGAGATCTTAAATTCACTTCTCACTTTTGGAAGAGTATACATCAAGCTTTTGGCACAAATTTAAGGTTCAGTACAGCCTTCCATCCTCAAATAGATGGTCAATTAGAGAAAACTATAAAAACTTTGGAGGATTTACTAAAACTTTGTATTTTAGATTTTGGAGGAGATTGGGAAAGTCACTTACTGAGGGTAGAATTTTCTTATAATAACAGTTATTAGTCTAGCATTGGAATGTCTCCATATGAAGCACTTTATGGTAGAAAATGTCAATCACCTTTATCCTGGAATGAAGGGAAGGAAAGAAGTTTGATGGGCCTTACATTTGTGGAAGAAGTAACCAAAAAGATCAAAACTATTCAAGGATGAATGAAAGCAGCCCAGGACAGACATAAGAAATACTATGATATCAAACAACGAATGATAGAATTTCAAGAAGGAGAGCATGTATTTATTAAAGTAAGTCCAACAGAAGGTATCATCAGGTTTGGAAGGACAGGAAAATTAAAACTTAAATTCATTGGTCCTTTTGAAATATTGGAAAGGGTTGGACAAGTGGCATATCGGCTAGCTTTACCACCTCAATTGACAGGAGTACATAATGTTTTTCATGGCTCAGTTTTAGGGAGATACATTCCAGATCTCTCTCATGTGGTGAATTACAGAGATCCAGACATCGAAATTAAGAAAGATCTGTCTTATCCAGAAACATTAATGAGGATCCTTGATTGACAAGAGAAAAAGCTAAGAAAAAAGGTTATTCCCATGGTTAAAGTCTAGTGGTACGGTCAAATAGAAAGAGAAGCTGCATGGGAAGCAGAGACAGATATGATCACTCGGTATCCTGAGCTGTTCTAAATTTCGAAACGAAATTTTTAACAGAAGGGAAGATTTTAATAGCTCTAATTTTCTTTATTTTATTTATTTTATTTGCTTAACAGAAAGAAACTTTTGAGACGAATCCAACAATGTTTAATTTGTAATTTTTTGATCTCTAATGAATAAATTATGAATTTTTAAAGATTTGGGATAAATTTGTAACGTTGAGGATAGATTTGTAATTTTCAAATGTTAGCTTAGTTCAAATTTTATTTGGCAGAAGATATATTGGAAAATAGTAAATTTAGAAGGAGTTCTCTGCAAAATGCAGTTCACGAACCATCGGTTAAGTCAGTTCCGACCGCGGTTATAAAAGTCGACGCATGTGCGTTTGTAAAGCACTTCTGCGAACACGACGGCGAGGCACCGCAGCGAGGAATTTTCATGATTTCTGGCACGAGATGCGACGACCAGCGAAGGTGAGAATTTTGTTTGCTTTTTTGTCGGGTTGTATAAGTTTTTTCGATGAGTGGAAGTCAATTGGCCAGCGAGAGACGCAAGATTTTCTGAGTCTGCCGACGGAATATTTCGGTTTCGTCGGACGTACAGGAGAGAGAGAGAGAGAGAGAGAGAGAGAGAGAGAGAGAGAGAGAGCAAAAAACCGATCCACGCCTTTGGACCGGGTTACGCTGCTGAACCCAACGACATTTGTAGGTGTATGTAGGTGCATATGTGCATGTGTGTGTTCATGTGTATGGGTGTGTAGGTTTGTATGTGTTTGTATAAGTGCATGTGCGTGTGGGCAGGCACATGTGGGTTTATGGGTGTGTGTCTTTGTGTGTGTTCATGTGAATGTGATTGCACATGTGTGTGTCTACTAGTACAAATGTGCGTGTGTCTATGTGTGCTTGTGTGTGTGTGCATGCATGTGACCATGTGTACTTGTGTGTACATGTGCACATGTCTATATATGCATTATTCTAGTACAAAATTTTTTGATGTGCATGTGTGTCTATATGTGTGCCTATATGTGTGCATGTGTGTGTGTGTGTTCATGTACATGTTTTTGTGTTTGTGGATGGATGTGCATGTGTGTGTACATGTCGGCATATATGAGTGTGTGTGCATATGTGTGTATGCATGTCTACGTGTGCAAGTGTTTATGCATGTGTTTGTGTACGAGTGCATGTTTTTGTGTGTGTATGCATAGCTGTATGAACGTATGTGCATGTGTGATTGTGCGTATGTGCTTGCATACATGTGTGTTTGTGCTTATATGTTTGTTCCTATGTGAGAGTCTTTGTATGTGTGTACATGTGTGTGCATGTGTGTTTGTGTGCACATGTGTATTTCTATTTGCATATGTGCATACACATGTGTGCTTGTTTGTTCATGTTGGTAGACATGTGTGTACATGTACGTGTACATGTGCATGTGTATGTGTGTGCATGTGTTTGTTTGAATTTGTATATAGGCATTTGCAAATGTGTGAGATTGTGATTTTGTGTGTGTGTGGGTGTGTATATTTGCATGTGTGCATACTTATGTGTGTGTTTGTTTGCACATTTGTGTTCATACATGTGAGTGTGTGAGTGTGCTTTCACATGGGTTCATGCGCATGCATGTGCGTATGCATGGGTGTGCATGTATATGAGCCTTTGTGTGTGCGTGCGTTGCTGTGCTTATGCATGTGCATGTGTGTGCTTGTGCTTATGCTTGCATTTGTGCGTGAGTGTGTGGATGTGCAAGCACATGTTTGTGGGAGGGTGTTTGTGAGTGTGCACATGCAAGTTTGAGCGTGTATGCGAATGTCTATATTTGTGTGCATGTGTGTGTGCGTGTGTTCATGTGTATGTATGTGTATGTGTGCATGAGTTGACATTGGTGTGTGTATGTGTGTGCATGTGTGTGTGTCCATGTGCAAGCATGAGTGTGCAAGTACATGAGTGTATGCGTGCACAAGTAGGTTTGTGCATTTGTCTGTCTGTGTTTTGTTTGCATGTGCCTACATGAATGCATGTGTATAGATGTGTATGCATGCGCATATGTGTGTGTGTGTGCTTCTGAATGTGTGTGAATAAGCCTGCATGTGTATGAGTGTGTGTTTGTGCCTGTATGTTTGTGTGTGTTCATGTGTATATGTTGTGCACGCTTATGCATATATGTATGGGTATATGTGTGTGCTCATGTGTGTGTGCATGTGCATGTTCTTGTATATGTGTGAGTGTGTGCATCCAAATATCTGAGTGCATGTGTGTTTCCTTGTGTGCACATGTGTGCATGTGTATACAAGTTTGGGTGCAGGATTCTACTTGTACATGTGTCTATGTGTGTGTGTGAGTGTGTATGTCTACATGCTTGTGTATGTGTAAATATTTGTAAATGTGCATATCAATTTTTTGTGTGTGTGTGCATGTGCACATGTGTGTGAGACTTGATGTGTGTGTTCATGTATTGGCTAGTGTGTGTTGGTGTGCATGCCAATGTGTGTGTGTGTGAGCACATACAAACAAGGGTGTGGGTGTGTGTCTGTGTTTGCATGTGTTTATGCATGTGCATGCATGTGTATGGATGTGTATGTATGTGTATGTGTGCATGAGTCGTCAAGTGTGCACATGTGTTCTTTGGAGTGTTTATGTGGGTGCATGTGTTAGTATGCATGTGCATGCTTGAGTGTGCAAGTACATGTGTGTATGTGCGCATGAGTAGGTTTGTGTATGTGTGTGTCTGTGTTTTTGTTTGCATGTGCCTACATGAATGCATGTGTAGAGATTTGTGTATGTGCATATGCGTATGTGTGTGCTTTTGAATGGGTGTGAATAAGCTTACATATGTATGAGCATGCGTTTGTGCTTGTATGAATGTGTGTGTTTGTGTGTATATGTTGTGTGTGCTTATGCATGTGTGTATGGGTCTGTGTGTGTTTGCTCGGGTGTGTGCATATGTGTATGTTCTTTTATAGGTGTGAGTGTGTTCATCCAAATATATGAGTGCATGTGTGTTTCCATGTGTGCATGTGTATACAAGTTTGGGTGTGGGGTTGTACGTGTACTAGTTTTTATGTGTGTGTGTATGTGTGTCTACATGCATGTGTATGTGTGAATATTTGTAAATGTGCGTATCAATTTGTGTGTGTGCATGTGCACATATGTGTGAGTCTTCATGTGTGTGCACGTGTGTTTGGTGGAGTGTGTTGGTGTGCATGCTAATGTGTGTGTGAGCACATATGGACATGGGTGTGAGTGTGTCTCTATGGTTGCATATGTCTTTATGCATGTGCACACACATGTGTGTATATGTAAGTGTGTCTTTGTGTTTGTTTGTGCTTGTTTGGCATCTATGTGTGAGTGTTTGTGTCCATATGCATGTGTTTATATGCACATTGTGCTTGTGCATGTGTTTGTGGATGTCTGTGTGCATATATCAGTGGATGTGCATGAGTGTGTATGGGTGCATGTGTATGTGTTTCTATATGGGGGTGCATGCAAGCATGTGTTTGTGTGTGTGTTTGTATCTAAATATGTAAGCATGTTTGCTTATGTGTGTTTGCATCTATATGTGTGAACATGTATGCATGTGCATGTCTATATATCTACATGTGTGTGTGTGCACGTGTCCATATGTTCGTGTGTAAGTATGTGCTAGTTTGTGTGTGTGTATTCACACATAGGTGAATGTGTTTGTGTATTTATGCATGTGTGTGTGTGTGTGTGTGTGTCTATGTATGTGTGCATGAGTGTTTGCATGCATGTGTGTTTGTGCATATATGTGGTGCATGTGTTTCTCTGTGCATGTGTGTTTCTATCTATGTGTATGCATGAACATGTGTGTGTTTCAGTGTTCTTATGTGCAAGCAAGTGTGTGCATGCACATGTACATGTGCATGCTTGTGTGTGTGTGCATGTGTTTTTTTGTGTTCATCTTTATGTGGGCATTTACATATATGTGCGTTTATGCTTATACGTGTGTGGGTTTTTATGTGTGTGTGTGTGAATGTGTGTTTGTGCATGTTAGGTGTCTATTTATGTGTGCATGATTGTGCATATGCATGCATTTGCATGCATGCCTGTGTGTGTATGCATATGCATGCCTATGAGCATGTGTGTATGCATGGGTGTGTTTATTTGTGAACCTTTGTGTGTGCATGTATGTGTGTCTATACCTATGTATGTGTGTTTGTCTGTGTGCATGTGCTTAAGCTTACATTAGTGTGTTATTGTGTGTGTGTGTGTGTGTCTATATGCATATGCATGTACATATTGCTTGAGGGTGTGTGTGAGTGTGTGCATGCATGTTTGTACATTTGCATATGTGAGCATTTGTGTGCATGTGTGTAGTATTTGTGTGTGTGCATGAGTCCAAGTGTGATAAGTGTGTCCTTTTGTGTGTGTTTGTCAATACATGCATGTGTGCATGTTTGTATGTGTGTAAGCAAGTGTGCAAGCATGTGTGCATTTGTGGGTGTGTATGTGTGTGCTCCTGTCATATATGTGTGTACGTGTATATGTGTTTAAATGTGTGCATGTGTGTGTACATGTGTTGTGTGTATGTATTCCTATATGAAAGTGTCTGTAGGTGTGTGTGCTTGTGCATATGCATGTGTATGCATGTGTGCTTGGGAGTGTGTGCATATAAGCCTACATGTGCATGTGCATGTGTGGCAGGGGTATGTGTGTACACACACACACGTGTGTTCCTATGTATATACTATTCATGCTTGTGCATACATGTACGCATGTCTATTAGCCTGTGGGCATGTGTATGCATTTTTACTTGTGTGTGTTTGCATGTGTGCATGTGTGCTTGTGTATGTGTGAGCACGTGTGTACATGTGCATGAGCATGTTTTTATATGTGGGTGTGTGTGTGTATGCAAATATGTGAATGTATGTATTTGCATGTGTATGCATGTGTGTGTATACACGTGTGTATGTGGGGTTGTGTGCATTCATGTATGTACGTGTGTGTGTAAATGTGTTTGTGTGGGTGTGTATGGCTGCTTTTTTATGCATATGTGTGTTGGGTGGTGTGTGTACTTATTTGTATGTGTGTGTACACATATGCACATGGACGTGCATGTGAATGCATATGTATGTTAATGTTTGTGGGTGTTTTTGGGTTTGTGTGTGTTTATGTGTGTAAGTTTTCATGCATGCTTATGTGTATATGTGTTTACATGCACATGTGTGTATATGTGTGTGTGTGTGTGTGTATGTGAATGTGTGTGTGTGTGTGCATGTTTGTGTGCTCTCATCTTGTGCACACATGTGTTTGTGCATGTGTGTGTGTACATATGCATGTGTTTTTTGCATGTGTATGTGCTTATGCAAGTTTTTGTTGGTGTGCATGTGTGTGCACATGAAAGTGCGCACATGCTTGTGCACGAGTGTGCATGTATGCATGTGTTTGTGTATTTGGGTGCATGCACATGTTCATGCATGTGTGTGTGCATATGAGTGCTTGTGTGTATGTGTGTGCATGTACATAAGTGTTAATATGTGTGTGTGTGTGTGTGAGTGCTTGTGTGTATGAGTGCATGTATGCATGTGAGTGGATGTCTTCTTATGCAATTGTGTGTGCACACAAGAACATGTTTATGTGTGGCTTTATGTGTGTCTGTGTTGTGCATGTGTGTATATGTATGTAATTTTGCTTGTGTGTGTGCATGTGTGCACGTGTGTGTCTGAGTGTGTGCTTGCTTGTATATTTGTGTGTCTTTTTGTGTTTTCAAGTATATGCTTGTGTGTGTGCATATATGGGTTCATGTGCATGTGCTTGTGAGTGTGCAAGTGTGCACATAAATGTGTACATGTGCATTTGTATGTGTTCGGGAGCATGTGTACATATGTGTGTGTGTGCATGTGTAGGTGCATCCATATATGTGTGTGTGTGCACATGTGCATGTTTCTGTATAGGTATGAGTGTGTACATCTGAATGTGTGAGTGCATGTGTGTTTTTATGTGTGCACATGTGTGTGTGTGTATGCAAGTCTGCGTGTAGGGTTGCACACATGCATGTGTCTATGTCTGTGTGTATGTTTGTCTACTTGCATGTGTATGTATGCATATTTGTAAATGTGTGTATCAATTTTTGTGTGTCCATGTGCACATGTGTGTGAGTCTTCATGTGTGTGTGTTGGGTGGCATGTGTTGGTGTGCATGCTAATATGTGTGTGTGAGCACATACAAACACAGGTGTGAGTGTGTGTCTGTGTTTAAATATGTTTTTTATTCTTGTGCATGCACATGTGTGTATATGTTTTTGTGCCTTTGTGCGTGTTTATGGGATTGTGTATGTTCATGTGTGAGTGTGTGTGTATGCATTTGTATGTGTTTGTATGCACCTTGTCCTTATGTATGTGTTTGTGGGTGTATGTGTGCATGCATGAGAACAGGTGCATGAGTGTGTGTGTGTGTGTGCATGTGTATGTGTATGTGTATCCATGTGTGGGTGCATGCACACATATGTATGTGTGTGTTTTTGCATCTAAATGTGTGAGCATGTCTAGTTGTATGTGTTTGCATCTATAGGTGTGAGCATGTGTGCATGTGTACATATCTACATGTGTGTGTGTGTGCATGTGTATGTGAGAAAGTACGTGTTTGTTTGTGCTTGTGCAAATTCACACATATGCGAATGTGTTTGTGTGTGTATACATGTGTGTGTTTCTGTGCATGAGTGCTTGTATGCATGCATCTATGTTTGTGCATGTGCATTTGTGTGCATGTGTGTTTCTATTTATGTGTATGCATGAACATGTTTGTGTTTCAATGTTCTTATGTGCAACCATGTGTGTGCAAGCATGTGTGCAAGTGCATATGTTTATTTTTGTGCATCTATATGTGGGCATGTACATATATGTTTATTTGTGCTTATACGTATGTGGGTTCTTGTGTGTGTGTCTATGTTAATGTGTGTTTGTGCATGTTGTGTGTGTATTTGTGTGTGCATGATTGTTCATATGTGTGTATTTGCATGCATGCAAGTGTGTGTGTGTGCATACATGTGCATGCTTATGTACATGTGTGTATGCATGGGTGTACATGTCTATGAGCCTTTATGTGTGCATATATGTGTGCCTATACTTATGCACATGTGTGTATGTATGTGCTTATGCTTACATTAGTGTGTGTGTGTCTATGTGCATGTGCAAGTGCATATTATCGAAGAGTGTGTGTGTGCATACATGTTTATACATGTGCATACATGAGCATGTGTGTATGTGTGTGTGTGGGCATGAGTCTATGTGTGATCACGTGTGTCCTTTTGTGTGTGTGTGTTAGAGCATGCATGTGTGAATGTTTGTATGTGTGTAAGCATGTGTGCATTTTATGTATGTGTGCAAGCATGCATGCATTTGTAGGTGTGTGCATGTGTGTGTTCATGTCATATATGTGTGTGCACATATATTTATTTAAATATGTGCATGTGTGTGTGTGTTGTGTGTTCATATGCCTATATGAAAGCATCTGTGTGGGTGTGTATGCTTGTGTGTATGTGCATGTGTATGCATATGTGTGCTTGGGAGTGTGCGCATATAAGCATACATGTGCATGTGCATGTGTGGCATGGGTATGTGTGTACATGCACAAGTGTGTGTTCCTATGTCTATACTATTTGTGCTCGTGCATGCATGTATGCATGTCTATTAGCCTGTGGGCATGTGCATGCATGTTTACATGTGCGTGTTTGCATGTGTGCATGTGTGCTTGTGTGTGTGTGTGTGAGAACATGTGTGCATGTACATGACCATGTTCCTATATTGGGTTGTGTGTGTATGCAAACATGTGAATGTATGTATTTACATGTGTGTGCATGTCAGTGTGTGTACACATGTATGTGGGGTTATGTGCATGTATAAGTCTATCTACATGGATGTGTATGCCTGCATGTTTGTGCATGTGTGTGTCAGTTTGTGAGTGTGCTAGTATGCATGCTTGTGTGTGTACACATACGCACATGGGTATGCGTGTGGATGTGTATGTATGTTCATGTGTGTGTATGTTTGCTTGCATGCTTGTGTGTATGTGTGTGTATATGCACTTGTGTGTATATGTGTGTGTTCTTATGTGAATGTTCATGTTAATGTGTGTGGGGATGTGTTTGTGTGTGCTTGTGCTTGTGAACACATCAGTGCATGCACATGTGTGTGTGCATATACATGCATTTGTTTATGCATGTGTATGTGCTTATGTATGCATTTGTTTGTGTGCATGTGTGTGTAGATGAACATGTGCATGTGCTTGTGCAAGTGGGTGCATGCACGTGTGCATGCATGTGTGTGTGTGAATTTGAGTATTTGTTTACATGTATTTGTGTGTGACTATTTGGTTTGTGTATGCACACAAGTGTGAATATGTGTGTGTGTGTGTGTGAGTGTGTGTATGTATGTGAGTGTGTTTGTTATTGTGCAATTATGTGTGCACACAAGAACATGTTTATGTGTGGTTCTGTGTGTGTGTGTGCATGCGAGTATTTGTGTACATGTATTTGTGTTTAACTGCATGTTGGCGTGTGTATGTGTGTGCATACACACAAGTGTGAATATGTGTGTGTGTGTGCGTATGTGAGTGCATGTGTTGTGCAATTGTGTGTGCACACAAGAACTTATTTATGTGTGGGTCTATGTGTGTGTGTGTAGTGTGTATATGCAAGTATGTGATTATGCTTGTGTGTGTGTGCATGTGTGCATGTGTGTGTGAGTGTGTGCTTGTTTGCACGTGTGTGCATGTGCATGTGCTTATGAGTGTGCTAGTGTACACATAGAAGTGTACATGTGCATGTGTGTGTGTTTGGAAGCATGTGTATGTATGTGTGTGTGCATGTGTATGCATGTCTGTATATGTTTGTGTGTGTGCATAAGTGTTAATTTTTGTGCATGTCTGTGTGGGTGTACATGTGTGTATTGTGGATGCATGTCTGTTGCTTATGTGGACATGTGTTTGTGCATTTGTTTGTGTTTGTGTGCATTTGTGTGTGTATGCATGCACATGCGGGTCTAAGTGTGCATGTGTGTGTGTGTAGTTCTGTGTCTTTAGGTGCATTAATGTGTGCTCATGTGCATGTGCTTATGTGTGTATGCTTGCATATGCATGTGTGTGCATGTGTATTTATTTGTGTGTGCATACATGTATACATATATGAGTGCATATGCACATCTATGTTTGTATGTATGTGTTTGTGAGTGCATGTTTGTGCACATGCGAATGCAGCTATGTGTATCTATATCTGTTCTTTATATGCATGTGTCCATGTGTTTGGGTGTAGGCGTGTGAATGTGCAAGTGCGTCTACTTACATGTGTGTGCTTGCCTTGCTTTGTATGTCGGTATGTACGTGTGTGTGTGTGTGTGTCTCTTCTTTTGTGAGTGTTCATGGAAGTGGTGTGGTGCATGTGTGCATGTCTGTATGCGCAAGTGTATGTGGCTATGTTCCTGTATTTGTGTACATGTGCATGTGTGCGTGCATGTGTGCAAACATATGTCTATGTAAGTATGTATGCATGTGTACAGGCATGCATTCATGCATGCATGCATCTGTGTTTCTACATTTGCATTGTTGTTCATGGGCATGTTTGCATGTGTTCAAATGTGTGTGTCTATATGTATGAATGTGTATATGAATGCATGTGTGTGTGTGTTTGTTTGTGTTTCTAGATGCATGTGTGTGTGGGTTTGCATGTTTATGCATGAGCATGTGTGTGTGTCCATGAGTTTGCACATGTGTGCATATGCATGAATGTGTGTGTGTGCGTGCATGTGTACTTGTGTATGTGTTCTTGTGCATCTATGTGTGTTTATTTGCCTGTGCATATGTGCGGGTGCATGTGTGTGTGTATGTGTTTGTGTTGTTTGCATGTGTGTGTGTGTGTCATATATTAGTGTGTGAATGTGTGTGTGTGTGTGCTTGTGTATGTGCATGTGCAAATGTCTATGTCTATGCATGTGTGTGCTTGTATGTATGTGTGCATAAGTGTGTAAGCATGTGTGATTGTGGCTTTGTGTATGCATTCATGTGTGTGTGTGCATGTGCATGTGCATGTGCACTATATGTTTGCTTATATGTCTTCATGTGAGTGCATCTATGGGTGTGTAGGTGTGTGGATGTTTGTATGTATGTTTCTGTGCATGTGCATGTGTTTGTGTGTAAGAGTGTGTGTGTGTATGTGTACATTCATGTGTGTGTATGTTTGCATATGTGTGTGCATTTACATGTATGTGTGTGTGTGTGCATTTGCATGTGTATGCATGTATCTGTGTGCCTGCATGCATGTGTTCATATATCATTGTGTGTATGTGTGCACACAACTATGAGTTCAGCTATGTGTGTGTTCGTGCATCTATTTGTGCTTGTGTGTGCGTGTGCACTCATGTCCATATTTGTTTGCATAATTACACATGTATGTGTGCATGTGTGTTTGGGTGTATGTGTGTATATGTGTGTGTCTGTTTTCATCTATATCTGTGTGTGTGTTGTAGTTTGTGTGTATGTGTGTGCTTGTGTGTTTGTCTATGTATGTGAGTGTGTGAGTGTGTGTGTGTATGTTTTCATGTGTGTTTGTTTATGAGCGTGTGCATGTGTAGTTGTTTGTTGGTGTGTGCATGTGTGTGCATGCTCGTGCACAAGTGTGTACATATGTGTGCATGCATGTGTTTGCCTATATTTGTGTATTTTTGTATGTTTGTGTTTGTGTGTTTGTGTGTGAGTGTGCAAGTGTGTTTATGTGTGTGCACATGTATGCATTCATGTATAAGTATATGTTTGAGTGTGTTGTACATGTGCTTATGTGTGTGCTTATGTGCATGCTTGTGCATGTGTATATGTGTATGCACATGTATATGTGTGTGCACGTGTGTGTGTGAGAGAGAGAGTACGTGTGTGCATGTGTGCATACATGTGTTTATGTTTATGAGTTTATGTATGCATGTGTGTGCTTATGTGTGCATGTGTGCATGTGCACATGTCCATGCATTTGTTTTTGCATGCATGTGTGTGTATTCATTACTGTGCATGTGTATGTGCATTGTGTGCATGGGTGTGTGTGTGTGTGTGCATGCATGTTTTTTGTATGGAGGTGATATTGTGTATGCATGTAAGTGTGCTTTTGTGTGTGCACACCTAGATGCACATGTGTTCTTTTGTGTATCCATGTGTGTGTGTGTTTGGGTGCATAAGTGTGCACATGTGTGTGTGTATATGTTTATGTGTGTATATGTTTGTAAATTTATATTTTTGTGTCCGTGAGTGTGCACATGTTAGTGTGTGTGTGTGTGCATGCATGTGTGTGTATGTGTGTTCATGGAGGTTGTTGTGCATGTGTGTGTGCACATGTGTGCATGCATGTGATTGCACACATGTGCATGCATGTGTGTGCACACATGTGTGTACATGTATTCCCATGTGCTTGTGTGTGTACATGTGTGCCCATGTGAGTGTGTTTGTGTTCATGTTTGTGTGTGTGTGTTTATGTGCATGCATGTGAAAGTCTTCATACATGTGTGTGCCTATGTGTGTGGATATATTTGTGTCTGTGCATGTATGTGCATTAGAGTGTTTATTTGTGTTGATATGGGTGTCTGTGTGTGTGCCTTTGTGTGTGTGCCTATATGTATATAAGTGTGTGCCTACTGTGTGTGCATGTGCACGTATTTGTGCGCATGAGTCCACGTGTGGGCTTATGTGATATGTGTGTGAGTGTGTATGTGTGTGCATGCATGCATGCAAGTGTGTGTTTGTGTGTGTGTATGTGTGCATGTGTGTGTTTCTATGTGTGTTCATGTTTGTGTATATATGCATGCAACAGCATGTATGTGAGCTCATTTGTGTGTATTTGAGCATCTTTGGATATTTGTGTATATGTAGACGTATGCATGCATGTGTGCATAAGCATGTACATGTCTGTTCATGTGCATGCGGATGTGTGTGTTTACTTATGTATGTGCATGTGCTTGTGCATGCATTTCTATGCGTGTGTATGTGTGCATGCATCTGTACGCATGCACGTGTGTGTGTGTATATTATTTGTGCATGTGCTTGCTTATGTGTGCATGTTTGTGTGAGTACCTGTGTATGTGCTTGTGAGTGTATGCATTAGCACATGTGTGTGCTTGTGTGAGCATATGTACATGTGCATATCTTTGTGTGTGCTCCAGTGTGTGTGGGTGCACATCTTTGTTTGTGTGTGTATGTATGCGTGTGTGTGTTGGTGTTTTTGCTTATGTGCATAGCTGATTGTTTTTGTATACATGTGCATGTATGTTTGTGTGTGTGCATGTGCATGTGCACTTGTGTGTGTGCGTGTGCATGTGTTTGTATGCATGTGTATGTGTGTTTGTGTGTGCATGCATGTATAATACTTCAATGCTCAACTTACTGATATTTTTGCCAAAGATCATATTTTTTCCTGATTGACCAATCTACAAAGAACTATATTTCTAAATATTTATATGATTAACATGTTAAACCTTTTTTTGTAATTATAGCACGTAGGATTATCATGATTTATGAATATTGATTTAGTTTTTTTAATGATGCTTTAAGTTACAATTGGTTTTTAAAATTAAGTCTTTATCGAATGACTGAGTGCCCTTCTACCTTTGTGAATAGTATCTTGATCATCACTGCAACCTATCCAATTTTTTGATCTAGTGATCTAGATTATATCTATCTATGATTAGATCTAGATCCATTAATGGTTATTTTGAGTGTATGTGTGTATATATTCATGTATGTGTCTACTTGTATTTATGCATGCATGTGTTTATTTATGTATACATTTGTGTGTGTGTGTGTGTCAACATGCATTTGCACATGTGTGTGTGCATATTTGTCTATGTATGTGTGTGGTTGTGTGTTTTTGAGTATGTGTGCATGAGATTATGTGTGTGTCCATGCATGTGTGTGTGGTTTGTGTGTGTCTATATGCATGTTAGCATGTGTTTGTATGGATGTGTTTATGCAGGTGTGTGCGTGTACATTTGTGTGTACTTGTGCAAGCATTTTGTTGTGTGTTTATGTGTTCTTATGATCATCTCCATGTGTGTGCATGTGTATGTACACACATGTTGATAGTATTGTATGCATCCTCATGTGTTCGTGAGCATGTGTCTGTGCTTGCACACTTGTGTTTGTGCACCCACATGTGTTCATGTTTGTGAGCCTTTACATTCAAGTGTGCATAGGTGCATGGAATATGAGTATGTGAGTGCATTCATTTGCATGTATTTGTGCACCAAAACATGTATGTATGGATTTATGTGTATTTACTATTTTGTGCATATGTAAGTGCAAGTGTGTATCTATGTGTGTATGTGTGTGTTAGTGCATGTGAATGTGCATGTGACTGTGTTTACGAATGTGCATCTTTGTATGCATGCATGTGCATGTGTGTCTGTGTTTGTCTATGTGTAAGTTTGTGTGAGTGTGTGTGTGCTTATGTGTGCAAGTAAGAGAAAGTGTGTTTATAGGTGTTTGCGAGTGTGTGCATGGACGAGTGCATGTGTGTGTGTGTGTGAGTGTGTGTGCATGTAAGCACATGTGTAAGCATGTGGTTATGTATGTTCATGTATGAGTGCATGTGCATGTTTGTGATTTTGTATATGTTCATGTGTGTGTGTGTCTATGTGCTCGAGTATGTGCATGTGTTTGCTTGTATGTGTCTGTGCTTATGTTGCCTCCATGTATTTGCATGTATTCATTTGGTTGTATGTGTGCACATGTGAGTACTAGTGTATGCATATGTGTATCTATGCATGTGTGTCATTGTGCGTACATGTGTTCATGTGTATGCATTAGGTTGAGCATGTGTGTAAGCGCATGCATGTGTGTGTATGTGTGTTTGTGCATGTGCATATGACTACATCTGTGTGCTTGTGTGTGTGTGCACATGTGTTTATGTGCATGTGCATTTGTGTGCATTTGCATCCACCCTTGTGTGAATGTCTATCTATGTGCCACATGTCTACATGCATATATGTGTACATGCATGTTTGTGTGTGCATGTGTGTTTGTGCATATGTGTATCTTTGCACGTGTGTGTGCATGTGTGGTTGTGTATGTATGTGTATATTCGTGTGTGCATGCATGTGTGAGCCTAGGAATTTATGTTTATTATTATATGTGTATGTGTTTATGTATGTGCATGTGTATGGGAGTGCTTTGGTACATGTGTGCATAGAAGTGTATGCATATATGTGTACATGTGTGTGCGTGCATGTGTGTATTTGCATGTGCACATGTGTGCGTGTGCATGTACATGCATTTGTGTGTCTGCATGCATATGCACATGTGTGTGTCTGTGTGTGTGTGTGGATGTGTGCACTTTCGTGTATAAGTATGCATGCATGTTTATGCATGTTGTGTGTGCATATGTATGTGCATATGTGTGTGTGTTTGTTCTTGTGTATAAGCATGTGTGTATGTGTGTGTGTGTGCATGTGCATGTGTGCATTTACATGTATATTTGTATATGTGTGCTTGTATACATCATTGTGTTTATGCATGTATGTATGTGTGCAAATATTTTTGTTCGTATGCATGTTTGTGTCTGTATTTTTATATTTATGATCGTATGTGATTGTTTAAATGTCTATTTGTTTGTGCATGTGTGTGCGTATATGTGTGTATTCACATGTGTGTGTACTTTTATGAGCATATATGTGTGTCTGCACATGCTTTTTAGTGCAAGTGTGTGAGCATCTACGCACCTATTTTTGAGTGCCTATGTGTGTGTTCCTATTCATGTATTTGTGCTTTTGTGAGTGTGCAAGCACTCATGTGTGTGTGCGTGTGCATGTTTACATAGGTAAGCATATGTTTAGGTGCATGTGTGTATGTGTATTTGTGTGTATATATTGCATGTGTGGAAATGTTTCTATGTGTGTGCATCTATATTTATGGATCTAGGTGTATGCTTGTGTGAATATGTATCTAAGTGTATGTTTATGCATGTGTGCATGCCTATGTGTGTGTGTACCCCTATAAGTATGTGCTTGTGTGTATACGTGTGTGTGTGTGTGTGTGCATTTGTGCATGTGTGGTTATGCGAGTGCATGTGCACATGCATGTGTATGTGCAAGCGTGTACTTGTCAACAGCCATGTGTGCAGGTACCTTTGTGTTTTTGTGTCTATGTGTGTGTGTGTATGTATGTGTGGCTATGCTTGTGTGTGCATATGTATGTATATAGGTATTCTTATATGTGCATAAATGTGTGTGTGCTTGTGTGTATATTTGTGTTTGCATATTGATGTGTGTGCATGTGCATGTGTGCATACATGTGTGTATGTGTGCATGCCTATGTGTGTGTGTATGTCAATGTGTTTGTGTGGGCATCATTATGCACCTTGTCAGCATATGTGTGCATTCCTTTGAGCATGTGTGTAAGAATTTCTTCATCTATGTTCATGTGTGCATTTCTGTGTGTGCTAATGCATGTGTGAGCAATCACATATGGCTGTATGCATGTCCATGTGTGCTTTCTTGTGCATGATTGTGTGCATTTGAGCATGCATGTATGAGTGAGTGTGTGTGTGCATGTGTGTGCACCTATCTATATGGGTGCATATGTGCATATATATGCACATGTGTTAGTACATGCTCTAGTGTGTATACATATATATGTGTGTTTGTGTGTTCAGACATGCTTTCATGGGCATGCATATGTGCATAGGCATGTCCCATACTAGTGTGTGTCCATTTTAATGTGTGTATGTATGTGTATTTACATGTGTGTATGCATCTGCATGTGTCCATGGTTGTGTGTGTGCTTATGTTTGTGAGTGTGTGCTAGCATGTGTGTGTGTTGGTGAGTGGGTGTGCTTGTGTGTGTGTTTACATAGGCATGCATGTAAGCTGATGTGCATAGGTGCATGCACGTGTGTGCTTGTGTGCATGTGCGTGCATTTGCATGTGCATTTGTGCCATTGTTGAGCATGTGTGTGTGTGTGTGTGCATGTTTATGCATGTTATTGTATGTGTGTGTGCAATTATATTGATGCATGTGTGTGCTTATGTGTGTGTGTGTATTTGTGTGCATGTGTGTGTGAGTACTTTTGTAAGTATATGTGTATGTGTTTGCATGCCTGTGTGTTTGTGCATATGTGTGCATGTGTTCATTCATGTGCATTTGTATGTGTGTGTATGATTCTCTGTGTGTATTTACATACACATAGTAGTGTGTGTGTGAGTACATGCATGCATGTTAACACATTGTGCATGTGTGCATTTGTGTCTGTGCTTGTGTTCATGTGTGTGTGTGTGCATGTGGGTGGGTGTATCTGTGTCTATATGGTTTTATGTGTGTCAGTGTGTGTGCATGTTTATGTTTGTGCTTTTTATATGTGTGCATGTGTACATGTTCGTACATGTGTATGTGTGCATGTGTACTTATGTGCATATGTCTTTGTATTTGAGTATTTGTGTGCATACTAGGGTGCATTTCTAAGTGCCTAAGTGTGCAAGCATGTTCATCTGTGAGTGCCTATGCATGTGCATGTGTTTAGATGTGGATGCACATTTATGTTCGTCTATACATTTGTATGTGCCTGTATTTGTTCATATGTGTGTGTTCCTCAGTGTGTGAATATATTTGTACATATGTGTTGGTGTTTTACATGTGTGTATGTGTGTGCATATGCATGTGTATGAATGTGCATATGTCTACACTTGTCTGCATGGCCATGCATGTGCAAGTATATGTTTATGCGTTTGAATGTATTTGTACGTTTTTGTGCGTATACAAGTGTTTGTGAAGGTGTGTATGTATGTGCAAATGATTGTGTTCATGTGTATGCATGTGTGTGTGTGCTTGTGAATCTATACGTGTGTGCATTCATGCATTTATGTGTGTGCTTGTGCAATTGTATGCAATTTTGTGTATGCATATTTTTATGACTATGCATGTGTGTGCATTCATGTGCATGTGCATGCATGTGCTTGTGTGCATGTTTATGTGTGTGCACATATAAGAATTTATTTTTTTTTATTATACATTTGCATGTGTATGCATGTGTGTTTGTGTATATATATGAGCATGTTCATCTGTTAATGCATGTGTTTTTGTATCTACTTGTTTGCCTGCATGTGGCTATGTTTATATACCTGTGCAAGTGTGTGTGTGTGGGTGTGCATTGTTGTACATGCATTCGATCCTATATGTGCTTGCGAGCATGTGTAAGTACCTGCATGCATGTGCACTTGCATGCGTGTGCATGCGTATATGCAAGTGTGACTATGGATTTGTGTTTGTGTCTCTATGTGCATGTATGTATCTATGTTTGTGTAAACCTATTTGTTGGTAGCATATGTGTGCTATATGAGCATGTATGTGTTTTTGTACATGCGAATATACATGTGTGTTGGTGTAGGCATCTTTGTGAGCATATGCATGTATGTGTTTGTGTGCATATATGCATGTGTGCATGTGTGTGCATGTGTGTGTGAGTGTGTGGGTGTGTGTACATGTGTGTAGGTGTGTGTGCATAAGCATTTATGTGCATGTGTGTGCACATCATGTATGTGCATGTATTTATATCTACATGTGCATATGCATGTGTGTGTGTTTACTATGCATGTGTGCATGTGAAAATGGGCATGTGTGTGTGTGCAAATGCATATGCACGTGTGGTTGAGTATTTGGGTGTTAGTGTGGGTGTTTGTGGCTTTGTGCATGTGCATGTGTGTGTGTGTGTTGTGCGTCTGGATGCATGCATGTGTGGAAATGTGTGTGCATTTGTTACTGTGTGTGTTTTTGCATGTGTGTGCATGTGAGTTGTGTATATAAGCATGTGGGTGTGTGCTCATGTAAGTATATGTAAGTTTGTGATATGAAAATTTATGCATGTGTGCATAAGCATAGCTGTATGTGTGGATGTGCATTCATGCTTATGCATATGCACCTGTGTGTAAGATTGTGTCTCTTTGCATGTGTGTGTGTTTGTTTGTATATGAATGTGTATTTGTGTGCATGAATGTTTTTTAGTGTATGTGTATGCATGCATGTATGTGTTTGTGCATATGGTTATGCACATGCATTTCTATACATGAGTGCATGTGTGTAGGTTTATGGGTGTGAACACGTGCATCTGTGTGTGTAAGCATGCATATAAAGGAGCTGTTGATGTGTGTCCATTTATGTATGTGTGTGTGTGCATTCATGTGTGCATGTGTGTGGTTGTGCAGGTATGTTGGGTGTATGTGCGCATGGGGGTTTACGTTGCGGTGCAAGTATGTGTGTGCATGTGCTTGTGCATGTGTGTATGCATATGTGCACGTGTGTGTGTGTGCATGTGTCTAGGTGTGTGTGCTTCTATGTGTAAGGATGTGCATATGTTCGCATATATGTATGTGTGTGAATGTGTGTGCTTATGTGTATGCTTGGGGATGTGCATGTGTGTGTGTGTGTGCAATATTTTTTATGTGCGAGTGTGTATGTGTGTGTCTATCTGCGCTAATGTGTGTGTATGTGCATGTGTCCAATTGCATGCACGTGTGTGTATGCATGTGGGTATAAATGTAACTTTGTGTTTGTGCATGTACGTGTGAACATGTTTTTGTGCTTTTTTGTGTGTTTGTTTTTGTGTTTATGTTTGTGCTTTTATATGAGAACATTCTTGTCTTTGTGCATGTTTTTTCATGAATGTGGGTGTTGGCATGTGTCTATGCATGTGCATATATGTTCTAGTATTTGTGTGTGTGTGTTTAAGAATTTGTACATGCAAGTGAGCATGTGCATGTGCGTATGTTCTTACGTGTGTGTGTGTGTGCAGGTCAATGCATGTATGTGCATTTGTGTGCATATATGTGTCGGTGTGTGTGGGTGTGCATGTGGGCGCATGTGTTTGTGTGTACTTATGCATGTTTATTTGTGTGTGCACGTGAATGTGTGCTTGTGTGTGTGTGCATCAGTGGAGCATGTGCTCCTACATGCATGTCCATGTGTTCATGCATATGTGTATACAAGTGTGTGTGAATGTGTGTGTCTGTACTTATGTTTGCATGTGCATGTGAAAGAGAGAGTGAGTATTGGTGTATATGTGTGTGTGTGTGGGTATGTGCATGGGTATATGTATGAGTGTCTATGGATGCATATGTGTATGCATAGATATCTATGTGTGAGCATGTTTGTGCATGTATTGTGGTGTATGTGGGCATGTGTGCTTACATGTGGGTATGCATGTGCGTGTGTTTGTGTGTGGGTATATGCATTATTGTGTGTGCAAGTGACAAGTGTGCACAAGCATGTATGTATATGCACTTTTATCTGTGTGCACATCCATGTGTGTGTACATGTTTGTGTGCTTGTTTATGCATGGTCGTGTGTGTGTGTGCATGTGCATGTGCTTGTGTGTGTGTGCCAGAGCATGTGTGTATGTGTGCATATGTGCATGTTTGTGCATATGTCATTGTTTTTGTTTGTATGCATGTAGATGTGTGTGTTTGTGTGTGCATGGGCATCAATGTGTATAATTGTGTGTGCTTGTTTGTTTGTACATGTGCATGTGCTTCTATGTTCATATATGTGAGTGTGTGTGTACATGTGTGTGTGCACATGTGTGTGTATGTAAGCATGTGTGTATACATGTGTGTGCATGTGAGCATATGTGTGTGCACGATTGCTTACGTGTTGTTTTGCTTTCTGCATATGGGTGTGTGTGCATGCTTGCATACATGTGTGTATATTTGTGCATATCTATTCATGCCCTTCTATGTGGTTGTGCACATGTGTGTGAAACCATGCATATGCTTGTAAGTGTGTGTATGTTTTTCATGCAATTGTGTGCATGTATGAAAGTTTGTGCTTGTGTATGCATGTGTGTGTGCATGTGCCTTTGTATGCACACTTGTCTCATGCATGTGTGTGAGGATATGTGCATGTGTGCTTATGTGTGTGTGTGTGTGCATATGTTCATATTTGTGTGCATGTGTTGTTTTGTGGGTGCTTGTATGTGTATGTGTTCTTACGTGTGTGTTGTTCTATTGGTTTGGTTGTGCACATGCATTTGTGTGTCTGCTTGTCTTTTCATGTATGCGAGCATGTGCATGGTTTGTGCAAGTATGCGTGTTTGTGTGTCTATACCTTTGCATACGTGTTTGTGTGTATATGTGTGTGTGGGGTGATGTGTCTATGGGTTCGCATGCACGTGTGTGTTCAAGTGTGTGTATGTGTGGGTTTGGGTGTGTTTGTGCATGCGTGCATGCATTCATGTGGAAATGTATGTGCATACATGCATGCACATATGTGTGTGTATGGGTGTCAATCAAATGTGTACCTTTGAGTGTGTGCTTTTGAATATTCACTTGTGTTTATTTGTGCATGTGTTTATGGGTGTGGTTGAGCATGTGTGCACATATGTGTGTACCTATGCATCTGTTTCTATCTATTTGGGCATGTTCTTGTAAGTGTTTTTGAGTGCCTATGTGTGTTCATGTCTATGTTTTGTGTATGTGCATACATGTGTGTACATATTCATATATTTGCACTTGTGTGAGCATATGCAAGATCACACATGTGTGTGTGTGTCCATGTCTAAGTGTGCTTGTAGTTGTGTATGTGTTTGTATGTGCATACGTATGTGTGTGTGTAGGTGCATGTGTTTGTGTACTTGTCCATGTGTGCATGTGTATGTGCATGCAAGTGTGTTTCAAAATGTGTTTGTGTGCATGTGTGTGTGTGTGTGTGTGTATGTGCATGCATGCACGTGTGTGTGTGTGTGCGTGTGTGGATGAAGGCATGAGTGTGTGTATGCATGCACATGTGTGCTTGCATGTGAACATGTGTGTATGTGCATGTGTGTGTGTGCAAGTGTGTGTGTTTGTTTGCATGTGGCTGTGTGCATGCATGATTGTGTGAGTATGTTTTCATTTATTGTGTGTATGTGTGCACAGGTGCATGTGTACATGTGTGTGTGTGCATGTGAAAGGGCATGTGTGAGTGTGTCTTTGTGTGATCATGTGCATGTTTTTGTGTGTGCATATGTGTGTGTATGTGTGTGTGCATCATTGTTTGTATGTTGGTGTGTGTGTTCTTCTGTGTATACGAGTTTATATAAGTGTATGTGTTTATGTGCATGTATATGCATGTGTATGTGTGGGCATGCGAGTGCACAATGTTCCATGTGCATGTGAACTTTTGTGCATCTTTGTAGATACTTAATTGTGCAAGTGCATATGTATGCTCATATGTGAAAGTGTGTACATGTGTGTATGCATGTGGAGTATCTGTGCATGTGTGTGTCTATATTCACATATATGTGTTTGTGTGCATGTGTGTGTGCGTATGTGCATGCATGCACGTGTGTGTGTGTGCGTGTGTGGATGAAGGCATGAGTGTGTGTATGCATGCACATGTGTGCTTGCATGTGAACATGTGTGTATGTGCATGTGTTTGTGTGTGCAAGTGTGTGTGTTTGTTTGCATGTGGCTGTGTGCATGCATGATTGTGTGAATATGTTTTCATTTATTGTGTGTATGTGTGCACAGGTGCATGTGTACATGTGTGTGTGTGCATGTGAAAGGGCATGTGTGAGTGTGTCTTTGTGTGATCATGTGCATGTTTTTGTGTGTGCATATGTGTGTGTATGTGTGTGTGCATCATTGTTTGTATGTTGGTGTGTGTGTGCTTCTGTGTATACGAGTTTATATAAGTGTATGTGTTTATGTGCATGTATATGCATGTGTATGTGTGGGCATGCAAGTGCACAATGTTCCATGTGCATGTGAACTTTTGTGCATCTTTGTAGATACTTAATTGTGCAAGTGCATATGTATGCTCATATGTGAAAGTGTGTACATGTGTGTATGCATGTGGAGTATCTGTGCATGTGTGTGTCTATATTCACATATATGTGTATGTAGTGCATGTGTGTGCGTGCTTATGCATGTGTGTATGCATGCATGTGTGTATGCATGCATGTGCGCATTTGGACATATTTGTGTGTGTGTGTGCGTGCAATTGTACGTGTGGTTGTGTGTGTGCATGTTAGATTCCGTGTATACATCTATGTGTACTTGCTCAAGTGTGTGTGTTTATGTGTTTTTATGTGCATGTGCATCTGTATATATATGTACATACATATGTGTGTGTATACATTTGTTTGTGTCCTTATAAAAATGTGTACAGATGTGTGCGTCTACATCTGTGCTTGGTTGGGCATGTGTTTGAGTGGGACAATGTATTTGTGAGCGTGTGCATATGTGTATGAATATGCATGTGTGCATGTGTGCAAGTGTGTGCTTGTGTGTGTGAATATGAGTGTGAATGTGTGTGTGCAAGCCTATGTGTAGGGGTTTGTTACACGTGTGTGTGTGTGTGCATGTGCATGTCTATGCATGGGTGTGCACATATGTGTATAATTGTGCATGTGTGAGTATTTTTGTATGTGTGAATTTTTATGTGCATGTTTATGCATATGTGTGTGTGGCTGTGGGTATATTTAGATGTATTTGTGCATGTGTTTGTGTGTTTGTGCACATATGCAATTGAGTGTGCGCACTTTTGTGTGTGTGTTTGTAATCACACTTGCATGTATGTGCTTGTGTTTGTATATCTACATGCAAGCATTTGTGTATGTATGTGAGTGTGTGCATATGTATTTATGTGTAGTTCATATGTGCAATTGTATGCATGCATTTGTGTTCTTGTGTGTGTTTGTGTATGTGCATATGTGTGATTATGTTTTTGCATATGTATAAGTTTATACTTTTGTAAGTAGGTACATTGGTACATGTTTGTGTTTGTGTATATATGTTCATGCATATGTGTTTGTGCGTGAGTATGCATGTGTGTGCACAAGGGTGTTTGTGTGGGTGTTCGTGAGTGTGCATGTGTGTGCATATATGATTGCAAGTGCATGTGCATGTATGCACTTGTGCATACTTTTGTGTGCTTGTATGTGTGTGTGTATATGTATGCGCATGTGCATGTGTTTGTATATGTGCATGTGTTTGTAGATGTGCATGCATGTGCACACGTGCGTGTATGTATGTGTATAAATCTATGTGCGTGTGCAGCTATATGTTGTTCTACATGCATTTATGAGTGTGCATGTGTGTACATGCATGTGTGTGTATATATGTGTGTGCTAGTGTATTTTAGCATGTGTGTGTGTTTGTGTGTGTGTGGGCATTGTATGTATATGTGTGTGCATGTCTTTATGTGTAAGCATGTGTGCATGAGCACATCTATATTTCTAAGTATGTGCAGGAGTATGTGTATGTGCATTTGTCTATCTGCTTGTGCATATTTTGTGTTATTCATGAATAGGTCTATCAAAGTCTATGTGTGTGCATGTGTGCTTACATGTTTGTGTGCAATTGTCTATTCGTGCATGAATGTGTGTGCATATATGTTTGTATTTGTGTATGTTCATAGTTGTGATTATGGGTGTGTGCATGCACATGTGCATGTGAGGGTGTGTGTTTGCATCGGCATGAGTATGTGTGTGCATATGAGTATGCATGTACATGTGTCTATGCATATGTTTATGTGTATGCACGTATGTGTGTGTGACTGTGTGTATATATGTGTGCATGTGTGTGTGTGTGAATGTGTGCATGTCTGCATATGTGTGGGTGTTTTCTTTTGTGTGTGTGCGAGGGTACATGCAAGCGTGCATGAGATACTTGTGTGCAAGCATGAATGTGAATGTGCATGTGTGCATGTGCATGTATGTGTGTGCATGTTTGTTTGCATTTGTATGTTTGTGTGTGAATGTGCATGTGCGATGGTGTGTCTGTGCATGAGCATGTTGTGTGTATTATGTGTGTTGTGTGTGAGTGTGTCTATATGTAAACATGCTTATGGATGTGGTTATGCATCTTTGTTTGCATGTGTATGCATGAGCATGCATGGGTGGTGTGCATGCATGCATGTATGGGAGTGTTTGTGTGTGTTTGTATTCATATGCATGTGTATACATTTTTGTGAGTATGCAAGCACGTCTGTACGTGTTTGTGTGAGCATGTATGCATCTGTGAATGTTTATAGATTCCTACACATGAGTACATGCATTCATGCATGCATCCTAGTGTATGTGTCTGCATGTTAATGCTTGTGTGCCAATGTGTGCGTGTGTGTCCATGCATGTGTGTGCATATACGTGTATGTGGGCTTATTTTGTGCATGTAGGTACATGTTAGTATGTGTGGGCATGCACGTATTTACATGTGCATATAAATATGTGCGTGTGTGTGTGTGTTTATCCATGTGTGTTGGTGTGTTTTGTGTGTGTTTGTATATGTTTGTATACACATATGTATTTGTGTCATTGTGAAGGTGTTTTTGCATGTGTATGATTATATGTGCATGCATGCTTATGCATGCATGTTTGTATGTGCACATGTGTGTTTTTGTGCTTTTGTGTGCATGGTTGCATGCATGGGTTTGTGTGTCTTAAGGTGAGTCTGTTCATGCGTATGTTTGTGTGCTTGCTTATGTATGTGTGGGTGGGTGGGTGTGTGCATGTGTGTGTGTTAGTGTGGGTACATGTATGCATGTGTGTGTATGTGTGTGCATGTTCATGCATGCATGAATATGTGTGTCTGCTTGTGTGCATGTGTGTACATTTTCATGTGTGAATTACACGCACGTGTGTGCTTGTGTGTGATTTTGTGTGTCTATGTGCATCCATGTATGTGCACATGCTGAGTGTGTGTGTGTGAGTACATGCATGCACGTATACACACTTGTGTGTTTGTGCTTGTGTGTGGTTGGATTCATGTGCATGTCTGGGTGTGTATATGGTTATGCATGTGCATGTGTGTACATGTGTGTGTGTGTGTCTAAGTGTAAGTGCATCTATGCATGCATGTGTATGTGTGTGTATGCATTGTGTGTGCATTTGTGTGTGTGTAAGTGCATCCATAAGTGTGCATGTGGATACGTGTGCGTGTGTGTGTTCATGTGTGTGAGTGTTTGTGTGTGTTTTATATGTGCATAATTCCTTATGTGTGGATAAGTGTATGCATCAAGCATATTTGTGGGTATATATATGTTTGTGAATGTATGTGATAGTGCATCTATGTGTACATGTGTGTCTACACATGTGTATTCACATTCATATGTGCACATGTGTTTTTTCATGTGTATATGAATCCATGCAGGAGGGTTTTCATGTGTGTGCACATGGGTGTGTCTATGTGTGTGTACTTGTATGCACATACACATGTGTGTGTGTGTGAGCATGTGCATGTGTGAGTTTTTGTTGGTTAGAGTATTTGTGTTTGTGTATACATTTGTGCTTATGTACTTATCTATGTGTGATGTGTGTGCTTACGTGCTTATGCATGTGTGTATGCATGTGTTTGTGTGCATTTGCATGTGTGTGTGTGTGCATGCATGTGTTTGTTAATGTGCATGTGTGTGTCTGTGCATGTGTGTGCATGATGTCTATGTGCAAGTGTAGGATTCAGTGAGAGTTTGTGTGAGCACACATGTATGCATGGGCATGTCTGTGCATGTTTGTGTGCATTCATGTGTGTGCATGTTCTGTGCATATGTGATAATGTGTGTGTGATTAGGTTTGTGCTTGCTTATGTGTTTGTGTGCATGTGTCAGTGTGCATGCATGCATGTGTATTAGTGTGGGCATGTGTTTGCATGAGTGTTTGCATGTGTGTGCACATATATGTGTGTGTGCGTGTGCATCATGTATGCATACAAGTGTATGAGTGTGAATCTATTTGTGTGTGTTTATATGTGTGTTCGTGTTTTTGCATGAGAGCGTGTGTGTGTGTGTGCATGCCTATGCATATTTGTGTGTGTGCAAGTCTACATGTGTTCGCATGCATGCACAAACATACATGAGTGCACGTATTTGTGTGTATGTCTATGAATGTACGTATGTTACTTTGTTTGTGTGTGCATGTGATTGCTTGTTTGTATCAGTGCATGTGTGTATGCATGCATGTGTTTTATTTGTACCTGTGCATGCATGTGTTTTTGTGCATTTGGGCATGTATGTCAACATGTTCAAGTATGTGTATTCATGTGTATGTGTGTGCACATATATGAGTGCATGTGCTTTTTTATGTATATGTGTGTGCATGCATGCATGTGTGTATGTGTTCCTGTGTGTGTGAGTGTGAGAGTGTGCTTGTGCATGTGTGTACATGTACATGTGTTTGTGTAAGCATGTGTGTGTGTACATGTGAGCATGTGTGTCCATCGATGCTCCTGTGCGTGTGATTGTGCATGTATGTGTGTACGTGCTTGTTTGCATATGTGTGTCTTTGATTTTGTGGTTATTACTATGTGTGTTTGTGCATGCATGCATGCATGTGTGTATGCTTGTGCTTGTGTGTGTCCTTGTGCATGTTCATGTGAGAGTGTGTGTGTGTGTGCATGTGCCACTCCGTGTAGGTAGATGTGCATGTCCATGTGTGCATGTGTGTGTCCATGTGTGCATATATGTGCATGTCTGTGCATGGGTACACGCATATGTGCATACAGGTTTACATATGTATGTGCCTTTGGTCTTGTGTTCATTCCTATTTGTGTGAATGGTAGGTGTATGTGCTCGGTTTTGTGTATGTGCATGAGCACATGTGTGTGTATGCATGTGTGAATTTGCATGCATGTTTTTGATTGTATTTGTGCATTTTCTTTTGGGTGTGTGTGTGCATGCCTATGTTGAGTTTGTATGTGTGTCTATGTGTAAGGGTGTGCATGCTTGTGTTTGTGTGTTCATACATCCATGTGTGAGTGTCTATGTGTGTGCATAGATGTCTGCATATGTGTGTGAATTTGCCTATGAGTTTGGGCATGTGTGCTTGCATGTGTGTGTGTGTGTGCATGCTTGTATTTATGTGCACATGCATGTGTATGGATTTATGTGTGTGTTTACGTTTGTGTGCATGTCATGTCTACACTCATGTGTATATGTGTATATGTGTGTGTGTGTATGTTTAGGTGTATGTGTGTGTTTGTGCTTGTGTGTGTGCATGTGTTTGTGTGTTTTTGTGTGTTTGTGTACAACTTCGCACATGTGTATATTGATAATGCATGTGTGTGTATGTGTTCATGTGTGTATGAGTGAGTATATGTGTGAGTGTGTATCTATATGTGCATATTTTATTGTGTGTGTGTGCCTTTAGGAAAGTGTGCATTTTTATGTATGTGTGTGTATGCATTTATGTGTGCATTTGTATGCATTTGTACATATGTGTGCATATGCGTGTGCGTGAGTGCATGGACATGTGTTTGTGTGTCTTTTGTGCATGTGTCTATGTGTTCATGTGTCTATGTGTGCATGTGAGTATCCATATTTCTATGTTTGTGTGTGTGCCTATATGTGCATAGTTGCACGTGTTTGCTAGTGTTTGTGTGTGCATGTGCTTCTGTGACTATGTGTGCATGTGTCTGACCATGTTTATGTGTTTTCTTGTGGGAATGTGTGCTATTAGCATGTGTGCACATGTGTGTGGCTGTGCATGTGTTTTGGTGCACTTGCATATCTGTGTGCTTGTGTGAATGTTCATGTTTATGTGTGTGTGTGGACATGTGCATGCATCTATACATGCATGTTTGTGTGCGTGTGTGTGTGTGTTTATGTTTGAACATGTGTGTGCAGCATGGGTGTGTGCATTTGTGTCTATGTGTGCATGTGTCTGTGTGCATGCATCTTTGTGGTTATGTGTGTATGCAACTTTGTTTGTGTGTATGCATAGGCTTGAGTGTGTGTGGGATTATGTGCATGTGGGTAAGTGTGTGTGCATGGGCGTGTGCATTTGGACGTGCCTATATGTGTGTGTGTGCATTCAACTATACATGTGGTTATGTATGTGTAGGTGAGCATATGTGTCTACATCTATGTGTACTTGCTTGAGTGTGTGTATGTATATGTGTATTTTTGCATTTCTATGTGCATGTGTGAGCATGCACACGTGGATGTGCATATGTAAATACATACATGTGTGTGTATATTTCTTTGTGTTCTTGTAAAAAAGTGCGCATGAGTGTGTACAAGTGTGTTTGTTTCGAATTGTGTGCATGGTTGGGAATATTTGTTAAGGTCCACATGTGTGTGAGCGTGTGCATGCATGCATGAGTATTTGTGTGTGCATGTGTGCGTGATGTGTGTACATATGAGTGTGCATGTGTTTGTGTAATCCAATGTGTGGAGGTTTGTGTGTGCATGTGTGTGCATTTGCATGTGCATACATGTGCTGCCTATACATGAGTATGCACTTATTTGTATAAGTGTTCCTGTGAAGTGTTTTTGTGTTTGCATGCATTTGTATGCATATGTTTGTGCATATGTGTGTATGTAAGTGTATTTGCAAGTATATATTATTGTTTGTGCATGTATGTGTTTGAGCACACTTTTGTGTGTGTTCACATTCGCACTTGTGTGTGTGTCTACATGGAAGCATATGTGTGAGTGTGTATTTGTGTGTAGTGCATGTGTGCATTTGTGTTTTTGTGTGAATGTGTGCATATGTGTGTGTGTGATTGTGTTAGTGTATATGTATGCATGTGTTTGTACTTTTTCATGCATGTGTGTTTTTGCATGTTTGTACTTGATATATGTGTGTGTGTGCACAGGTATGCACATATGTGCATATGTGTTTTGTGCATGAGTGTGCATGTGTGTGCATCTGTGTGTGTTCAGGTTTATGTGAATGTGCATGTATGTGCATAAGTGACTACATATACGTGCGTGTGTGTATGCACTTGTGCATACATGTGTGTGTTTGTATGTGTCTATGCAAGTGCAAGTGCATTTGTGTATGAGTATGTCTATTTGTAGATGTGTGCATGTATGTATTTGCATGCATATGTGTGTGTACATGTTTGTGAATTTACTTTTATTGTTTTATGCATTAACATGCATGTGCATGTGTGTGTGTGTGCATTGGTGTATGTGTGTGAGTGTTTGTACATTTGTTTGTGTGGGTCTGCGTGGGCATGTGTTATTATATATTCTTTTGAGCATGTTTGAGTACATGCTTCCATGTGTACATGCATGCATGCATGTGTATACACACACGTGTGAGTGCAGGTGGGTGGGTGTGTATCTTTTTGTGCATGTATGTGTCTATTTGTGAATATGTGGGTTCGCAAGTATGTGCATGTGCGTGTGTGCTATGTGAGCATTTTTGCATCTGTATGTGTGGTCATCTTTGTGAGCATATGTATGCATGTGTGTGTCTGTGTATGTGTGCATGCTTATATGCATGTATATGTATTTGTCGGTGTGCATGTGTGTACATGTGTGTACATGTGTGTGTGTGTGCATGTGTGCACACATGCATGTATGTGCATCTATTTTCCTATAAGAATTTGTGTAGGTGTGCATGCATGTGCATATCCATGTGTGTACACGTATGTGTGTGCATTTTTATGTGCATGTGTGCACATGTCTGAGTGCATGTGTGCATATGTGTGTGCGTGTATGTATGCAAGCATGAATGTTTTTTGATATTTGTGTATGTGTAGCTATGTGTATGTATGTGTGTGTGTGTGTGTGTGTGTGTGCATGTGTGCTTGTTTGCATATGAATGCTAGCATGTTTGTGTATGTGTGTGTGTGGATGCATCATGTGTGTGGATGCATCTATGTGTGTGTATGTTTGTGTATGTGTGTGTGTGTGTGTGAATGTGTTTTTATTTGTGTGTAAGCATGCACATGTGCTCTTGTGCATTTTTTGCATGTATACATGCACTTGTGCATGTGCATATGTGTGTGTTTTTGCATGTGTCTTTGTGTGAATGTGTGCATGTGTGTCTTTATATGTGCATGTGCATATGTATCTGTGTACATGTGTATGTCTGGGTGTGTCTATGCATGCATGTGTGTTTGTACATGCTTGTGCATGTGTATGTGTATGCACTTGTGTGTGTGTGTGTATTTACATGTTTACATATGTGAGGGTGCATGTATTTTTGTGCATACATTTATGTGCATTTCGGTTTGTGTATGTACATGTTTATGAACCTATGTTTGTGTGTGTGTGCCTATGCCTGTGCATGTGCATGAGTGTGCTTGTTTGTGCAAGTGATTGTGTGTGCATGTGTATATGTGTGTGTATGTGTGTATATGTTTATGTGAGTGTGTGTATGTGTGTGCACATGTGTTCTTAAGTGTGCATCTGTGTGGATCAATACATTTGTGTGTGCAAGCATGAGTTTGGATACATGTCTGTTTGCCTAGGTCGTGTGTGTGTGTGTGCATCCATGTGCATGCGCATGTGTGTACGATTGTGTGCATTTCCTCGTGTGTGAACATATGCATGCATGATTATGTGTGTTTCCTCATGTGTGTGTATATGTGTGTGCATTTGTTTGTGTGTATATATGTATGTGTGCATGCATGGGGCGTGTTTCTATGTGTGTGTACTATGTGTGCTTATGTTTTGTGTATCATGATGCATGTGTGCGTGTAGTATAGGTGTGCGTGTGCATGGATGTGTTTGTGCATGCGTGCATGCATGTATGAATTTATGTGCATGTGTGAACGTGTGTGTGCGTGTTTGTGTGTTATGTGTGTATGTGTAGAATTTGGTTAGATGTGTGGCTATGTGTGTGTGTATGTGTGAGTGCACATTCATGTATGTGTGCATGTTTGAGTGTGCATGTTCTCTTGCATGTGTGCATGTGTAAGTGCATCTGTGTTCCTACATGTTGCTTTGTGTGTGTGTGTTTGTGTTGTTGTGTGGGAGTGCTTGTGTGTGTGTGTGCATAAGTGTGTGGTTATGCATGTGCATGTCTGCACATGTATACATGTGTCTACGTACATTTGCATGTATGCATGTGTGGGTTTTTGTGTGTGTGCATGTGCATGTGTGTGTGTTCGTGTGCACAAGCATGTGTCTAGGGTATGTATGTGGGTTTGTATGTTGTGTGTGTTCGTGTGTGCATATGATATCATGCATTTGTGTGTGTGCATGTGTGTTTGCATGTGTTTATTTATGTGAGTGTTTGTGTGTGTGTATGCATTGATGAGGGTATGTTTGTGTGAGTACATCCATGTATGTGTGAGGGTGTGTATGCTTGTGTGCATGTGCATGTATTTGATTATGCATATGTGCATGCATGCCTGCATGCTAGTGTGTGTGCTTCCATGTTTGTGTATGTGAGTGTACGTGTGTGTGTGTGTGCATGTGCGTGTGTGTGTGCTTATGTGTTTGCACGTGTGTGTGCATATGTTTGTGTGTGTTTGCAAGCATGTGCCTTTTTGTGTTTACACGTTCATGTGTGTGTGCGCATGTGTGTGACTATGTTTGTGCATGTTTTTTCATTTATGTACATGTGTGAGTTTGTGTGTGCTCCTTTATGTGTGAGAGTGTGTTGATGCATGTGTGTGTGATTTTTTGAGTGTGTGTGTTGCTATGAATATGCATTTGTGTATACGTGTTTGTGTGTATGTGTATGGGTTCATGCACATGTGTGTGTTCATGTGTGCATATACATGTACGTGATTGTGTTTGAGCATGTGTGGACATTTGTGTTTATACATGTGTGCTTGTGTGTGTGTGTGCACATTATTGTGTGCATATGTATACACCTTTGAGTGTGTTAGTCCATGTTTAGAAGTGTATGTGTGCATGTGCATGTGTTTGCGAGTCTGTGTGCATATGTGTGTGCATGTGTGTGTGTTTGTGAGTATGTGTGTATGTGTGTGCATCTCCATGTATGTGTGCATAAATGTGAGTTTCTATGCTCATGAGTGCATGTGTGTGTGCATGTGTGGGTGCATGTTTGTGTTCATATTTGGGTACATGTGTTTGTGTGCATGTGCATGCATGTGTGTGTGTATGCATGTACTGTGGGTGCATGCATGTATGTGCATGTACTTGTGTATGTAGGTGCATTCATGGGTGCTTATGTGAGTTTGTTTATGTGTAACTATTCTTGTGTGTGTACTTTTGCATGTGCATGCACATGTGTGTATACATGTGTGCACATAGAAGTTCATGTGCATATGTGTGTGTGCTCGTATGCATATCTATATGCTTGCATTTGTTTGTATGTGTGCTTGTATGTGCAAGTGCATTCTTGTATGCGTGTGGTGCTGATGTGCGTATGTGTGTGCATGGGGGTATGTGGTTATGCTCTTGCAAGTTTGTACATGTGTGTGTGTGGGTGTTTATGTGCTTGTCATTTGTTAATGCATTTATATGTGTTTTTGTGTGTGCATGTGTGCATGCATGTGTGTGGAGGCATGAGTGTATTGGTGTTTGTGTGCATGTGAGTTAATGCAATCATGTGTGTGTGTGTGCTCTCTCATATATCTGTGTATGGGTGAGTGCACAGGTGCATGCATTTGTTTATGTGTGTGGGTGTGGGCATGTGCATGCATACATGCTTGTGTGTGTGTTCATGTGGGTGTGTTGAAGAACACACATATGTGAATGTAAGAGTGGGTTCATGTGTGTGTGGGTGGATGTGCTTGTGCGTGTGCACAAGTGTGTGTGTGTGCATGTGCACATGCATGCATATGTCTACATATGTGCATAAACATGTGTACATGCATGTATTCATGCATATGTGCATCCATGTTTCTATATTTTCTTATGCATGTGTGTGTGTGCATGTGTGCTTGTGTGTATACATGTGTATGTGCATGTGCTTGTAAACACATATGTGTTTGTGTGTTAACATGTTTATGCATGGGCATGTGCATGTTGATGTTCGTGAGTTTGCACATGTGTGTGTATGTGTTTGTGTCTGCATGTGAATAGGTTTGAGTATGCGTGAATGTGCATCCATGTGTGTATTTGTCTATGCATGTGTGCAACTGCAAGTGTGTGTATGTGTATTAATGCATTAGTTTGAAAGTGTGTGTGTGTGTGTGCTCATACATGTGTGCTTGTGTGTTTGTGCATATGTGCATGTCTGCATTTATGCATGTGTTTGTGTTTTTACATTCATATGTGTGCTTATATGTATTTGTTTGCATTAGTGCGTGAGCATACTTGGTTATGGATGTGTGTATGCATGAATGTGTTTGTGTGCATGAGCATGTGCATGTGCATGTGTTTGCATGCCTACATGTTTGTGTGTGAGTACTTTTATAACTATGTGTATGTGAGTGCTTGTGGGTATTTATGTGTTTGTGCGTGTGCATGTGTCTGTGTGTGAGAGTGAATGTATGTGTGTGTTCATGTGGTGCATTTGCAAGTATGTGTTTGTGTGCACGTGTGTATCTATGTGCATGTAATTGTTGGCATGTGTGCATTTGCATTTGTATGCTTGTGTGCATTTGTCTGTATGTGTGTACGTGTGTGCGTGTGTGTGCATATGTGTGTGCACTTATATGACCTTCTTCACTTTGACCACTTCTGTTCAAAGATGTGTTTTAACTTTATTAGAAAAACCTTATGCATTTATTTTTAGAATTCATTGATTTGAAAATTTGGGATACTGTTGAAAATACAATTGAGTTTTTTTACTAAGACTATTGGTAGAGAAAAGTGAGAAAACTATTAAGAGAACTCACTCCTAAGAAGAAACATAGAACTCAAAAAAATTCTTGGACTATGAATATTTTGTGTTCTGATTTAAGTACCCAAATGTAATGAAATCATGAACTTGAAAGTGACAAATAAGATTCATTCTAAACTTGAAGTTGCTTATAAAGGTAGTTCTCAAGTTAAGTAGAGTAAAATAAACATGCATGTTCAAGAGAATGAATTCTTTAAGATGAATATGAATGAAAGTATTAAAACTATTTTTATAAGATTTACAATTATTATTAATATGTTGTCTAACCTTGGCAAGGAGTTTTTTATTGGTGAAGAAGTGAGGAAGATTCTTTGTGTTCCACCTTAATAACATGATCCATTAGTGATGATGTTGAAAACAACATAAAATATTTTGATTAAGACTTTAGATAAGTTATTGGGTGAGCTTTTAACAAATGAAGTTGAGCGTATAAGAGAAGGGATGAAGTACTTGTGGTCAAAAAAGAAAGGAAAAAGAAGGAAAACATTGATAGCCTTTATTATCAATTATTCTACAAACTTAGATTTCTCCATCCCAAGTGAGGTAACTTCGATTTGAAAGATTTATCTAGATTATATAATAAAAAATATAGATAAACGAGTTGATAATAATAAGAAATAAAAGGGAAAGATAGTTTAAGAAATAAAAGGGAAAGATAGTACCTCATGAAGAAATAATTCATTATGATTGTAAATTACCTAAGTATATAAGAACTAATTGTCCTCACTATAATGAGAGAGTTCTGAAGTTTCAAAAAGCAAAAAAGAAGAAAGCTATGATGATATCATGGGATGATTCAGATAGTTCTCCTTCTAGTGATGAAGATACAGAGAGTTTGATTAGTCATATAGCAATGGATAGTGTTCCTATCATATCATTAGATGATGAAGTATGCCTCTTGCTCCTTTTTTTCATCTTATTCTATAGTTTATTGTGAAGAATAGTATATTAATGTTTTCATGAAATAAAAAAATTGGCTTCTAAATATCTTAAATTAAAAGAAGAGCATAAAAACTTTTTAAGCTTGCATGAACATTTGAATAAGTTGAATACTAATTATTTGTAAGAGATTAAGATTAAGAGAGATGAAAAAGTCTCTATTATTATCAAAAAACATGCTTAGTTAGAGAATTAACTAATTTAAAAAATTTACATGTTCATTGTAGGACTTTTTTTCATAAGGTTGGTTATGTAAGAAATGTTACATATTATTTTGTTCTAAGTGTAATTTATAACTATTACTCGACAATTTCACATATTTCATCTTATTAGAAATTTAGAAACATTGTTGATAATAAATCTTCTTGATTTATATGGATTAGAAATAATAATTAAATTAATGATCAAGTTAAGACATATGGATCCAAGATGGTTTGGGTCCCAAAAATAAATCTTTGATTTGTTTTATAGGCATGTTCCTTCAAGTTAAAACAAATGTTTGATTTTCGCTTGGTGACAACTCTAAGAAGAAAGTGATTAGAATTAGAGCTATGAGCAATTCACACACTTCTATAAGAAAGGTCCTCTTTGTATAAGATTTAATATATAATCTTCTTAATATTAGTTGATTATGTGATTCAAATTTTAACATTTTATTTAATAAAAAGAAATGCATTATTAGTAAATATTATCTTCCACTTATCATTAGATATAAAAAAGATAAAACATGCATTTTATTTTTGTACATCATTAAAGATAATAGTCTAGAATATCTTACATCACATGATAATAGTTCTACTTTATGTATAGAAGATTTTATCACTTAAGAAATCTTTTTTTAAAGATCTTTTAAAGTTTAACCTAATTAGTGGTTTGCAAAACCTTAGTTGGTCAAGTGACAAATTATATCTTTTATGTCAATTAGGAAAACAAACCAAAGTGAGTTTTAGACCACCTAAAAAACTTACTACTAAGAAAGTATTAGAATTTTTTCATTTAGATCTATTTGATCCTATTCATTTTGAGAGGTTAGCTAAAAGCAAATATGGGTTTATAATTGTAGATAACTTCATTAGGTTTATCTGGTTTCTTTTTGTTAAAAATAAAAATAAAGTTTTTGAAATATTTATAAGATTGATTGCTATGACTAAAATAGAGCATAATCTTAGGCTAGTCTTTGTTAGAAGTGATAATGACGAAGAACTCAAGAATAAATTGTTTGATGATTTTTATAAAAAAATAGAGTTGCATGCATTTTCTTCACCTATGACCCCTCAACAAAATGGTGTAATTAAGAGAGTTTAGAATCTTACTAAATGTGATAAGATGTATGCTTAATGAGTATAGTATTTTAGAGTATTTTTAAGTTGAGATTGTTAATATTGTCTATTATGTTTTTAATTGAATAATATGTAGACCTTGTTAGAAATTTTTTTCTTTTGAATTACTTTATAAACCTAATATATCCCATTTCATGTGTTTGGGTGCAAATATTTCATTTTAAATAATAGAAAAATGCATCTAGATACGCTTAATGCTAAGTTTAATTAAGAGAACTTTTAAGATACTCACTTTTACAATATTTAGCAAATATAATAAGAGAATATTAGTTGTGGAAGAAATAATCAATGTTAAATTTGATAAATCTCTTTTTAAAGCTTCAAGTAATCATCATCAAGATGATCAACTTGAAGAATTATAAGATTTAAGTCATAAAGATGAAAACTTATAGAATGTAGTTGAAGTTAATGAAATGAAAAAAAGAGGAGATCAATTTGAGAAGAAATTAAGGAATTCTAAAGATCATTATTGTGATTTGAACCAAATTTTATAGAAACTACTTTTGAAGATGAGACCTTGAACATTGTAATGAATAAAGAGTTGATGTAATTTTAGAGAAATAAATTTATGGATCTTATACCTAAGCCAAATGATAAAATAATCATTGGTATAAAATGGATGTTCAATAATAAGCCACATAGAAATGCCAAAGTTATTAAGAACAAAGCTAAGATAATAACAGAAGGTTATTATCAAGTTAAAAAAGCATATATAGATGATACATTTGCTTTTATAGTTAGACTTAAGGGAAATAAGATTTTACATACTTATGTGTACCTCAAAAGATTTAGATTATACCTAATAGATATTAAAAATATATTTTTAAATAGATATATATAAATGAAGAAGGTTGTGTTGAACAACCCCTATGACGTATGATACATGATAATTTAATTCATATGCACAAACTTAAGAGGGCACTTTATGTTTTGAAGCAAGCTATAAGAGCTTAGCAATAAAGATCGTGCATTTCGCTTACAACAAATTATTTTCATAGAGGTAAGCAAGATAATATTTTATTTTTTTTAAATTTAGTTGAAAGTAAATTAATATGTCAAGTTTATGTGGATGATAATCTTTAGAGCTTCTAATAAAGAGAGGTGTAAACTTTACTAATTTAATAAAAAATAAATTTAACATGAGTATGATAGAGGACTTAACCTTCTGCTTAGGAATTTAATTTAAGCAAAAAAGTGAAGGAATTTTTATTTCTGAAATTATTTGATGAAGTTTCTAAACACATTTGGTTATGAAAACTTGAAGTAAAGGAAGAATCCCATTACTTCAACTTCAAAAGCTTGTTGACACAAAATTGTTTAGAAGAATGATTAGATCATTATTATATCTTATTGTAAGTATGCCTAGCATTATACTTAGTGTAAGGTTGTATGTGAGATTTTTGGCTAGTCCTAAGAAATCACACTTATAAATTGTCAAACATATTTTTAAATATCTTATAAGTACTAAAGCTCTAAGCTTAGGATACCTTAAATGCTAGTTTGGATTTGATATCCTACATATATGCTAACTTTGTTGGTATTAAGATTGATAGAAAGAGTACCTCTAATATGTGCTTATTGAATGTTCACAAATTTCTTAGGCTAGTAGGAAATAAAATTATGTGAAACTATCTATAATAGAGGTCGAGTATATTACTGTAGGTAGTTGTGTTGCTCTTGTTCAATGGATTAAATAGGAACTTTTAGATTATGGCTTTGAATTTATATAAAGTCTAATCTTTTATGATAATTTATGTGTAATTTATTTAACTATAGATTCTATTCAACTCTCAAGAATAAAACATATAGAGTTATAACATCACTTTGTTAAAGAGTTTGTGCAAGAGAAAGTAATTCAATTGTTATTTATTCTATCTTTTATCCAATTAGTTGACATTTTTACTAAGCCATTAGCTACTTAAGCCTTTCATAGTCTTATATTGATCTTAGGTGTAATGAATGATTATAAAAAGGGAAAAAACTTAATCCCATAATTTAAGGAGAGTATAGGCTATCAAATAGGGTATGCTAAAATGTTGAGTATTATATTACTTGGTTTGTTCATTATATCACATTATCTTGATTATTATATGTTTAATTTTGGCATTGGTTTTATAATCCTCAAGGGGGAGATTATTCTAACCCCTGATATGATGATCACAAAATAAAACTAAGTATTACTAGCATCATATTGAGCTTAGTGTTGTTTCAATAAAATCTTAATATGCATTGTAATAATTTTTTATTATTGGAGTAAAGATTATAACATATATAGTTAATGAAGATTTAATGCTTAACTTACTTGAGCTAAGAATCATGCCCTTTATGGAGTGGCTAATCTATAAAGATTTATATTTCTAAATATCTATATGGTTAACATGTTAAACATTTATTTTCTTTATAATTATGTCACATACAATTATCATTATTCCTGTACATGTGAGTTATATTTCTTAGTGATGCATTAGTTTACATTTGGTTTTTAAAATTAAGTCTTTTTGAGTACTAAAATTTCATAATTTTAAAAATAATTTGGCCTATGCACCCAATCAAAGCTAAGCCCAAAGGTTTGCAAGTGTCCTATAATGCTAGGCTTTGAGTCTTGAGGAGCAGCAAATTAGAAGCACGACTAAAACTGAGTCGTGGTTAGGCCCAAGTATTAGTCATGGTATGAATTCCACAATGAGGTTGGTTAATCAAGTTAGGACTTGACTCCTAAAATAGATTAGGTATAATGAGTAAAGTGGAACTCATTAATGATAAGTAATTTGCTTAGGTTAAGTTGAATCCATTTTAACATTTTACATAAGTGCCTTAGGTAATGACATCCTAAGGGTACCATGGGGAAGTGAACCCCAATAGGCTATATAGTACATGTAAAGGATGTAATATAAGGACAAATCATATGCATTACATTGTAATGCAAAACTAAATAATTGAATTTTTTTATCCAAACTTTAGCACATTTGTACTAATCAATCATGCATTTTTGTGATTGAATGGTCACATTTTCTTCTACATTTAAGAACAATTTTTTTCATCTAGTCATTCATTCAAAATACTTACTCGAATGATTGAGAGCCCCTCCACCTTCATGAATAGCATCATAATCATCACCACCATCCTTCCAACTTTTCAATTTAATTATCTAAATCATATCACTATGATTAGATTTGGAACCTTTAACTGTTATTTTGATCAGATGATTCTTACTCCATTTAGTAAAATTGGATGACTATTGTGTTTTGTCTTCCTCTTTCATCTCCTACAATTACTAGCTTTTGAAAAAGCCAATTTTAGCCATTGATGGAATTATTTTGGGATTTTTTTATTTGGATCAACATAAAAAGTTTATAAGTGCTCCAAAGAAGTCCAAAACTAGCAGCATCGAACTTCAACTTGTTTATTAGAGCTATGAGTTCTTTCAATTGTTATTTATTCTACTCTTTTTTATAATTATTTCACATCATCATGATTACTTCTGCATCATTAATTAGTTATGTCACCCTTTAACTATTATTCTTATATGTGTTTAAGTGTGTGTGCACATGCTGGTGTGTACATGTTTGTGTATCAATAAGTGTGTGGGTGTGCATGCCCATGCATGTGTGTGTATTTGAGTGTGTGTGTTTAGATATGTTTGGATTTGTATTCATGTGCGAGTGTTTTTATGTGAGACTATGTGTGTCTGCTTGCAAGTTTATGCTTGTAAATGAATGTGTTTGTGCATGTGATTGTGTATGTGCATGAGTGTATGTGTGTGTGTGCATGTGCATATCTATGTACGTATGTGTATATGTGCACATCTACTTGTGTTTATGCATGTGTGTGTGTTTATGTGTGTGAGTATGTGTGTGTGTGCTTTGTATTTGGGCATGTGTGTGTGTGCATGTGCATGTGTATATGTGTGTGGTTATGAGTTATTGGGTATGTGTTCATGTGAGTGTGTTTGTGTGTGCATGTGTGTGTAGTTTGTCAATTTTTGGGCCAATGTATATGCATGTAAGCATTTGTTTGTTTGGATGTGTTTGTGAATGCATGTGTGTGCATTTGTGAATATGTGTGTGCTTATGCTTGTGTTTGTGTGTGTGTATGATTATGTGTATGTGTTCTAGTGAGTATTTGTGTATATGTGCATGTATATGTAAATACATGCATGTGTGGGTGTGTGTGTGTCATTGCATATTTGTGAGCATGTGTGTCTTTGCATGCACACATGTGTTTGTGTATGCATATATGTGGTCATGTTTGTGTGTCCTTTGCATGCACATATGTGAGTGTGAGTTGGTGTGGGTATGAGTGTGTGAGTGCTTTTATGTGCATGTGTGTGTGTGTGTACTCACACATGTGTGTATGCATTTTTCAAAGTGCTTGTGTGTGTTTAGGTGTTTGTGCCTATGTATGTGCAAGTGCATATCTATGTGTGTATGTATGTTGGTGCATATGTTTTGGTACATGTGCATGTGAGTATGTGTGCGTGTTTATCTCATGTGTGCATGTGTCAGTTTGTGTGAGCGTGCATGAGAGAGATAGTGTGCGTTTGTAAGTGTGTATGCAAATGCATAATGTGTGTGTGTTTGTGCATGCAAAAGTGCATATATATGTGAATGAGCATATGTGCTTATAGGCACATGTGTGAGCATATGGGTGAGCTTGCTCATTTGTGTGTGTGTGCATGTGTTTGATTGTGTATATGTTCATGTGTGTGTGTCTGTGTGCTGAAGTGTGTGCATGTGTTTGCTTGCATGTGTGTGTGCTCCACACTTGTGCATGTATGCATTTGGTTGTTTGTGCACTCGTATGAGTGTTAGTGCATGTGAGTGTGCATCTATGCATCTATGTTCATGTGTGTACGTGTGTGTGCGTATATGTCCACATGTGTGTTTGTGTGCATTAAATTGAGCATGTATGCAAGCATGTACATGTGTGTGTTCGTGTGTTTTGATATGTGCACGTGTTCATGAGTTTCTACTTGGCAGTGCCTGTGTGTGTGTGCTTGTGTGTGTTTCTAAGTGTGTGTGTGTGTGTGTGCACGTGTATGCATTTGTGCTGGTGTGCATTTGTGTGTGTGTTTCCATGCACACATGTGTGAATGTCATCTATGTTTGAAATGTGTACATGCATATATGTGTATATACATGTTTGTGTGTGCATGTGTGTTTGTGCATGAGTGTATGCAATCATGTGTGTGTGCATGTGTAGTTTTGTGTGTGTGTGTGTTCATGTGTGTATGCATGTGTGAGCTTATGCATCTATGTTTATTGTTGTAGGCATGTGTATGTGTGCATTTTTATGTGTATGCATGTCTATGGGAGTCATTTGTTGCGTGTGCATTGACGTGTGTGCAGGTGGGTGTGCATGTGCATGAGCACATGTGTGTGTGCATGTACATGCATGTGTGTCTGTGTGTGCATGTATGTGTGCATGTGTGTGTGCATGTGTGTGGACATTCATGCTTGCATGTGTAGTGATGTGTGCATGTCTGTGTGCATGTGTGCACATGTTGTGTATGCATGTGTATGAGCATGTGTGTGTGTGTTATCTTATTTATATGCATGTGTCTATGTGTGTGTGCGTGTGCTTGAGTGTGTGCATATGCATGTGCACATATGCATGTGTGCATTCACATTCATGTTTGTGTATGTGTATGTTTGTATGCATCTTTGTGTTTGTGCTTGTGTGTGTGTGCACACATGTTGTTTTATGTTTGTGTGTGGTTTTGCATTTGTGTGTATATGTGAGTGTTTGCATGTCTTATTATTTATGCATGATTGTGGGTCCAAGTATATATATGATCGTGTGTGTTTGTTTTGCATTTGCACATGTGTACAAGCTTGCGCATGTGTGTTTTTTCGTGTGTGTGCATGTGTATGTGTTTGTGTGTGTGCATATGTGTGTAGGTGTGTGTGTTTATGTGTATGTTTGTGTGTGTGTGTATGTGTGTGTGCATATGCAAATGTGCATGTGTGTGTGTGTGCTACTGATGTGAGTGTGCACATGCATGTAAAAGTATGTGTGCATGTGTGATTGTGAGCTTGCAAGTAAATGTGTGTATGTTTGTGCTTGTGTGTGCATATGCATGTGTGTGCATGTGCATGTGTTTGAGCATTTGCATATGTGTGCATCGTTATGTGCACATGTGTGTGTGTGTGCATGGGTGCATTTGTGCATGTCTACATGTGTGTGCTTACATGTTCATATGTGTATGGAAGCATGTGGGTGTGCATGCTTGGATGTAGGTGTTGTGTGTATGCACCTATGTGGGTGCATGTGAGTGCAAACAAGCATATGTGTGTGTGTATATGTTCCTGTGTGCATGTGCATGTATTTATGTGGATGTGTGTACATGGTCATGTGTGTGTACATGTGCATGTGCATTTGAATACATGTGTACATGTATGCTTGTGTGTGTGTGTGCATGCAAAAGTGTGCATGTTTGAGTGAGTGAGTGTTTTTTGTGTGAGTCATTGAGTTTGTGTTTTTGCACTTCGTTGTGTATGTGCATTTGCATCAACGGGTGTGGGTCTATGCACATTTGTGTGTATGTATGTGTGAGCATGTGTGTTATATATATACATGTGCATGTGTATGTCTATGTATGTGCATCATAGTATGTAAATTTGTATGTGTATGAATGTGTTCTTTTTTTAACATTTATGTTATTTGTGTGTGTGCATGTGGGTGTGTGTGCATGCTTACATGCATGTGAGTATTTGTGAGTGTGGACATGATTGTGTGTGCATGAGTTTGTGTGCTTGTGTACACGTTTGTGCTTGTGTAGGTGTGTGTACATGTGTCTATATTTGTGCATGAGATTATGTGCATGCATATGTGTGTGTGTGTCTATGTTGGTGCATATGCATGCATATGTGAGTTCATGTGTTTGTGCATGTGCACATGTATGTGCATGCAGATGCCATATATGTGTGTGTATATAAGTGTATGCCACATGTGTGCCATTGTGACTTTGTGTATCTGTGCATGTGAGCACTCACATGTATTTTTTTGTGCATGTGTGAATGGGTATGTTTGTATATAATAGTGTATGTATGGGTGTGCAAGTGCATTTGTGTGCCTCTATGTGCACCTATGTGTTTTCATATGCTTTTAGGACAAGTGTGTGCATATCTATGTGTGTGTTTTTGAGTGCCAATGTGTGTGCATGTGTATATGTGTGTGTGTCTTTTTGTATATTTGCACTTGTGTGCACATGCAGGCACTCTTGTGTATGTGTCTGTGTGTCTATATGGGTAAGTATGTTTGTAAGTGTGTGTGATTATGTGCATTAGCGTGTACATGTTGCATTTGTGCAAGTATTTCTATGCATAAGCCTCTATTTGTGTGCATGTGTAAATATATGTATGAATGCATGTTTATGTATGTATATTGCCTCCATGTGTGTATATGTGTATGTGCATGTGTGTCTGTATGAGTGTGTAGTTGTGTAAGTGTTTGTGCTTATCATTAGTGTGTGTATGTGTGTGCACATGCGCGTGTATGTGAATGTGTGTGTAGGAGCCTTTTGGTGTTCGTGTCCATGTGTGTGTGCATGTGTGGGTGTGCTTGTGTGTACATATGTTTGTGTGTGTGTTGGTATTTTTATGTGTGCATGCATGTATGTGTGCATTTCTATGTGTGTACTTGTTTGTATGTGTTTACATTTGTGTTTACACATTGGTGTGTGTGTGTGTGTGTTCATGTGTGTGTATAGGTGTGTGCATGTGCATGCATGTGTGTGTGCATGTGTGTGTGTATGTGTTTGTGTGGGCATGTTTATGCACCTTGTCTACGTGTGCCTTTGTGCATGTGTGCAAGTATTTGTTCATGTGTGGACATGTGTGCATATGCATGTGCATGCATGTGTGCAAGTGTGAGTGTGTATGCATGCATGTGGATTGTGTTTGTGTGCATATGTGTTCTTATGTGCACATGTGTGTGCATATAGGTATGCATGTATGTGTGTGCGCACTTATCTGTATGGGTGCATGTTTTCATGTGTGCATGTGTGAGTACATTCTTTAGTGTGTGTATATGTGTTTGTATGTGTGTGCTTATATGCTCACACATGTATTCATGAGCTTGCACGTGTGCATATGCATGTTTGCAAGCATGCATGTGTGTCCATTTTAGTGTGTGTGTGTGTGTATATACATATATTTTCTTGTGTATGTTCATCTCCATTTGTTTGTTTTTGTGTGTGTGAGTGCATGTCAGCATATGCATGTGTGCATTAGTATGCGTGTATGTGCATGCTTTTGTGTACATATGTGATTATGTTTATGTGTATGTGTGTAGGCCTATATGTGTGGGTGCATGTGTGCATGTGTGTGCATTTGCGTGTGGGTGCATCTGCATGTGCATTTGTGTTCATCAATGAGCATGTGTATATATATGTGTGTGTGTGCGTACGTGTTTGGGTGTGTGCAATTATATTGATTCTTGTGTGTGTTCTTGTGTGTATGCATGTGTGTGTGTTCATTTCGGTACATGTGTTTGTTAGTATGTCTGTGCATGTGTGTGAAGATGCATTTCCAATTATATGTGTATATGTGTGCAAGTGTTTTCATGTGTGTATGCACACAAGTGTGTGTGAGCACGTGTGCATTTATGTGTGCATGCATGTGTGTATGTGTGTGAGTACATGCATGCCTGTTTGTGTGCTATACATGTATGTATATGGGTGTTTGTGCTTGTGTTCTTACATGTGTATGTCTATGCATGTGAGTGGGTGCATATATATGTGCATGGTTTTTTATGTGCCCATGTGTGTCCATGTGTGTATTTGTACTTTTGCATGTGTGACATATCCATGTTCTTATACATGGGTATTTGTGTGTGTGTGCTTATGGGCATATATGTTTGGTGATGAGTATGTGTGTGTGTGTATGCATACTACTATGCATGTGTGAATTCCTGAGTGTGTGAGTGTGTTCACTTATGCATGCATATTTGCATTTGTGTGTGTGTGTTTGTTAGTATGTATGCATGTGTATGTGAGCTCATGTGCATGCATGTGTTTTTCGTGTGTGTTCCTATGTTTGTACATGTGTGTGTGCTTGTGTGTGTGTGTTGTGTATGTGCATGAATGTGCATGCCTGTGAATGTGTCTACATGGCTACACGTATGCAAGTATATATATATGTGTGTGAGTGTGTTTGTGCATGTGTGTGCGAGTATTTGTTAAAGTGTGCCAGTGTGCATGTGGATAAGGATGTGTGTGTGTGTGTATGTCAGTGTGTACTTGCATGCATGCATGAGTATGCATTCATAAGTGCATATGTGCATGCGTAAGCATATTTGCATGATTATGCATGTGTGTGTACATCTGTTTGTGTGTATGTTTGTGTGTGCATGTATGTGTTTTTACTTTTGTGTGATTATCCATCTACATTTGTGTGTGCATGTGCATGTGTTTTTGTGTATGTGTATGAGCATATGCATGTGTTTATGCATGTGTTTATGTATTTATATGTATGTCTGTGTGTGTGCATGTGCCTGTGTTTGTGTACATGTGTGCATTGGTGTGTATATGTGTATGTGTGTGGGTGTGTGTACATACTTTCAAGCATGTGTACAAACATTCATGCATGTACACTTGCATGCATGTGCATGCATGCATGCATATGCATGTGTGGGTAGGTATTTGTGTATATGTGAGTGCATATATGCATATATGTGTGTATATGTGTGTTCATTGGTAATGCATATGCACTAAGTTAGCATGTATGTGTTGGATTATGTGCATGTATGTGGGAGTGGGCATCTTTGTGAGCATGTTCATACACTTATGTGAATGTGTGCGCTTGCATGTTTGTGTGTATATGTGCACATATGTGTGCCTATCGAGTGTCTGTGATGCTTATATTTCTTTATGTGTATGTGTGTGTGCATATGCAAATTGGTGTGTGTTTTCCTAATCATATGTGTGTGTGGGTGAGGATATGTGTGTTGGAGTGGGTGTGTGTTAGTGTGTGCATGTGTGTGTTCACTTGTGTGTGTGTGCATTATTGTGTGTCTAGATGCATGCATGCTTGTATATGTCTATGCATTCAATGTGTGTGAGTGCATGCATTCTTGTGTGTATTTGTAGCTGTGTGCATGTGTGTGTCTGTTAGTGTGTGTATGTAAGCATGCATTTGTGAGCTTACGCAGGTCCATGTGTTTTTGTGCTATTCATGTGCATGCATGCATTTGTGCATGAGCATGGGTGTGTATATGGATATGTGGACATGTTTGTGTACATGCACCTATGTGTATGCTTGTGTTTGTTTGCATGTGTGTGTGTGTTTGTGTATATGTGCATGAGTGTGTGTTTTTTTTGCATGTGTGTGTGTATGCATATGTGTTTCTTAGTGCATAAATGCACATGTGTGAATGTGTGTATATGTGTGGGTGCATGTGTGTGTATGTGTATGTAGGGTTGTGCACATGCATTCATGTACGTGCATGTCCATGTGTTTATTTGTGTGTGTATGTGCATGTGTATAGGTTTTTTGGGTGTGAGCATGGGCATCCATCTATATCTGCATGCATCTATTGGAGGTATTGATGTGTGTCTATGTATGTATGTGTGTGTGCATGGATATGAGCAGGTGTGTCTTGGTATATATGTGTGTAGGGGTGTGCGAAGGGGCGCATATGTGTATGCATGCATTCTTGTATGCTTGTGTATGTCTACTTTTGTGTGTGCATGTACGTGTGTGCATACGTCCTGCATGTGTGTGTGCACGGATGTGCATGTATGTGTGTGCAAGTGTTTAAGTATGCATGCTTGTATGTGTAAGAAAGTGCACATGTTAGTGTGCAAATGTTTGTGCATTTGTGTTCTTATGTGTGTGTGCATGTGGATGTGCATGCATGTGTACAAACTTTTCTTTGTGCAAGTGTGTATGTGTGCATCCATGTATGCCTATATGTATGAATGTGCATTTGTGCATTTGCACATGCATGTGCATGTGTATATGTGAGTGTGCAACTTTGTGCATGTTAATTTGTATGTGAATGTGTTTTTGTGCATACAAGTGTGTGTATGTGTATATGTATTTTTGTATTTGTGCTTGTATATGAGCATGCACATGCCTATGGGGTTGTGCGTGTGTGTGCATGTATGTGGGTGCATGTGTGTGCATTTACATATATATATATATATGTGTGTGTGTGTGTGTGTGTGTGTGTGTGTGTGTGTTTGTGTGTGTGTTTTTGTGTGTGTAAGAGAGCATGTGTTTGTGTGTTCATGCATATGTGAGTGTTTGTGTGCATATGTGTGTTGGTGTGTGTGTGGGCTTTTATATGTGTGTGTGTTTTGTGCATACTAGTGCATGTGCATGTGTGTGTGTGTACATGAATGGGTCATGTAGATCTAAAATTGTGTGTGTACATGCATGTGTATGCATGTGTGTGTACATCTGTGTGTCTATACTTGTGTGTCCATGTCAGTGTGCATGTGCATGTGCAAGTGAGTGAGTATGCATGTGTGTGAGTACAAGTGCATATGCAAGCATGTGTGTGTGCATGGTCATGTGTGCGTGTGTGCATGGGTGCATATGTGTATGCATACATATATGTTTGCAACCATGTTTGTTTTGTGTGTGGGTGCATGTGGGTATATGTGCATGCATTTGTGTGTGTGCAAGTGCATGCAAGCGCATTCAATAATGTGTGTGTATGTGCATTGGTGTCTACATATATGTGCATGTGGGTGTGCTCGTGTGCATGTTTGTGTATGATAATTTGTGTGTGCATGTGCCTATTCATGTGTGTGTATGTGTGCATGCTTATGTGTGTATGTGCATGTTTGTGCATTTATCATTATGCTTGTTTTTTTTCAATGCAGGCATGTATGTGTTCGTGTGTGCATCAATGCTAGTGTGTGTGGGTGTGTGTACAAGTTTGTGCCTACATGTGCATTTGCGTGTGTGTGTTCATGTATGTGAATGTGTGATTGCATGTGAGCATGTGTATGCACATGTATGTGCATTTGAGCATGAGTGTGTTTGTGTGTGTATATGGGTGTATGTGCATTCCAACATATATGAATGTGCATTTGTGTGTGAGTATGTGCGTATATGTCATTCTATATACTTGCGGGCATGTGTGTGTGAACATGCATGCACATACTTGTAAGTGCATGTTTTGTGTTTTGCATGCATTTGTTTACATGTGTGAATGTTTATACTTGTGCATAAGTGTGCTTGTGCCTATGTGTAAGCACATATTTGTTTGCATGTATGTTGTGATGGTGTGTGCATGTTTACTTGTGGGTGATTGTACGTGTTCTTGTGTGTTTTTTCTTATGGGTGCATGTATGTGCATGCAATGTCATTACATGTGTATGTATGTGTGGCTATTTGTTTTAGGCTATGCCCTAGAATGTTTGTGTATCTATTTGTCTTTGTATGTGTATGAGCATGTTCGTACGTGTGCATGTGTGTAGCTTTTTGTGTGTATACCTTTGCATATGTGTTTGTGTGCATATGTGTGTATGGAACATTGTGTGAATGCATATGCACATATGTGTGTGTGTATGTATGTGCATGCATGCATATATGTGTTTGTGTGTTGGTGTGCACCATATGTGTGCCTTTGAGTGTGTGTGCTTGTGGACATTCATTTGTGTTTGCTTGTGCATGTTTGTATTGGTGTGTTTTTGCATGTGTGTGCATATGTGTATATGTGTGTGTCTATGCTTGAGTATTTGTTCATGTCCTTATGCATGCTTGTGTGTTCATGTGTGTGTGTGTTTTTGAGTTCCTATGTGTGTGCATGTTTATGTTTGGTGCATGTGTAAGTGTGTGTGTGTGTGTGCCTATTCATGTTTTTGTAGTTGTGTGAGCATAGATATAATCACTTATATGTGTGTGTCCATGCGTAACTGTATTTGTAGTCACATGTCTATATGTGTGTGTGTGCTCGAGCATGTGTTTGCGTGTCTATCCATGTGGGTGTGAGCATGTGCATGTAAACATGTGTCAAAATATGTCTGTGTGCATGTGCGTGTGTATATGTGCATGCATGCACATGTGTGCTTGCATGTGTACATGTGTGTATGTACATGTGTGTATGTTCATGTGTGTATGTGCATGCGTGTATCTATGTGTATATATGTGTGTGTGTATGTATATGTGTGCGTGTGGTAGTTCTGCATGTGTATGTGTATGCACATGCATGTGTTTGTGTGCATGCATGTGCATGTACATGGATGTGTTTGTGTGCATGTGTGAAAAGCCATGTGTGAGTGCACCTTTGTGTGATCGTGTGCATGTGGTGTGTATGTGTGTGGATATGTGTGCATAAGAGTGCTTATGTGTGCATGCATTTGTATGTGTGCATGTGTCTGCATCTACGTTTGCATGTTGGTGCATGTCTACTTGTGTGTATGAGTGTAATTGTGTGTTTATCTGCATGTGCATATGTATTTGTGTGGGAAAATGTGTGCACATTATCTGCATGTGCATGTGCACTTGTGTGCATTTGTGTAGAAACTTATTTGTGAAGGTGAATGCATATAGATGTGCATGTATGTTCTTGTGTGAGTGTGTGTACATGTGTGTATGCATGTAGATTTTGTGTCTATGTGTGCATCTATATTCATACATGTGTGCATGTGAGTTTGGTTGTGCATGTGTACGCATGTGCATGTGTGTGTATGTGCATGTGTGCATTCAAATGTGTCTGTGTATGTGTGTGTGTGCATGCAACTATATGTGTGGTTTCAATTGTGCATGCGAGCATATATTTATGCATCTATATGTACCTACTCGAGTGTCTGCATGTTTATGCATGTGTTTGTGAGTTTGCATGTGTGTATGTGAGCATGCATGTGTGTATGTGCATGAATACATATGTGTGAGTACATTTTTTTATGTGCTTGTAAAAGTATATGTATATGTGTGTGTAAGTGTATTATGCATCTGCATGTGCTTGTGTGGGCGTACCATGTGTATCAACATATGCATGTATGAATGAGGATGTGTGTGTGCGTATGTTCGTGCTTGCAAGCATTTTCTTGTGTGTTTGTGTGCATGTGTGACCATGTGCATGTGAGCATGTGTGTTTGTAAGTGTATATGTAGGGGTTTGTGTGCATGTGTGTGTGCTTGTGCTCTAGCATACATGTGCATGTCTATGTGAGGGTGTGCACGTGAGTGTGTGTAACTATATGAGAGTATTCTTATTTGTGCTTGTGTGTGTTCAATTGTATGCATATGTTTGTTCATATCTATGTATTTGTGTGTGCATTTACATGTATATCTGCATGTGTGTGCAATTGTTTGTGTGTGTGCTTTGTGTGTTTGAGCATGTGCACATTTGTGTGTGTACATCAAGCATATGTGTATATGTGTGAGTGCATGCTTGTGTGCATTCATGTGCATGCATTTGTGTTCTTGCATGTGTGTTTGTGTGAATCTGTGTGCATGTGTCTTTGTACTTTTACATGCATGTGTGTGTGTGCATGTTTGTGCTTGTGTATATGTATGTGTGCATGTATGTGCATATAGGTTTGTGCATAAGTGTGCATGTGCATGCACATAGGCATGCATGTGTGTGTGCATGAGTGTGGATGTGTGTGTATATGTGAGTGCCTATTTGTAAGTGCTTGTGCATGCATGTGTATGTTTGTGTGTGTCTGTACATGTGTTAGTGCATGTGTATATGAATATGCATATTTGCATGTGTGTGCATGTGTGTCTGTGCATGCATTTCTATGCATGTGCATGTATGTGCATTTATTTTGGTTGTTTTGTGCATTAGCATGTGTGTGAGTGTGCATATGTGTTAGTGTGTATGTGGGTGCATGTTTGTATGCATGCATGAGCCTGAGCGTTTGTGTGCATGGGTGTGTGTGTACATTTAGGATCGTTTGCATATGTATGTGTGGGTGTGTCTGATCGTATGTTCTTTCAAGTGTGTACATGCATTCGAGCATGTGCAAGTACATGCTTTCATGTGTACAGGCTTGCATGTGTGTGCACACACATGTGTGTGAGTATGGTTGGGTGTGTGTGTATCTATGTGTGCATGTATATGTTTGTGTTTTAATATGCATGTTTGTGGGTGTATGTAAGTGTGTGTGCTATTTGATTGTCTATATATGTGTGTGTGAGCATCTTTGTGAGCATGTACATGCACATGTGTATGTATATGTGTGCATGCATGCATGCATGTGTATGTATGTGTGGGTGTGCATGTGTGAATATGTGTCCATGTGTGTGTGCATGTGTGTGTGTAGATGTGTGTGCACATGCACATATGTGCATGTGTTTAAGTTTGAATATGAGTGCATTTGTGTGAGCATGTGTTGACATATGCATGTGCATGTGTGTTTTTGTTTATGTGCATTCATGTGTATGTGTATGTGCATGCACACACGTGTGTGTAGGTGGAGGTGTGTGTAGGTGTAGGAATGTGCATGTGTGTGTGTGCCTTTGTATCTATGTGGGTGCATGTCATAGTGCAAATTTGTGTGAGTTTATTTTTGTATGTGTGTGCATGTGTGTGTCTCTGTGGATATATGCATGTGTGTGTGTGTTTTTGTTCATGTGTGTTTGTGTACGTGCATATGAGTGTGTGTATGTAAGTCTACATGAATGTGGTCATGTGCATCCATGTGTTTTCGTACTGTGTGCATGCATGAATGTGTGTTTGCATGAGAATGAGTGTGCATGTGTGTGTAGTTGCATGTCTATGCGTGTGCATGTTTGTATGATTATGTGTGTTTGCATGTTTGAATGTGTGCTTTTTGGGTTTGCATGTGTGCATGTTCATAAGTGCTTGTGTGTGTGTGCATGTATGATTTTGTGTTCATCCATGTATTTGCATGGGTGTGTGTGTTTCGGTGCATGCAAGTGTGTGTGTGTGTGCATGCGAGTATGCATGTGCATGTGTGTGTACATAAATGTATATGTTCATGTGTGGCTATGTGTGTGCACATGTCTATATGTATGTGCTGGTGCATACGTGTGAGCATGTGCATGAACCAGTGCATATGTGTGTGCATGAATGTGTGTTGCTTATGTGTGTGTGCATGTATGTGCATATGTGTGTTTGTATGTGCATGTCTATGAATGTGTGTATGTATGCATATGTGTGGGTGTTTTCCTTTGTGTGTGTGTGTCGGTGTTTGCAAGAATGCATGTGGTATGTATGATCAAGTATGCATGTGCATGTGCATGTATGTGTGTGTATGTTTGTTTGTATGTGTATGCTTGTGTGTGTTTGTGTGCATGCCTGCATGTGCATGCTGTGTGTATTATATGTGTTGTGTGTGAGTGTGTCAACATATATGCATGCTTATTGGAGTGGTTGTGCATCTATGTATGTGTGTGTGTGCATATGTGTATGCTTGTGTGTGTTTGTGTGCATGCCTGCATGTGCATGTTGTGTGTATTATATGTGTTGTGTGTGAGTGTGTCTACATGTATGCTTGCTTATTGGAGTGGTTGTGCATCTATGTATGTGTGTGTGTGCATATGTGCACACAAGTACATGTGTGTGTATGCATGTGCATATGTGTGCATGCATTTGTGTATATGTTTGTGCGAGAATGAATGCATCTCTAGATGTGTACGGATGCGTGCACTTTTGTGCTTGTGTTCATGCATGCAAGTTAGTGTGTGTGTGTGTGTGTGCTTGTGAGTGCTTCTGTGCCTATGCATATTTGTGTGTCCAAGTGTATGTTTGTGTGTGTGCATGTATATGCTTGCATATATTTGTGTTTGTGCATTCAAGTGTGTGGCTATGCATATATGTTAGTATGTGTGGGGACATGCATGTTTAAATGTGCATGTACGTATGTGTGCACGCTTGTCTTTATCTATTGTTGCATTTTATGTGTGTCTAGGTATGTGCATGTGCATGTGTGTCTATGTACATGTATGTGTGTGCATGTGTGTGTGTATATGCATGGTTGTGTGTGCATGCACACTTAGGCATGCATGTGTGCATATGCATATGTGAGTATGTGTGCTTATTTTTGTATAGGTGCTTGCTTGAGTTCTATGTACATGCCAATCTATTCATGTGCATGTGTTTGATTGCATGTGTGTGCATGTGTGGGTGTGCATGCATGCATGTATACATGTGTGCATGTGCATGTGCTTGCGTGCATGTGTGTGTGCATGCTTATGTGTGATGTATGCACTTGTGTGTATATGTGTGTGATTGTGCATATGTGTGTGCATGTATGTATGTGCACATTATTGAGTGGGTGCATGAGTCTACTCATGCATGCATGTGTTTGTGCTTATTCATGTGTTTGTGTCAATATGTATTGCTAGATTTGTGTGCATGTGTGCATGTTTGAGTGTGTATCAAGTTGTGCATGTGTATGTGTGTACATGTGTGTTTGTCTACATGCAAGTGCATTTGTGCATGCATGTGTACATGTAGGCTTGTGCACATGTGTATGGGGTTTGTGTGTGTGTGTGTTCATGTACAAATATATGTTCTGGTATGCATGTGTGTTTGTGGGAATAAGCATGTGTGGGGGTGCGAGTGTGTGTGCATCTTCATGTGTGTGGTGTTTGTGTGTGTGCACATGAGTGCATATGTGAGCATAGGTGCATGCATTAGAGACATGTGTGTATGTATATATGTGCGTGCATGTTTGTTATTGTGCATATATGTGTACATGTGTGTGCATGTATGTGTGCTCGTTCATGCGCGTGAGATGTGGCTGTGTTATGGTTTTGTATGTGTATGTGAGTGCGTGTGTGTATGTGTTTTTAGTTGTGTATGTTCATCCATGTGTGAGGGTTTGCATAAGTGTGAATATGTGGGTGCATGTGTGTGTGTGTGTGCTTTTGTGTGCATTCACATGTTTGTGTGTGTGTGCAAGTGCATGTGTGAGTTTGTGTAGGTTGGAGTATGTGTGTGTGTATATATGTATTGATTTATCTATGAGGGTACATGCACATGTTTATGTGTGCATGTGTATGTAAGCATGCTTTTGTGTGCATTTGCATGTGTGAGTGTGTATCTGCATGCATGCATTTGTGAATGCGTATGTGTGTGTCTATGCATATGTGTATGTGTGCATGCATATTTATGTTCACGTGTGGGGTTGAGTATGCATGTGTGCACGTGGGCATGTGTGCTTCTGCATGTATACGTGCATGTGTGTGTTTATGCATGTGTGTGGTATGTGTGTGCCTATGCGTACACATGTGAGTCTGTTTGTGTTCATGTGTTAGTACGTGTGTGTACATGCACGTGTGCATGTGCATGTATGTGTGAGTGCATGTGCTTGTGCATGTGTGTGTGTATGCATGCTTCTCTGTATATATGAGTGCCTCTGATCATGTGTTTGTTCCTATGTGTGTTTGTGCATGCATGTATGCATGTGTATATGTATGAGTGTGTGTGCTTCAGGTTTTTGTGCATGTGTGTTTGTGTATATACATGCATGCATGTCTGTGTGTTTATGCATGTGTGTGCGTGTGTGTCTATGCATGATGTATATGTGCATGTTTGTGTGTGTGTGTGCATGTATGTGCACGGGAGGTTTATGTGCTTGATTTTGTGTATGTGCATGAGCATAGCATGTTTGAGTCTATTAAATTACATGCTTGTTTGTGATCGTATTTGTGTGTTTTCTTTTGGATGTGTGTGTGCATGCATATGTTGTGTGTTTGTGTATATGCACATATGTGCATGGGTCTATGTTCATGTGTTTATGTGTGCCTATGTAAGTGTTTTCTTGTGCTCATAAATCCATGTGTGAGTGTCTATGTGTGTATGTGGATGTGTGTATACATGTGTGGATATGCTTGTGAGTTTGTACATGAGTGTGTGTCTAAACATGTGCATATGTGCTTGCATGCATGTGTATACATTTGTGTGTGTGTGTGTGTGTGTGCATATGTTTGTGTACATGTACATGTGTAAGAGTGTTTGTGTATTTCATGTTTTGTGTGTCATGTTTGCATACATGTGAACGTGTTTGTACAGTGTGCATATGTGTGTGGGTTTATGTGTGTGTGCACGTGGATCCATGCATGCGTGTGCATGTGGCAGGGTGTGTGCATTAATGTGTGTATGTTTGTATGCAAGCACATATGGGTGTGGGTGAGTGCATTTGTGCATTTATGTTTTTGTGCTTTTGTGTTTTTGTGGATGTGTATGTGTATATGTTGAGACATGTGTGTATTTAGAGTGCATGTGTGTGTTCATGAATAGATGTGCAAATGTGTGAGTGTGTGTGTATTTGTATTTACATGTTTTCATGTGCATGTGCCTTTGGACAAGTGTGCATTTCTATATGTGTGTGTATACGTGTGTGTTTGTATGAATTTTTGCATGTGTGTGTGTAAACATACACGTGTGTTTTGTTTTGTGTGTATGCATATGAAAATGAATATTTCTATGTATGTGTGTGTGCCTATGTGTGAATGGTCATGTGTACGTGTGTGTGTGTCCATGTGTGCATGTGTGCTTATATAATTTTGCATGTATGTGTGTGCCCATTATTATGTGTTCGCTTATGGGATTGTGTGTTGTCAACATATGTGTGTGTGTGTATATATGCATGTGTGTGGCTATGGATGTATTTGTGTGCACTTGTAACTCTATATGCATGTGTGTGTGTGGAGGTACACATACATCTATGCGTGTATGTGTGTGTGTGTGTGCGTGTTGAATGTGTGATCTTGTGTATATGTATATGTTTGTGGGTGTGTGTGTGTGTGCACATACATATGTTTGTGTGCATGTGCATGCATGTGCATGCATGTTTTTGTTATTGAGTGCATGTATTTATGCAAGTGTGTGTGTGCACACATGTGCTTGTGTGTGTGTGTATTTGCGTGTGTGTGTAGTCATTTGTGTTTGAGTTTGTGCTTGTATGCATGTGTGCATGCATCTATGTGTAGTTATGTGTGTGTAGGATTATGAATGTGTGTACATGAGCTTGAATGTATGTGGGAGTGTGCTTTTTGTGTTCACATGCATGCAAATTTGAGCATATTGGTTTGTGTGCATGCATGAATGTGTATGCATGTGCGAGTGCATGTGTAAGTACATGTGTGCGTGTATGTGTGTGGATCAATGAGTATGATTGTGCATATGTGGGTACACATGTTTGTATGCATTTGTTTGTGAGTATACGTGTCTACTTGCACAAGCGTGCATTCTTTTGTGTGATTGTGTATATACATTTGCATGTGTGTGCATGTGCATATGTGTGTATGTGTATGCACTTGTGTACATGAGAATGTGTTTGAGTGTGTACACGTGCAAGTGCATCTATGTTTGTGAGTTTTTGCATGTGTATGTGTGTGTGCATGTGCATGTGCATGTGTGTATGTGCATGCATGTGCACATATGTACATGTCTCTTTTTTTATTATATGTATGCTTATGTGTGTTCATATTTGTGTAAGTGCATATAGATGCATGTGCATCTACATGTCTTTTTGTATGTGTGTATTTATATGCATGCATGTATGTGTGTGTGTGTTCAAGCATGCTTACACATGTGCATGTTTGCATGCTTGTGTGTTTATGTATGTATGTGCATATATATGTGTGTTTTTGTGTGCAGGGGTATAGCTGTTTGCATGCTTGCATGCAAGTGCGTGTGTTTGCATGCACATATGCTTTTGTATTTGTGTGTGTTTGTTTTTTTTTGTGCTTGTGTGCGAATGCATATGTATGGTCATGTGTGTGTTGTTCATGTGTGCCTATGCATGTTTGTCTATAGCTATGTGAAGTGCATGCCAATGTGTGTGTATGTGCATTTATTTGTGTTTGCAGATGCATGTGTGTACTTGGGCATGTTTATGTGTATATTTTTGTGTGATTGTGTATTAGTGTGTATACATTTGTGTGCATGTGGATGTGCATGTGTATGTATCTGTGCATGTATGTTGGTGTGTGAGTTGTGTGCATGCATATATATATATATTTATATATTTATGTGTGTGACTACATATATGTGTAGATGTGCACTTTTATAGGTGTTTATGCATATAAATGTGTGATTGTGCACATGAATTTGGGTGTGTGTGTGTATTATGTGTGGGTGTATGCATGTGAGTGTTTGATTATGTGTATGTGTGTGTTCTTGTGTGTCTATGTATGTACATCAACGTGTTTGTGTGTGTGAACTATGCAAGTATGTGTGCACATGTGTTGGTGTGGGTATGTATTTGTATATGTAAGTGCATTTGCCTACATGTGTGTGCGTATGCACATGTGTGGTTGCTTGTGTGTCCTTATGCGTGCATGTGTGTGCATTTGTGTATTTGTGCATATGTGTGTACATCTATTCATGTGTGTGCATGCATGCACATGTATTCTTATGAGCATCCATGCATGTGTGTGTTTGTGTATCCGAGTGTGTGCATGTGTGTATACATGTTTGTACATGTGCTTATGTGTGTTAGCATATGGTTGTGTATGTGAGTGCATGCATTCATGCTTGCGTTTGTGTCTGTGTTTTTGGATGTACTTGCGTGTAAGTGTGCTTGTGGGTGCATGCTTGTGTGTTGGCACATACATATTTGTGTGTTTGAATGCAAGTTTTTGATATAATAATAATAATTGTAGTAATTATTGATATTAATAATTAATTATAAGTATAAATAGAATTGAGTTATAATTGACATAAAAATAAATGTTAATACATAAAATGATGGTTAGAGTAAAATTTATTAATTATTATTGTATTATTAGCAACAATTCTTTTGTCTATAATTACCAAATTTTTTTTTAATACAAATTATTATTGATTATAAATATAATAATTAAGAAATAATTATATAAAAATAATAAAATTTTAAAACCAATAAATCATAAAATATTAGTATTAAGTATTCTAATAATTATTATACTATTAATTAAAATTAATAGTATTTTATTTTCTTTATTATTAAATACAAAGAGGAAATGGAGAAGGAAAAAATAAGAATTATAAGAGTTAAAATGATAATTATTCACGATTAATAAAAATATACTAAAGAATTATAATGGTAATTGATAAATATTATAATTATTAAAAAAATTGAAATAATCATTCTTTTTTAAAATTCTTTTTTAATATGATTAATAATTTCAAAAAATTATGAATAACTATTTCTAAAAAATCTACAATTTTTTTCTCACAACAATGTTATCTTATAGAATTATTAATTCATTCTACTTATTTTTTTTTTATTTTTCTCTCTCCAACTTTCTTTATTCTTTCTCTCTCTATCTATGTCAATTTATCCATCACTTTTTTTATTATTCCTATCCTTCATCTCTCATAAAACATTTGCTCCTCTCACTGCCACATTCTTAATGATAACCTTTATCTTCTTTTTCTAATAACTCACTCTTTTTTAATTCCATATTTGACTTCCATTTGTCTTCTTACTTTCTTGCTTCCATCACTTTCCTTTGTTAACATACGCATGCTTCCACTTAGCTCTCTATCCTTTTTGCTCTCTATATTTCTTTCCTAATCTATCATACTAACTTTCTTGTCTCTCTTTGTCTATCTCTTTATCATTGTCCTATTAACCCTTTGCCCTCTCTAGTCTATCTCTTTTTTACTCAAACCGCTCTTCTTGTTTTCACTATATCATTCTCCTCTCTCTTGTTAATATACTGCACCTATGCCTTTCTCTTACTCTTTTTCCTTCTTGCTTTATGTCTTTGTTATCTCTCACTTTCTCCTTATTCTCTCCTTCTCTTTGCCACATTTCCCTCTCTCTTCTCCATACCTACAACTTTCTTTCTCTTTCCACCTTCTCTCTCCTTTGGAATCTCTATATTTCTTTCTCTTCATTTATGTCTTTTAGTTTTTCGCTCTCTTTATCACCCTCCTCTCTCTATCACCCATGCTATCTCTCATTTTACATCCCTTTTTATTTCAACTTCCAACTCTTTTCTCACAACCACTTTTCTTTCTTTTTCTCTTCACTCTCTAATTCACTCTCTTCACTTTTTTCTCTTTCTTTCTCACTCTTCAATTCTCTACATTCACTATATATTCTTTTCTCTTGACTATCTATTTCTCTAGTTTTATTTCTATAAATTTCACTTTCTTTCTTCACTCATATTTCATCTTACTCTCTTTATCTATAATTTCATTTTCTACCCCTCTCTCTTCTCCCTCAAATTTATTACACAACCTATCTCTTTCTTTCTTATATAATTATCAATATTTGTTATTTACTAAAATAATGGTTAAGAGTCATCATGTTTTGATATAATATTGTAAATTATATTTATAACAAGAACTTTTTCATATAAATTATTATCTCTCATAAAGTTATCTATTTCTTGCTAACTTAATCTCTTAATCTCCCTCCCTTCCCATTTCTCTCTCACATCAGTATCTTTTTTCCTTCACCTCCATCAATTCCCTTGATTATCTCCTTTTTCCCCACCTTTCTTCTTAATCTCTTAAAGCTCTTTCTCATTCTAATTCTCTTTTCCTTTCTCAGTCCTCTGTCACCACAGTCATGCATTTTATATTTCATTTTCTTTTATTAAACTTCCTCTCTTCCACACTTCCTTCTTTCATGTTCCTTTAGTTTCTCCCTATATCTATCATTCTCCCTCAAAGTTTTTGTCTTTTTTATCTTTTTTATTTTTATCTATTAATCTTTTTTAATCTATCTCCTTATCCATATATTTATTATTTATTCTTTAACTCTTTATTTATCTTCTCTCTCTTCTTTCTCTCTTCTCTCTTACTCTTTATTCTCTTTCTCGTGTATCTATCTTTCGTACTGTCTCTTTTTTCTTCATTTTCTTTTATCTTTATTTTCAATCTTTGCTCAATCATTTTTGTCCTCATAACTCTATCTCATTCATTTTGTCTCTTATTTCTTACTTTTCTCAATTTCCTTTCTCTCCTTTTCACACTCTTTCTTTTTTTTGTTTATGTCCCTTTCACCTAGTATCACTTCATCCCCTTCTCAATTTATCCCACTGTATTTTTGTTACTCAATCCATGTGGACTCTATTTATTGCATTCATTATCACACTCTTTATCTTCTCTCTCTCTAATAGCTATCATTTTTCTTGCTCCTCTCTCTCTTCTTTCCATCTTCTATATCCTTCTATATCTTCTTTTACTCTTTTATACCTATAACATTATTTATGTTCACATGTCTCCTTCAATCTCTATCTTAGCCTATTATGCTAATCTTACACATTGCCTCTCCCTATGCATTTATTTTCTTATTTACCACCTTTTTCTCCTTATATTAATCTAATTTTTTATATTTGTCTTCCTTTCTCTTGATGACTCTTCACTCTCCTACACCTCCTTATCTTTTTCTTAGTCATCTCAACCATCTCTTTTCATTCATTCTTTCTGAATTTGTGATATCTTCCTTTATTCTCTATTAGTTTAACCTCCCTTTTTTATTCTCTTTTTTTCATCTATCTCATTGCTACTGTATATTTCTCTCCATACCTTTTTATATTTTTATCTATCATTCTTCTATCTCTCTCATAATTTCTATCAACACTTTATAAACTATTCTCTCTTCATCTTTTTTTATATTTCTCCAATTGTCATGCTTGTCTATTTTATCTTTTCTCCCCACTCTTTCTTCCCATAATCCTTTCTCTTATTTCTCTTTTTTTCTCTTTGTTGCATCTCTCTCTCCCCATACCTCATAATTTCTTACTTATCTAACATCACCATTAACTTATCAAATCTCTCCTCTCTTTCTTGCTCAATAATTTTTTTGTTCTCTCACCTATCTGGTTCGTTCTCTTTCATTTATCTTTATTATCTCTACAAGTCTTTTATTTCTAAATACTTATGCTTTATAATAATAATAATTATTATTATTCTTATTAATTTTAAAGAAAATTTTATAATAATTTATAATATTTAATAATATTCTTATTCCTTTTTCTTATATTTTTTGTCTTTTTGTTCTACTTCATCTATTTGCTTTGGTTCCCTTTATTCATGTACTTATTTTCGAAGTTTAACTTATTTCATTTTGCTTTTTTATCTTATTTTCTTATTTTTGTACTATTTTTTATTATTATTCCCTTTTAGTTCATTTTAATGTTCTAATTTTCTTTATTCTTCCTTATGCCAGCTAACTTTTTAAAATTACTCCTTTATAGTTCTTATTTCTTAATTATATTATTCATTAAAAGAATATGTTGAAAAAAGTTGAAAAGAAACTTATTATTGGTTATTTCAATAATACTTTTTTAAAAATGATATAAATTATTATTATTTAATAAATGATGATATTAATATATAAAATATTATTCTCAATTAGTAATTCTTAAGAATAAGATAACAATAAGACATTAAATTATTTGTTTTCATCTTAATCTTTTATTTGCAGTGAATAAAAAATTGTATTAATTATTTTTTAATTATTCTTATAATAAATTCGTTATATTTCATATTCTAATTTAATAGTTGATAAAAGTTAATATTTTTAATTTTTTTTATTTCTATTATAATAAATTAAATTTGGCATTTATAGGGCTAAAAATATTTATCACAAAAGAGTGATTATTATTATATCATTAGATATTATCAATTTTTCTTTTTGAAAACTTTTAAAAGCATAATAATAACAGTAATAATAGTAAATATTGATATTAAAACCTATTAGTTATTTACGTAAGAATATTATAGTCATAATTGATATTAAAATAAGTTCTTTGTACTTAAATGTGGTTAATAGTATTAACAACAATTATTATTATCTCAAATTCTTAAACTACTATAATAATTAATTATTATTGATAATAATTATAAAAAGTTAAGAGTTAGAGATATAAGAAAATAAATTATTTAAGGACCAATAATGTTTTAAATTTATATTTTAATTATGCTATTAAATATTACATTACTATTAAATAATTAATAGTAAATTAATTTAATTTTTATTAAATAATAAGAAGACTTGATTAGAAATATCTTTAGCATAATTAATTATATCTTTTAGTGCAAATTTATAAGGAAATAATAACAATTATTTGAATTAAAATTAAATTTTTCATAATTAATAAAAATGGAAATATAAAGATCTATAATGCTAATTAATAATTATTACAAGTATTAAGAAACATTGATATAATTGTTATTCTTAGTAAAATAGATTATTTATGTTGTAAGAAAAATAGATAATTTCAAAGAATTTTTAATACTTATCATTAAAAATATATATATTTTATATTTCATCTGATAGAAATATCACCTAATATTATTATTAATTAAATCTTCTTATTCTTCCTCTCTTTTTCTCTCTCCAAATTTCTCTCATTCTCTCTATCTATGTCCCTTTATCCATCACCTTTTCTCTCAATTCTACCCTTTATCTCTCACAAAACATTTATGCCTCTCTTTATCAAACGCATTATTATACCTTATCTTCTTTTTCTCATAATTCTCTCTTTCATTCTTACTCTTCGCCTTCTTTTGCATATTTTTTCTTTTACTGTTCTCTCTTTTCTTTGGTTCTCTCTTGTTTGATGTGCATGTTGCTTTTAAAAATAAATTACTTTTGGTCTCTCTCTCTCTCTTCTTTTTTGTCTCTCTTAGTTTTTTTGCCTCCCATATATCTTATTTCTCCTTCTCTCCTTAAATAAGAATCATGATCAACGTTTCACTTTCTCATTATGACTCATCAATCTCTCTCTCCTCATTATCTCTTTCTATATCCTAACAAGCTACATATCATTTGCTAATCTCTTTCACCTTTATACCACCTTCTCTTCTTTAGCACTTTTTTCTCACTCTTCTCATATCTTTTTTATCTCTCATTATCACCATCCCTTACTATTTTTCATGGAGTGTTTTTTCTTATCAACATTGTATTTTTTCTTTAACAATTTTTCTTAGGTCTTAAATGTTTTATTCTCTCTTTCATAATCTCTTTTTCTATTTTTCTTTCTCCCATAATTCTCTCTCTCATCTCTCTCATTGCTTTCTCTCATTTGTAACTTTCCTTTGATACCCTAAGCATGCGCTCACTTATCTTTCTTTCTCTTTCTATTTGTTTCGATCTCTATCATATTATGACATCTTTGTCACTCTTTCTCTACCTTTCCAACATTGTCCCATTATCCCTCTACCATCTTTAACACTCTCTCTAATACGTCTCTTATTACTCATACTCTTCTTTTTTCACTATTTGGTTATTCACTCTTATTTACCACCATAGTTATGTTAATGTATTCTAACACTACTTATCTTGCTTTATCTCTTTCTTTTTCTCTTACTGTGCCCATATTCTACCCCCATTCTCTTTGCCTCATTTGCTTGTCATTCTTCTCCATCCTACAATTTCTTCTACCTCTCACCAACTTCTCTCTTCTGTAATATAGCTCCTTTTTTATATTTGAGTCTTTCAATTTGTTGCTCCCTTACTCTCTTTCCCTCTCTTCTCTTTATGATACTTTCTTTGTCCTACTCTATCGTTCTTTCTATTTTATTTTCTCTCTTCACACTCTAACTTGCTCTTCTCACTTTTTATCTCTTACTTTATCATCCTTCCATCATCAACTTTCACTTTATGTTTTTCTCTTCTTTAACTATTTCTCCCTTCTTATCTTTGTAAGTTTCATTTTTTTGTTTAACTTGATTTCTCTCTTTATCTTTTTATGTATCATTTATTATTACCTCTTCATTTTGTCCTTCAAAATTAATAATGAAGTAAAAATCAGTATACAAAACTCATAAGAGGGAGGTGAATTATGGTCTTAAAAGTAATTTTTGTTATTTTTGAATGTATTTATTTCTTAACAATAGTTTTATGTTTGTAGGAAACCTTAATTATATGTATATATTATTTTTAATATAATAAAGAAAAATAAAGGTTAAAATTAAAATGAGACACCATAATTTTTAGGTTGTTAAGTTCAAATTAGAACTTATGCCTACTTATTAGCTTTTATTGGTTCAACTAAAACCTAGGGTTTAGTGAGCTCAATCCCAACATGGCTCTTTTATTATATCAAACAGAATTTAGGCTTTCATAAATGTTAGACCAAACTCAAAAGAAAGAAAAAATATAATAAGATAGAAAACTTCTAATAAATAGATGTAACTTTTTATACTTGTTGACAAATGAAACAAGGCATAATGAGCTTAAATTCAAGAAGAGAAATGAGAATTTAAAAGATTAAATGTGTAAGACTTAGCTAAAAAACTTTGATAGTTTGAGAAGATATAATTATTACCTACAGAATTTATGTCGATATAATTGGAGCAACACTTTGTTGAGATCTCAAATATTGAAAATCATGTTCATTAGTTCTTTCATTTACAATGGTTAGGTATTTATTGATATTTATTGAAAGATGTTTTGTCATAAACAATCAAAAGTGAGTGAAAAGTTGTTTCTAAAGTTGCTTCCAAACTATGTAAAAAGATCTTAAAATATTCTTCCAAAATTACTACTTCAATTACATAGTAACAACTAGTTAATAAGTCATTATGCCTATTTGATTAGAGCCATTAAATTGTATTAACTAGAGCCATCAGATAAGCACAATGGAGATCTTTATTGTCCAAGTGAATGCTATAAAGGTGGATGTGTTCTAGAAGGTTGGATCAAGCTTGATTAGAACTTAGTCACTCCATCATGTCAGATGAGATCTAAATTATTTGATTAATCAATGGAAAAAAAAAGTTTAGACCAGGATTATAGGATTCAAGTACAAGAGATTTGGGCCATTAGATCAGGGATAGATTATTTCAAATACTAAAAATAAAGATAATCATTTGATGAAGTTGGACAAGATCACGATCATTGGATGGATCAATTGTTTACAATATATAAAGTAGTAATCATTCAATTGGCTCATCAAATGGATGCTTCGATCTATTAAGATCATTGTTTATAGGCGGATGTGATCTCTGTCATGCAATCACCAAAATGCATGACTGGACAGCATTGAACGTTGCTAATTTTGGATGTAGAGAGGCGCCAGGCTTTAGTTCGACATTATAAGAAAAGATAAGAATTTTAACTTTATATAATATGCATGGAGGTATCATGCAGAGCTAAAAATGGGATTGTCTTCGCCTTGTGCATTCGAGAATTCATCCCATGGTCGTACTCATAACATATAAGTTTATACAGGTTGACCCATATGTATAATTTTGAGTGCTGCCCAACTCGGTTCAATGCCTTACCCAAATTTGATTCAAGATTCATTGATAGAATGAACAGGCTCAACCTGATTTTTCTTACTCAAGACTTGCGAGTGCATGCCCGATCAGGCTTGTCAAACACGAGAGCTTTGTAAGATGGGATGTGATAGAAAATGTTTTATTTTAATTATTAAAGATTTAATAGAATTATTTTTTTATTTAATTAAGGTTAGGAAAATAAACTAACATAGAATTTTCATAAAGATAGAATTTAACCAAGAAAAAGATTATGGATTCAAAAATAGAATTCAATTTGTTTGCTAAATCAAGTACATGACTAAATATGATTTGAGATTGATACAAAATGAGAGTGTCTTTAAAATTGATAAGTTAATATTTTATTAAGAAAAGACTTATCAAAACTTGGTGTGCATGTCCTCTATTCTTGAAAGTTACTAAAAACTCTAAAGTACTTTAAAGACAACTAATTCACTATCTTTTAAGGTGCATGGGTTGTTCATTAGAAACTATACCTGATTCACACTCAAATCCATTAGAATAATATGATAAATATTTAATTCTTAAGTCATCAAACACAAGGTGGCCTAACAATCTCTCCCTTTTGATAATTGCAAGGCATAAATATTTCCAAAAAATATAATTTGTAAAGAATATTAAATTAATAATAAAATATAATAAAAATCATATATATATATATGTATATGCTTCTCTTCACTTAGCTAAATAATAATTATTCTCCTCATTTGAACCATAAAAAAAGACATAATTTATATAATTTATATTACACCTAATTGTTGTTTGATTTGAAATTGTTTGGTTGGAAGAGACTTAAGAAATATGTCAACCAATTCTTATTTGGTAGGAGCATATTCAAATTCTACTATGCTTTTAGCTACTTGATCTCTAATGTATGTGCTTATATGCATGACAATGTGTTTGAGTGTGTATACGTACATGTGCATCAATGTCTATTTGTTTTTGCATGTGTATGTGTGTGTGCATGCACATGTGTGCATGTGCATGCCTCTATTTTTTTTATTATGTGTATGCTTATGTGTGTGCATATTTGTGTAAGTGCATACAGATGCATGTGCATCTACATATGTTTTTGCATGTGTATGTGTGTGTGCAAGCATGCATGCACGTGTGCATGTTTGCAAGCTTGTATGTGTATGTATGCATGTGCATGCATAAGCATGTATGTGTGTGCATGTGTGTAGGCGTGTGCATGCTTGCATGCAAGTGTGTGTGTTTGCATGCAATTATACCTGTGTATTTGTGTATTTGTCTGTGATTTTTTGTGCTTGTGTGCACATGCATATGTGCGGTCATGTGTGTGTTGCTCATGTGTGTGTATGCATGTGTGTCTATGCATGTTTGTCGATAGCTGTGTGAAAGCGCATACGAATTTGTGTGAATATGAGTTCCTTTGTGTTTGCATATGCATTTGTGTACTTGGGCATGTTTATATGTATGTTTTTGTCTGATTGTGCATTAGTGTGTATACATGTGTGTGCATGTGCTTGTGCATGTGTATGTATCTGTGCATGTATGTCATTGTGTGAGTTGTGTGCATGCATATATATATATATATGTGTGTGTGTGTGTGTGTGTGTTTGTGTGTGTGTGTGTGTTTGTGTATATATATCTGTGCATTTCTATATATGTGTGTATATATGTGTGTGTGTCTGTGTTTGCTTTTTCTCGACTGTACATTGTTATAAATTTTTACATATTACAAAAGTAAACAAGAACATATAATAATAAATTATTATTCTACAAATAAGTAAATATACATTAATGTTGTGAATGAAATAAATTAATGCAATAGAATATAACCAAATCAAAGTGATGCAAAAGTGTTTAAGAGGCATATTGAGTTAATTATGTGGTATTGAGTATAACAAATAACAAAAATAAATATCTAAAAAATGTAAAAATGAATATGTAAATAGATATAGCTAATTGAGAAAAGTTTGATGATGTTTAATTGATCTCCATTCAACCACATTAAGGATTTTTATGAATTATCAAAGCAAACAAGAAATAATAAAAAATAAAATAATGTATTAAATGTTAGTAAATATGTGTTAAAGATAAAATATGATAATTTTATTTAATATAATATAACCAAATAAATGCAATGTAGAGCTCATAAAAGAGGAGAAAAGTTCTCCATAATAATATAACCAAACTATAGCTAAAATTAAGAAAATGATATAAATTATATAGCAAAGTTCTTTTCCAAAATACTATGACGATTAAGTGTAACATCCTTGATCATTAAATCAAGTATGAAATGAAATGTCTCATAGAGAATTCCATAACCCTAAAAAATAATTAAATAATTAAAAGTAATATTAATTAGATAAGGCATGTTCAGACTAGTGAAACTATGTTTGTTTCATCTCAATTGAGTGTCATTTGGAATAATGGAATTAAAAGAGTGAATAAGCATAAAAATAATAAATTTCTTTTTTATTATTAATTAGATATATATTAAAGTCAAAATGAGATAAATTAAAGTAATGCCATTTTATCAAATCAAAGAAATCAAATGGTTGCATAAGATGATATTTAAAGTTGCATTGTAAATTAACCAAATGAAAGAAAAAATGTGAATAATTTTTGTAAATTGTGTGGGCAAATTACATTCGATGATATTAAAGAGCTTGAGTATAATAGCATATATCATCAAATTAGGTACAAGTCAAAATATCTCATAAGATTTTGAAAACCACTTGAAAATTAAATATTTAAAAATAAAAAAAGAGTAGTTAATTTATTAGAGTAGTTAAGTTGAATCCAACGATATTTTTTTCCCTTGAACAAATCTTTTTTAGAATTACTTCAAAATACAAGAGCAAATGAGAAAAATAAATAATTAATTATTACTTTTATTTTATGGAAATATATGTCAAAACTTAAAAAAAAGATTGAAGTAATTTAAAATAACCAAGTCAACCACTTGTAACAAACAAATGACATGAAAACTAGTGTTATGTAGCCTATAACCAAATCAAAGTCAAATGTTTTCAGAAATATTTCATAAAGTAAGGGAACCCCACAAAAAAATAAATTTTTAAAAAATATTCATAAATTAATATTTAATTTCATAGAGCAGTTCGAGATGTGTCCAAATTTTGCTTCATCTTTATTGAAACTCATTTTGGAATTACTATCAAGAACAAAAAAACATAAATAATAAAAAAATATTTTAGCAATATTAGGTAAAGAAAATTTGAAAGTTGAAATGAGATAAATTGAAAAAAGTAATATAACGAAATTATGTAAAGGTCATACGAGTAGGATTTAAAGTTACATGGTATCATAACCAAATCAAAGTGAAATATTTGAAGAAATGTGATTGAATTGTCCAAGAATGGTGCATTGCAACATACTGAAGAGAATGATTATAACAGTTTCGATTCTTAAATATGGTATCAAACAGAATTTCTTATAAAGCTTGCATATACCCAAAAAAATTAAAATATTAAAAAATAATGAAAAAGAATATTTAAGTAGATAAAGTCCTTCTACATGAGTTAAAAGTAGTTTCTTTGAACTTGATTGGACATCATTTTGATCTACTACAACTCACCGAAAGCAAAAAGCACAAGAAATGTAAGTTTTATTCTAATATTAAGTATTTATTAATGTTAAAGCAAGATAACAAGAAGAAATATAATATATTTATGAGAGGTGATTTAAAATAACATTGTAATATAAATAAATCTAAGCAAATAATATGAGGAAATGTCATAAATTATACGATAAAGCTCTATTACAAAATCCTATGTAGATCAAGTTTAACAACCTTTATTGTCAAGTATTGTACAAATTGAAGTATCTTATAAAACTAATGAAAACATAGAAAATAAAATATTTTAAAAGGAAAAATTAATGAAAATTTAGTTTGACAAAGCTCTTTGAGTCAAGACCAATCATATTTATTTGATCTCAATTGAGCCTCATTTAAACTTTTTTGAATTACCAAAGTAAAGAAGCATAAATAATAATTAGTTACTTTTTTTAATAATATGAAAGTATATTTTATTTTAGAAGTGAGATATAGTTAAGAAATTTAATGTCACCAAATAAAAGTAACCAATTGGTTACACAAGAATAGATCTAGAGTTACATAGTACTCTAACAACATCAAAGCAAAAAAAACTAAAAAAATGAGATAAATTGTTTGGAAAGATTACATTCCAAAAGACTATGGAGATTGAGTATAACATACTCAACCATCAAATTAGATATACATCAAATGCCTCATAATACATTCAAAAATGTTAGAAAATAAAATATTTAAAATTATTAAAATAAATATTTATTTATATGGAGATTGATGACACTGCTCCAATAAAGTTTGTTTCATCTCTATTTGACGTCATTTTGAATTACAACTTAATACAAAATTAAAAAAGAATAAATAATATTAAATTATTATTTTAAAAATAAGTAAATTACATTAATGATACACATGAGGTAAATTAACACAATGAAATATAACCAAATCAATGTCTCGTCATATTAGAGATATTTAGGGTTAATTTTGTCATAATGAGTGTTAAAATAAATGAAAATAAAATATCTTAAAAAATGTAAAAGTGAATATTTAGTTAGATAAAGGATTTGAGTTAAGTCCAACAATGTTTTATTCGTCTCCATGAAATGCTTTTAGAATTTCTTGAATTACAAAATTAAATAAAAACAATTATTGTTTTAACATTTAGTAAATATATGTTAAATCTAAAATAAGATAATTTGATTAAATATAATATAACAAAGGTAATGTTTTGTAAAGGTCATAAGAAAGGAGAATAAGACTGTCATAACAATATAACTAAATCAATATGAATATTTAAAGAAATGATATATGTTGTATGAGAAAGATGTTCTCCAAGATAATAAGGAGATTGAGTGAAACATCTCAGATAATTAAATCAAGTACAAAAAAATTTCTCATAGAACATGCTATAACCCTAAAAATAATTAAAAAAAAAAAATAAAAAACTAATATTTAATTAGATAATGTTAGTTTAGACTAAAACAATGATATTTGTTTTACCTCGATTAGGCCTAATTTTAAAATATTGCAATTAAAAAAGCAATAAGAATACAAAATAATAAATTACAATTTAGTGTTAAATAAATATATATTAAATTAAAAACGATATAAATTGAAGTAATATAATGTTACCAAATTAAAGCTATCTAAAGATTGCAAGAGAATAGAGTTAGCGTTACATTGAAATATAATTAATTGAAAGCAAATACAATCAAAGAAATAAGATAAATTATTTGAGAAAATCACATTCAAACTTACTAAGGAGCTCGAGTGTAGCAACCTCTATTATCAACTTAGGTACACATGAAAGTGTGTGATAAAACATGCAAAAATACTAGATAATAAAATATTTAAATATATATCAAAAAGAAAAATTAATTCAATAGAGTGCATTAAAATGAGTCCAACAACATTTGTTTCATCTTTATCAAACTGCCTTTAGAATTGCTGCAAATTAAACAATTAAATGAGAAAATTAATAATAAGATAAACTAAAGCAATATGGCATAACTTAGTTAAAGACATGGAGACATCAAACGAAAGTAGAATAAGTGTTACATAGAAAGATAACCTTATCAAAGGAAAAACATTTAGAAATATTTCATAAAGAATACCAAAACCCAAGAATTGTTTTTTAAAATATAAATATCGATTAATTTTTAATTTGATAGAGCTTATCAAGATTTGTCCAACTAATTTTGCTTCACCATCATTTAGAACAATTTTTAATTGCTATGAATTACAAATATTAATAAGTGTAAATAATACCACATTATTTTATCAATATTTGGTAAATATATTTTAAAGTATAAATAAAATAAATTAAAGAAATATAATATCAACATATCAAATTAATCTAAACGTCACACGATTGATGATTTAAAATGACATGGTATTATAACTAAATAAAAGTGAAATATTTGAGGAATGTCACCAAGTTATATTAGAAAGTGCATTCTAACAAACTATGGAGATAAAAAAAACATCATTGAATACCAAATATGGTATGAATCCAAATGTCTCAAAAGGTAGTGTATATGAAAAGCATTATCTAAAAATATAAAAAATAAATATTTAATTAGGTAAAGCTCATGATGATGAGTCCAAAATAGCCTCTTTCATCTCAATTGGAACTTGTCATGATGTAGTACATATCACAAAAATTAAAAAGCATAAATAAAAAGAAATAATTATTTAAATATTAAGCATTTATTAAAGTTAAAGTAGGATAAATTGAAACAATAAAATATATCTAATTCAAAGCATTGTAAGGATCACATGTGACGAGATTTAATGTTCCTTTGTAAGATAATTAAATCTAAGCAAAGAATTTTAAGAAATAACATAAGCTGTAAGGTAAAGTTTTTTTGCAAAATGCTAAGGAGATCTAGTGTAACATCTATGATTGCCAAAAATATAAAAAGGTAAAAATGATAAATACTTAATTTTAGAAAGCTCTTCGAGAAAGACTAACAATATTTTATTGATCTTGATTGAACATTGTTTGTAATTATTGTAAATTATCAATGTAAAATATATGGTAAGAAAATGTTTATTTTTTTAATAATATGAAAAAATATATATTAAAGTTGAATTTAAATAAATTAAAAAATATAATATAGCGAAATCAAATGGTCACACGAGAAATGATCTAGGGTTACACAGTAAACTTACCAAATCAATGTGAATCTTTTGAGGAAATGGCATAAATTACTTAGGGAGATTGCATTCCAAGATAATAAGGTGATTGAGTGTAACAATCTCAATATTAAAATTAGGTATGAATAGAATACCACATAAAGCATACAAAAATGTTGGAAAATAAATATTTAAATGGATATAGTGATGATAGTAGTCCAAACACATTTGTGGATCAAACATCAATTTAAATTAAAACTTATTATACAAGTAACTAAGAATAAATAATAATAAATTATTATTATAAATATGTAAATATTCATAGAAGCTACAAATGAGATAAATTAAAGCAACAAAAGATAACCAAACTAAAGCAATGTAACAACCATATAAGAAATAATTATTATTAGTTATGTCATAATTAGTGCAAAAATTAATAGAAATAAAATATCCTTAAAAATGGTAAAAATAAAGTTTAGTTAGATAGAGCACTTTGAGATGAAGCCACTGATGTTTTATTCATTTACATCAGACCAAGTTTGTTTTTTTGTGAAATGCTAAATTAAAAAAAGTACATTATTTTGTAATATTTTGTAGATACATGTTAAGCTAAAATGAGACAATTTGATTGATTATAATATAACCAAATCAATGCATTATAATGGTCAAAAGTGAGGAGAATAATTGCTTCAAAATAATATAACAAAATCAAAGAAAAAATTTAATGAAATAGTATATATTATATAGGAAAGCTTTTTCCAAGATAGTAAAGTTGTCATGTGCAACATTCTTGATTAATAAATTAAGTATGAAATGAAATGTCTCATAGAGCATGCCATAACCCTAAATAAATATTTAAAAAAATAGAAAATAAAATTTAAATAGAAAAACCTCATTGAAATTTAAATAATGACATTTATTTCATCTCAATCAAACTTCGTTTGATAATATTGCAAACTAAAAAAGTAAATAAACTTAAAAATATAATAAATGTCTTTTAGAATATTAAATAAATATATATATTAAAGTCAAAATATGATAAATTTAACCAATGAAGTGTTATCAAATCAAAGTGATATAAAGGCTACATGAGAAAAGATTTGGAATTACATTGTATTATAATGAATTAAAAGCAAAAATGTTAAGACATTATGTAAATTGTATTAAAAAAATACATTACAAGAAGCTAAAGATCTCGATTGTAATAGCCTTTATTGCCAAATTATGTATAAATCCAAATATCTGATAAGATGTGCAAAAACACTAATATATTAAAAAATTTGAAAAATCTAAACAAGAATAATTATTTGGATAGAGGGAATTGAGATAAGTCCAATGAATTCATATTTTAATTTTAATAAAATGTTTATTAAATATAAAATGAGATAAATTAAATAAATTTAATATAACCAAGCAAAATCTTGTAAAAGACAAACAAGCAGATAACTAGTGCTTGATAGCAACATAGCAAAATCTAAGTCATATATTTTTAGAAATATTTATAAAGCATATCAAAACCCTCAATGTTTTTTAAAATGTAAATATAAATTAACATTTAATTGTGTAGAAATTGTTAAGATGGGCCAAATGATGTTTATTCATGTCCATCAAATTTATTTGGAGTTACTATGAATTACAAAACTTAATAAGTGTTAGAAATACCAAATTATTTTTTCAACATTAAGTAAATATATTGTGAAGATGAAAAGAAAATGAGAGAAATGTAATATAACAAAGCCAAAGTGATGTAAATGTTTGATGATTTTAAGTCTCATGGTAATATAACAAAAGAAAAGCTAAACATTTGAAGAATTGGGAAAAATTATATGAGAAAGTATCATTCTATGATACTAAGGAGATCAAGAATAACATTCTTTATTGTGAAATAAGGAATGAATTAAAATGTCTCATTAAGCATGTCTAAACTTAAGAAAATAACACATAAATAAATATTAAAATAAATATTTAAATAGATAAAGCTTGTTGAATTAAGTTTAAATTCCTTTTTGTCAAGCTCAACTGGGCCTCATTTGGAATTACTGTAAATACCAAAAACAAATAAGTGTAAATAGAAAAATTTATTATTTTAATATTAAGAAAGTATTTTCTAAAGTAAAAAAGATAAATTGAAGCAACATAGCATATCTATATGAAAGCTTTATAAAAGTGAGATAAGAAGAGATTTAGAGTTATAAAGTAATATAACTAAATTAAATCAAAACATTTGAAGAAATTAGATAACTTATACTAGAGAGTACTTTTACAAAATCTTATGTCGATTAAATTTGACATCTTTGATTACAATATATGGAAACATCATGAATTACCAAAATAAATAAGCATAAATAAAAATTAATTTATTTTTTAATAATAAGAAAAATATATTAAAGCTGAATAGAGATAAATTGAAATAATTTACGTAAACAAATCAAACATATGTAAAGGTCACATTAGAAATGATTTTTTAGTGAGATAGCAGTCTAAACAAATTGAAGTAAAAAATTTGATAAAATAAATTCAATTATTTGAGAAAGTTGTTTTCTTTAATACTAAGGAATTTGAGTATAGTATTCTCAATTATCAAATCAACTACAAACTATATACCTTGTAAGGCTTGTAGAAATGTTGGAAAATAAAATTTTAAAATTATTAAAATGAGCAATTAATTTGTTGGAGATTGATGACATTAGTGCAACAATATTTGTTTCTTCTAGATTGTATGTTGTTTTGAATTACAACATTATAGTATTATACAAAAAATTAAATATATATTAACCTACCAGTGATATAAATTCAAGTAATGAAATATAATAAAATGAAGGTGATGTAATGGCCAAGTAAAAGGTATTTAGTGCTAGTTTAGTCATAATGAGTATAAAAATCAATGGAAATAAAAAAATCTAAAAAAATGTGAAAATCAATATTTAATTGGATTGACCTCATTAGGATGAGCCAATGATATTTTATTTATCTTCGTCAAACTTCATTTTGAATTTTTGTGAATTACCAATGTAGACAAACAAAAATAAAAAAATAAACATGTTGTAAAGGCTAACGAGAAGAGAATAAGAGTTTAATAATAATATGACTAATTCAAATTGAAAATTTAGAGAAATGATAGAATTTCTATAAGAAATTCTTTTCCAAGTTACTAAGGAGATCGAGTGTATCGTAACTAATTATTAAAACAAGTAGTAAACGAAATGTTTAGCAAAGCATCCCATTACGATAAAAAAATATTTTAAAAAATTAATTTTTAAAAAAACTATAAATAATATTTAATTATGTAAGGCTTTTTGAGATTAGCATGATGATATTTATTTTATCTTGATCAAACCTTGTTTGGAGAAACTATGAATTACCAAAGTAAATAAGAATAAAAAATAATCAATTATTATTTTAATATTAAGTAAGTATAGAATTATGTAAAAATGAGATACATTGTACCAATGTGATGATACCATATCAAAGTGATTTAAAAGTCACACAAGAAGAGATTTAAAGTAACATTATAATATCACCAAATAAAAGAAAAAAGTTAAGAAATTAGTTAAATTATATGAAAAATTTATTTATAAGATTTTAAGGAGCTCAAGTGCAATAGCCTCTATCAACAAATCTTATAAAAATAAAAGTATCTCAAAAAACATGTCAAAGTAATAAAATATCTAAAAATATAAAAAAGTTTAATTAATTGGATAGAGGAAGTTGAGATGTGTTCGACAACATTTATTTAGTCCAAATCATTCCTCTTCTGTAATTACTATGAATTGTAGAAGAAAATGAGCAAAAATTAAAAAAGCTATTATTATAATTTTAGGTAAATGCATATTAAAACTGAAATGGGATAAGTTCATGCAATGCAATATAACCAAGTAAAAGATATCTAGAAGCCATATCAAAGGTGAATTAGTGTTATATAACATGATAACAAAATCAAAGTAAAAATGTTTTACAAATATTTAGTAAAGAATGCCAAAATCTTGAAAATATAATTTCTAAAACTATATACATAATTTAAAATTTCATTGTTAAGAGCTTATCGCGATGTATCGAAAGCTGTTTATTCCATCTCTATCGAAACTCTTTTGGAATTACTACAAATTACAAAAATTAATAGGCATAAATAATACATAATTATTTTGTCAACATTAGGTGAATAAATTATGAAGATGAAATAAGATTAAATAAATAGATATAATGTTAAAAATAAAAGAAATGTAAGGTCACACAAGTGAAAAGTTACATGGCAATATAATCAAATTGAATCAAAATATTTGAAGAAATGTGATAAATTATACAAGAAATGTGCATTCCAAGAAATTAAAGAAATGGAGGGTTGCATCATCAGTTTCTATATATGGTACAAATTGAGATGTCTCACAGATCATGCAAAAACAAAAAATTAAAATATGAAAAGTAATGAACATAAATATTTAATTAGATAAAATACATTGACATGAGTCCAAAAATACTTATATCAACTCAATTGGACCTCATTTTCAATTACTGTAAATCCCCAAAATAAATAATTATGAATTAAAAGGTATTATTATTTTAATATGAAGTATATATTAAATTTAGAATAAGATAAATTGAAGCAATATAATATGTCTCAATAAAATCTTTTTGAATGTCACATGAGAGGAGATTTCAAGTTGTAATAATATAACTTAGTCAAAGCAAAGAATTTAAAAAATTAGATAAAGGGTGCAAAAATGTTTTATTACAAAATCCTAAGTAGATCGAGTATGTCATCCTCCTCAAAGATGGTAATTATCGAAATGTCTTATGAAGCATCCAAAATATAGAAAAAATATTTGCAAAGATAAAAATGAAGATTAAGTTGGGAAAAGATCTTCGAGATGAGAACAATGACATTTTTTATCTTGGATTAAAACTCATTTGGAGTTATCATGAGTTAACAAAGTAATTAAGAATAAATAAAATTTGATTTCTTTTTAATAATAGGAAAGCATGCATTAAACAAAGTGGAGATAAGGTGATGTAATGTAGTGCCATCAAATCAATAAGGCCCAAAAGTCACACATGAAAAGATTTAGAGATTCATAGTAATCTAACCAATTCATAATGATATATGAAAATCAAAGTGAAAATTGGAAGTATTTAAAAAAACTCTATAAGAAACACAACTTAAGATATAAAAAAGGTGATGTCTAATAGCTTTGTTCATGAAGTTAGATATGAACCAAAAATCTTTGTAGGGTTTTCACAAAATCTTGGAAAATAAAAAAAAAATTAAAAATAAGTAATTATTTACATTAAACAATTAAGGAACTCCATTAATGTTTGTGTTTTGATAAGACACCATTTGGAATCACTACGAATTAAAAAATTAACTAAACATAAATAATAATAATTAAACATATAGTAAAATAGAAATGAGATAATATGAAGAAATATAATATAACTTAAATAAATGTGATGTAAAGGTAAAATTAAGGGGATTTAGAGTTACATAGTGATGTAAAACATTCAAAGCAAAACAATTTGAAAAACTAGATAAATTATGTCAAAAGTTTGCATTCCAACACACTATGGAGGTCAAGTGTGCCATCCTCAACTATTAAATCGTTTATGAATCAAAATTTCTTCTAAAATAATTCTAAACCTAAATTAATTAAATTAAAAAAATATAAAAATAAATATTTAATTAGATGTGGCTTGTCGAACAAGTCTAGCAACGTTTGTTTCCTCTCCATTTGAGCTCATTTCCAATTATTACTACTCAAGAAAATAATTAAACAAAATAATGATAAATTATTTTAAAGTTAAGTAAATATATGTTAAAATAGAATTGAGATAAATTGAAGATATGTAATATAAGCAAATTATAATGATGTAATGCACATCCTATAGGAGAACATGGGTTTTATAATAATATATTGAAATAAAAGTGAAAAAATTTTGATAAAATTGAAAAAATGTGATAAAATTTCTCATAACTCTACACTCTAAAACATTAAGAAGATTGAGTTTATCATCCACAAACATCAAAATCAGGTCTGAATCAAATTCTTTTGTGAGGGCATCAAAGTCAATAAAAAAATAAAATATTTAAAAATATAAAAAAGATATTTAACTACAAAAGGATATCGAGATGAAACCAAGGATGAACTTACATTTATTAATGATTACAAGTATCATTTTCCCATAAGATGGAAGTAATGTATGAATTTTCAAATTGTATAAGTCAATGAAGTGTAAAGGAACACCCTTTTCAAGGCCCCGCATTCACATGGATTTTCAAAAGGAAGGGAAGGTGAATCTAGAAAATGTTGGATAGATTACTAGTTAGTCGAAAGAAGGACCTGGTGATACAACATTACTTCTTCATTCCATAAAAGAGTAATTCTCAAGTCCTCAACAATTTAGATTTCAAAAATATCATGTTAAAGTAATAGATATTCAAACAAATTATGAAACAATATTGGGCAACTAATATAGAAAGCATAGAAATTTTGACCATTGCTTTTTAACTAAAAAGATTGAAGGATTATCTCAAAGAATGGAACCAATAAAAGTTTGGCAATACTAGCCAAAGTCTTAATAAAAAAAAAGAAAAAAAAGCTATTTTAAACTTGCCAATATAATGCGATATGGCACTTGCTAAACATGGTTGATGATTCCCTTTAAAAGGCAATGGTTAATTAGGAAATATATCGATGAAAAAATGTTGGAATTACATGGATCTAAGAAGTTATAAAAAATATCTTCCATCCAAAGGAAAAAGATCTAGAGAAAAAATGAATTAGATAGAAAACTACATGATAATTTCATAAAAGAAATGGTCAAAAAAATGCATGATGTTGTTATTTGAAACTTCCAGTAGTTTTTATTACCTGTCAATATTACAAAGAAAGAGAAGCTACTTAACTGTGCTCCTTCTTTAGTCAAAGAACAGCAAAACCTTTGGTTTATGAAGGATATAAAAATGTGGGAAATTAGAGAGGCTACATTGCAATTTATCAATGAAGTGCCAAATGATAGAAGAGCAAAACAAACAATTATTCACTAGCTATAAAGAAATCATAACACATGATGTATTTGATGTTTCCAAGCATTCCTTAGAAGGGGCCCTTATTCCTAAAGGAATTTCAAGTACAAAACTAATCCTAATAAAAAAAACAAAATCCAAACACTTGGAATTACTTTTGGTTGATTTATTTAAGTAATTTTGCAAAGAAACTATTCCCAAAATTATTGGCAGTTGGCATAAAATGTTTCTCCCAATGCTCATCTTTTTAAGACGAAATAGGTTTTATTAAAGGAAGACAAATAATAGACTTTAATATATTGGCCTTTGAATGGATTCTTTCACTAAACAAAAAATGAAGTATGTTGTCAAGTTAGTTCTTAGTAATGCATTTGATTGTCTTTCACTGGAGCCTTATAAAATGCTCTTACATGATTGAACTTTATGGAGTAATTCATTAAGAAGATTAAAAACATACCAGAAAACACTTAAATTTTCAAAAAATAAAAATGGTGAGCCCAGTGGTTTATTCAAATTATCATTGGGCTTTTAAAAAGAAAATGTAATCTCGAGTCTGTTCTACAATTCAACAATGAATGTCTTTAGCTAAGCATTGAATAAGATAAAAAATTATGGTAAAGTAGTGCATTATGCTCAATACGAATGATGCCTTTTTGTTACCCATTTAAGATATGTAGATGATATCATAAACTTCTATGGATGTGACATTAAAACGATGCCTAATATAGATACATTACTTTACACATTTCAAGAAATATCAGGTGCCAAAATTAATCATAAAAAAAGAAGGTTTTTTTCAAGAGCAAAATGGAAATTGGAATGAGGAAAGAAATTAAGCCAACTCAGGTTTCAAAATGTTAAGTTTCCATTAATCTCTAAAGGTTGGACTCTTTCTATAAAAAATTTTGTTACAAAACACACTTAACTATGCAATACATTAATCACCTACCATTGGACTCAAATTGTGGATGGAAACATTTGTATGTAGTTAGTCTAGAGAACAATTTAGAGCAAAACTTTATTCACAAATGAAGGAAAATGATATAGAAGGATTAATGTCTTGTGTGAATCTCCTTTCTTTTATGGATTATACTAAATTTGTTTTTCTAATTCTTAAGAAATTAAAAAATTTAAACATTTAACCAGCCTCTAAATGACCATATTACCTTAATGAGCAATACATCATGCAGTTGTGAATTACAGGAAGTCAAAAATAGTGTTTCTTGCCCTTGCTACTGTGCTCAAAGTTTAGCAGGTGGATGCAAAAAATAAAATTGTGCCATTGCACAATTGGTGGAAACAAGGTGATAACAACTTCAATAAAATAAAAGTCATTGCAACTCAATCACTCACGTATGTTGGAACATATGCAAAGTATAGAATAAAAGAATGATTAAAACCATACTCAAGTAGTAATGGTAATTATTAATGATATCATGATTAACATCTCATCTTTAAATTTTTTTATATCATGTAACTTTAGCAGGACCCACTCTTGGATCAACTCAAATTAGGACAACTCCATTCCTAGATGAAGTGCAGTAGCTATAATTTGATAAACAATATCCCCTCACCAACACAAAAAAGAATGTAAATATATGTGATTTATGAATTATAAAATGGAGCATGCTAGTTTTAGGAAGATTATTCAAAACCATAATGGGAAAAATTTTGGAATCCTTCTATTATGTAACCAACAAAGAGTCATAATCATAATTAATTAGAATATCTTTGATTTTCGACCTAAAATCTTATAACAAGCACAAAGTTCATTTGATCATTGTTTAATTGTATTGAAATATGATCCTAAATATGATAAAAGGTTAGTGGTAGATACCATTCAATATGTCCAATATTTTTTTAAAAAGTTTTGATAAAATCGATTCTCTTAAATTCATTGAGGTAATATTTGCAAAGAAGGCAACAAAGTGGTGAAGCATTGCACAAAAAGAGTAGCATAGTGAACTAAATCAGTAATCTATGACTCAATGCACATGGCTAAGATATTTAGGGCTCTAGTTAAAGTGAATAAGCATCAAATTCAACACATTCCATATTACAAAATTTCTTCCACTACAAAAGCTATCTTATATTTTTGTTAGATGATGTGATAATAGGCAACACGCGACTCCATAACACAACAATACCTTCAATTTACCTTATTTGGACATTATTTTAGTTTTACTTAATACTAAATGAAAACATTATTATTACTCATGATTTTTTTTAATTTTTAAGTAAGATATTCTAAATGGAGCCTGATCGAGCTCTCTCTTATTACATGTTCTTTTTTATATTTTAAGTACTTTATTCTCAAAGGATTTTGGATGCTTTATAAGAAATTTTGATTTTTGCCTAATCACCTTGGTATCTTTTGAACACAACTTTTTCATATAATTTATCTCATTTCTTAAAGTTTTTTTGCTATGAATGACACTAAATCTTATCTTGTGTCACCATTACATTACATTGATTTTATTTTATTACTATGTAAAACTTAATCTTATTTAAACTTTAATGCATATTTGAAATACTATTTTATTATTAATTTTGAAACTTTAATTTGGTAATCATTAGTAATTTGAAATGATGTCTAATAGAGATCAAATAGATGTCATTAGACCCATTTAGATAAGGTGTACCCGTTTAAATATTAATTTTTATATTTTTAAATATTCTATTTAAAAATATTTTTATATGCATTGTAAAATTTTTTTTATTCATATATGTTTTACCAATCAAGGACGTTACATTCGATCTCCTTTATATATTAAAATGCAGCTTTACTATATAATTTCTTTTTTTCAAATTAGCTTTGATTTCGCTATGTCACGATGAAGTTTTAAATATCTTCTCAAGTGATGAAAACATTGATTTGATTTGTTTATATTAATTTCTTTTAGTTTATCTTATTTTAGTTTTCATATAAGTTTAGTAAATTTTTAAGCATTAGTTTATTATTATTTATAATTATTTAATTTAGTAATTTATAGTAATTCTAATTTAGATCACATTGAGATAAAACAATCATCATTAGACTTGCCATAATAGTTACATCAAATTAAATAATTATTTCTATATTTTTAAATGTTTATTTTTTCTAAAGTTTTGACACGCTTTCTAAGATATTATGATTCATACTTGACTTGATAAAAAAGGATTTTCCACTCGATATGCTTAGTATCTTGCAATGTAATTTTTGCATATAATTTATCATTTCTTAAAATTTTTTTCTTTGATTTAGTTATATTAATATGAAAAAACTAATTCAATAATTTGTGACCATCAAGTCAATTTGATTAAGTTATATTACATTGATTCAATTTACATCATTTTAGCCCAAATGTGTATACTTATTACTAAAATAATATTTTTTTTTATTTATGTCTATTTCGTTTGATAATTTATAGTGCTTCCAAATAAGGCCCACTAGAAATGAAATATGCATAGTTGGAATCACTTGGATAACATCTATCTAACTAAATATTTAATTTCATGGATTTTTTAAAAGTTTATTTTCTTTATCTTTGTGTAATTAAACAAGTTATTTTGATCATACCTTATTTGAGGATTGTAAATTTTATACTTTATCATCTTATTATCTTGTAATGAGTCTTTTAAGTATAATTTATCTTATGTCATAAAATTATTTTTTTAACTATATTATTAAGAAACACTAAATCTCATATCTTGTGATAATTATTCATTTTGATTTGGTTATGATATATTATTTTAATATATCTCATTTTAGCTTATTATATAGTTGATATTAAAATAGTATGTCATTATTATTTATGCTAATTTACTATGGTAATTTGTCTAAATTCAAACCTATGACCAAATAAGATAAAGAAATGTTGTTGCGCACTACTTATCTCTATCAAATTAAATATTTATTTTACTATTTTTTCAATATTTTTTTGTAGTGTTTTGCCATTTATTCCATCTTTTTTTTAATTTGAAAACAACTTGATGATCAATAATGTAACACTTGATTATTTTAGTTTCTTAGAATACAATATTCTGGTATAATTTATATCACTTTCTTAACATTTTCACTTTGATTTTGTTATATCAAAATGAAATTCCAATTCTTCTCTTTTGTTAGCCTAACATTACTTTGATTTGGTTTTATTGTATTGTTGGAAATTATCTTATTGATGTTTATTATGTATAAAAGTAATATTTAAAAATTAATCTACTATTGTTTATACTTATATAACAAGAAAATTTGCAATAATTTTTAACTATGAAATCAAATATTATTTTCATATTTTTTAATATTTGTAATTTAAAAGAAAATTTTATTTGTAACTAATTTAGAAATTGAAGTGTCATATTTGATCTGTTTAATATCTTGATATGCAAATTTCCTAATTAATTTAGCTCATTTATTGAATTTTTTTTGTTTTATTTGGTTATTCATTATGAAACTCAAATTCTCTTCAGCTCAGCTTTAACATATATTTGCATATTATTTAAGTGCTAATTTATCATTATTTATTATAATTATTTGTAAAAATTTGAAACAAAGTCTATTTAGATGAAACAAACATAATTGGATAGATCTCATTGAGCTCCATCCAATTATATATTTCTATATATAGTTAAATATTTTATTCAAGGTTTTTGGCATACTTTATAAGATATTTTGATTTATATGAGATTTGATGATATAGGTTGTTATATTTTACAACCTTAGTATGTTTTGTTGTAACTTAAAATATAAGTTATCTCATTGTTTAATTTTTTCTGGTTTGGTTATGTTTGTATGCCAGTCTAATTCTTCTCCAACATGACATTTACTTATATTTTAAATTTAAGTTAGTCATATATCTTTAAATTATCTTTTTTCTATTATAACATATATTTACCTAATATTGAAGAACTAAGTTTTTTTTATTTATACTTATTTACTTTATTAATTCATAGTAGTTCCAAACAAGTTCACATTAAGATTAAACAACCATTGATGGACTCAACTCAATAAGCTCTATCCAATTAAATTTTTTTTTGATATTTTTTAAATATTTTATTTTCTATGGTTTTGGCATACTTTATGAGGCATTTAAATTCATATCTGATTTGTTGATCAAGAATGTTATGTTCAATCTCCAAATTGTCATAGATTGTAATTGTCTCACTTAATTTGTCTCATTTCTTCAATCTCCTCTAATGTGACTATTTACAACACTTTAATTTTGTTTTATTACATTGCTTGACATTATCTAATTTTAGCTTTAATGTTTTTTCTAATATTAAAATAAAAGTTTATTTTAATTCATGTTGACTTACTATAATAATTTTAAGTTATTCTAAATGATGTTTGATTGAGACAAAACGAAAGTTGTTAGACTAACTCAAAGAGCTCTGTCCAATTAAATTTTCAATTTTATGTTTTTAAACATTTCATATTAGGGTTTTTGTAAGGTTTTTAAAAACTTTTGAATTGTTTCTAATCTATCGATCAATGGCATTATAGTTGTTTTTCTTTCTTTTTTAGAACATAGCTTTCTTGAATAATTATCTCATTTCCCTAAATTTCATCTCTTTATTTTATCAATTTTATTACAAAACTCTAATTTTCTTATAGTGTGAACTAAAAAATTCTTTGATTTTGTTATGTTACATTTCTTCAATTTAACCAAATTCATGTTTGTTATATATTCACTTATTATTAAAAAATTATTGTTATTTAAACTTTTTAATTTTTTGATTCATAAAAATTGTAAATGAGTTTGATCAAGATAAAACAAACATTATTATATACAACCTAGCAAAGTCAACTCATTAAAAAGTTATTTTTATAGTTTTAATAATATTATGTACTATTTTTATATAATTTGATGATTAGAATGTTACGATCGATGTCTTTTGTGTCTTGGACTGAGTTTTCCAACATAATTGGTCTTACTTTTTTAACTTTTTTTCTTAGATTTTGTTATGTTACCATATAACTCCAAATCTTCTCTTTTTTTAGTTTTAAATATATTTGATTTTGTTATATTCCATTGCTTCAATTTATATCATTTAATATTCTATATATATATATTTATTTAGTAATTCATAATAATTCTAAATGAGATTTATTATAGATGAAATAGATATTGTTGGAATTATCATAATATGCTCAATCAAATTAATTATTTAATTTTATAATTCAAATATTCTTTTATTTTTTTTCTCAATTTTGAAGGAAGTTTGATTTATACCTAATTTAATAATCAAACATTTTATGCTCAACCTACTTAGTAGCTTGTAATAAACTATCATAATCATCGTATCTCATTTCTTCAAATTGTTTTCTTTGATTTGGTCATATTATAATATAATCATAAATCTTCTCTCAAGTGGCCTTTGTTGGTGATTAATTTTGTAATATATATTATTTGGACTTAAGACATATCAACTTTAATAGATATTCAGTTAGTATTAAGGCAATAGTTTATTATTATTTAAACATATTTATTTTGCTATTTCATAGTAATTCTAAAATAGTTCTAACCAAGATAAAAGAAATATCATTGGACTCCACTTCAATGTGCTCTAAAAAATTGAATAATTATTTTTGTGTTTTGAAATATTTTATTTTATATAATTTCACAGCTTTATCATGTATTTCATTTGTAAAAAGATTTTATGATAATGAATGTTACACTCCCAGTCCTTAGTATCTTGGAATAAAACTTTCTCATAAAATTAATACTATTTCTCCAAATAGTTTTATTTAATTTTTTTACAATACTATGAAAATGTAATTCACCTCTTGTGCGACCTTAACATGAATTTAATTTGTATTCATTACATTGATTCAATTGATCTCTTTTCAACTTTAACATATATTTACTTAACATTTGAAATAGTTAATTTTTTTATTAATGCTTGTTCGCTTTGATAATTCAATAATAATTCTTAATGAGATATGAACAACAAGAGAAAAACATTCTTTTTGTCTCATTTAGAATAGATCTATCAAATAAAATATATTTTCTTATATTTTTGAATAATTGTTTCTTATGATGTTCATAGATTTTATGAGATATTTTGAATAGTACCTTATTGGAGTATTAAAGAAGTTTTCTTCTTCTTTGTATCTTGTAATTAAACTATTCTAAAGACATTATCTCAACTTTTCAAAATTTTCTTTATTTGACTATACTACTATGAAACTCTATTTCTTCTATCGTGTGACTTTATATTGCTTTGATTTAGTTGTATTATATTTCTTCAATTCTCTCATTTCAAAATTAATAAATATTTATTTTGTATTAAAATTATTATTTTGTTATTGTTTATATGTATTTACATTTATAAGTCCTAGTAACACAAAGGATGCCTTGTTAATACAAAAACATATTAGACTAAACCCAACGAGCTCTATCTAACAAAAATTTTAGTTTTAAATTTTCTAAAATATTTTTTTCTAATAATTTGGCACTTTTTTCGAAACATATTGATTTGTTACAAATTTTAGGATAGAGGAAGTTACCTTAGATCTACTTCGTATATTGGAATGTAACTTTCCTATATAACTCATTTAATTTCTTCAAGTTTTTTACTTTAATTTTATTACATTACTACAAAACTCCAATTGACCTTTCATGTGACCTTTAAATATCTTTTTTTCGTAATATAACATTTCTTCATTTTATCTAATTTCAATATATACTTAATAATAAAAAATTATCATTATTTGTATTTATTTACATGATTAATTAGCAATAATGTTTAATGAGATCTAATTAAGATGAAACAAATATCAATGCACTTACTTTTACAAGATCTGCAAAAATATTAATTTTTATAGTTTTTTAAAAATTCTTATTTTTTATTATTTTACCAGGCTTTATGAGACATTTTAATGGAAAACTTGTTTGATGATCATCCATTTTAAACAAAGTCTCCTTTATATCTTCAAATGAAGACTTGCCATGTAATTTATCTTATTTCTTCAAATGTTTTTTTGAATAGATTATATTACTATAAAACTCAAACTCTTCTCTCATGTGAATTTTACATTTCTTGGATTTGGTTATTTTTCATTATTGTAATTTCCTTTATTTCAACTTGAACATATGTTTCCTTAATATTTAAATACGAATTAATTTTATTTTGTGATATTTAATTATTTAGTTCTTTATAAATACCAAAAAGGTCTGATCACGATAAAGCAAACATCGTTGGACTTACATTGATGAATTATTCCAGTTAAATACTCATAATTATATTTTATATATATATATTTTTTTGTTTTATTGTTATATAATATATTTCAATCCATAACATATTAACTCTACATTGCCACTTGTGTCACTTTACAATCACTTTGATTTGCATATATTACATTACTTCATTTTATCACATTTCAACTGTAATATATATTTACTAAATGTTAAAGTAATAAATTATTTTTCTTATTCGAAAGGAATTTTGATGTTGATGATAGAAAAGTTACTAAACTCGTCTTGAAAAGCCAAATTAAATAAAATAATTTTTTTTTTATAATTTCAAATATTTTGTTTTGAGGATTTTGCACATTTTTCAAGTTATTTTTATTCGTATCTTATTTGATGAAAAAGGATGTCACATTATATCCATTAATGTCTTAGAATAAAACTTTCTTATATAATTTATCTCATCTCTTCAAAGCTTTATCTTTGATTTGGTTATACTCATATGTGACTCCAAATCTCATCTTAGGTGACATTTATATCACCTTGATTTTTTTATAGTTTATTGTTTCAATTCATCTCATTTCCACTTTAATATATGTTTACTTAATACTTAAATTATAATTTACTATTATTTATGTTTATTTTATTTAGTAATTCCATGTAATTGAAAAGGAGGTTTAATCAACATTAAACAAATATCATTGGACATATTTTAATTAGGTAGACTTAGTTGAATAATTTTTTATATGATTTTAGATATTTTATTCTCTATTATTTTTAATCGCTTCATGAGGTATTTTTAGTTATACCTAATTTATTGATCGATAATGCTACACTATGACCTTAGAAATTTGTATGTCATGTTCTTGTAGAATTTATCTCATCTCTTCAAATTTATTGCTTCGAGTTTATTATATTATTATGCAACTCTAATCCTCAAATTATGTGGCCTTTATATTGCTTAGATTTTGTTATATTACATTTTTTTAACCTAACATATTTGTTCTTTAATATATATTTATTTAATATTAAAATGATTAATTAAAACCTATTTATTATTGTAATTAGTAGCTATTCTAAATGATGTATGATCGAGACAAAACAAACATCGTTAGATGAGTCTCTTTAATCTATGGCTAATTAGATATTTAATTCCTTAGGTTTTTATAGGAATTATGTGCATTTTTTGTTCATACTTGTTTTAGTGATCTAGAATGTTATATTAAATCTCCTTAGTACCTTGAAATAGACATTTCCCATAAGTGGTTATATTAAATTGTAACTCTAAATCAACTATCATGTGAGCTTTACATAGCTATGATTTATTCCATTATTCTTTTTCAATTTATCTCATTTCATGTCTAATATATATTTACTTAATGTTAAAAGGATAAGTTTTGAATATTTATTCTTATTTCTTTTAGCAATTTGTAATAATTCTAAATAAGGACTAATTAATATGAAACAAATGTCATTGGACTTCTTTCGACAAGATATATCTAATAAGTACTTATTCTTATTTTTTTTAAATATCTTCCTTTAAAATTTGTGCATATTTTGTAAATCATTTGATTCATACCATATTTTACCATTGAGGATGTTACGTATATTATTATTAGTAACTTTGAATAAAACTTTACCATACAACTTGTCTCAGTTTTCAATTTTTTTATTTGATTTGGTTATATTACTATGAAACTCTAATTCTTCTCTCTTGTGACCATAATATCACTATGATTTTGATTTATTACATAGCTCTAATTTTTCTTATTTCAATTATAATAAATATTTAGATAATATGAAAAAATAATTTATTATTAATTATTCTTATTTAGTATGATAATTCCCAACAATTCCAAACAAGGTTTGATTAAGAGGAAACAGATGTCCTTCAACACATCTCAATGAGGACTATCAAAATCATATTTAATTTATTCATTTGAAATATTTTATAGTCAAGGGTTTGGGTATGTTCATTGAGATATTTTAATTTATACCTAATTTAATAATAGATAATGTTATGCTTGATCTCGTTAGTATTCTTGAATGCAACTTTTTTGTATAATTTATCATATTTTTGTAAATATTTTTCAATGACTTTGTTATATTAAATTATAACTCTAAATCTCCTCTCATGTGACCTTTATGTCTCAATGATTTGATTAAGTTACATCACCTTAATTTATTTCATTTCATCTTTAATATATATTTATTTAATGCTAAGATAATTATTTTTTTATAATTTTCACTAATTTAAATTATTAATTCTCAATAATTTCAAATGACATAAAATCAAGATGAAATGTGAGATTTATATTTGTTAATTTTTTATTTTCTAGATTTTTTCACTTTTAATGAGAATATCGATTGTACTATATATTGAGATCAAGGACATTATGCACAATCTTCTTAAAAAGTAGGATGCAACTCTTGGGTATAATTTATCTAGTTTTTAAAATATTTCACTTTGAATTGACTATATTTTTATGGAACTTTTAATCTTCTCTAGTGTACCCCTTACACCATATTCATTTAGTTATACTGCATTGCTCAACTTATCACATTTAATCTTTAATATATAATTTCTTATTATAAAAACAATGTTTTTTTACTATTTGTGCTAATTTACTTTGGTTATTTGTAATAATTCTTAATGAGGTCTGATTGAGTAGAAACAAAGCAATTGGGCTTGTTGGACGAGCTATTTCCAAATACATTTTTTTATATTTTTGAATATTTTACATTCTAGGATCTTGGTATGTTTTACAAGAGATTTTGATTTGCACAATTTGATGACCAAGGATATACACTTGATATCCTTAGTGTACCAAAATGAAAATTTTCTTATAAATTTTATCTCATTTCTTCAAATATTTTTCTTTGAATCGATTTTATTACTATGAAAATATTATTCTCCTTTAGTGTGAAATTTATATCATTTAAATATATTTATATTATATTATTTCTATTTATTTTATTTTATAATTAATATATATATCTACTTAATATTAATATAATTACTAATTATTATTTATCCATATTTACATCAAAATTTCATAGTAATTTCAAATGATGTTTGATCTAGAAAAACTAATGTCATAGTTCTCAAGGAAATGAGCTTTATGTATTTAAATGTTCATTACTGTTTTTTTTAGTATTTTATCTTATAGGATTTGGGTATATTTTATGAGATATTTCTTTTCATATCTAAAGAGAATGCTTTATTTGATCAGCTTTAAATATTGGATTATAAGTTTCCAAAATAATTTATCATCTTACTTCAAATTTTTTATTTTCATTTATTAATATTAATATTTAACTATAAATCTCCTCTTATGTGATATTCATTTTTTTTAGGAAACTCTTAGTAGCTTAGTATGTAGTCTACATAAGATTAAACAAGTGTCATTGGACTCATCTCAACTTTCTCTATCAAATTAAATATTTATTTTTATAATTTTAAGTATTTTATTACATAGAGTTCTAAAATGTTTTATGATGTGTTTATATTTTTATGTGATTTGATGATTGAGGATGTTACACTTGATCTCCTTAAAAGATCAAAAAGTAGATTTCCATCATTATTTATCTTATTTCGATAAAGCTTTTACTTTGATTTGGTTAGGTAATTATGTAACTCTGTCTTCTCTTTTGTAACCTTTAACTAGCTTTACTTTATTATATTATATTTCTTAAAATTATTTTATTTCACTTTCATATATGGCTACTTAATATTATAATTATAATTTTTGTTATTTATGCTTACTTATTTTTTTAATTTGAAATAATTAAAAAAGTAGTTGTGCTAGTATCAACTAGCTTTCTCAAATAAAATATTTATTTTTATGTTTTATGGATTTTATATTCAAATGATTTGGCATGTTTTTTGAACATTTTTGTTCATATATGATTTAACGATTGATTTTGTTATGGTCTCACATTAGTAATTTGCATGCAAACTTCATATGTAATTTATGTCATTTTTCAAATTATTTTCTTTAATTTAGTTAAATTACTAAAACATTTTAATGAGATAAAACAATCATCATTGCAATAATCATACTTAGCTTTATTTAATTAAATATTCATTTTTATATTTTAAAATATCTTATTTTTAGTGATTTGGCATGCTTTAATAGATGTTTTAATTTGTAGCTAATTTGAAGATCAAGTATGTTACACTTTATTTTTAGTAATTTGCAGTGCAACTTTTTTATATAATTTCTTTAATGTTTTCAAATCTTTTATTTTAATTTTATTATATTACTTGGTAACTCACAATTTGCTTACATTTGACCTTAACATCTCAATGATTTAGATATGTTACAATCCTTCAATTTTATTTATTTCAACTAAAAATATATATTTGTTTAACATTAAAATAATATATTATTATTATCTTTATATATTTACATTGGAATTTTCAATAGTTTCAAATGTGGTCGAGTCATGATGGAACAAATGTCATTGGACTTATGTCAACAAGCCTTATCCAATTAGATATTCATTTTTATATTCTTAAATATTTTATTTTTTAAAGTTTTTACCATTTTTTATGAAACATTTTTATTTGTACCTATTTTTATGATTATGATAGTTATGAAAAATAATCTTAAAAACTTCGAATACAACTTTTGTGTATAATATTCCTTATTGTTTTTGAATATTTCATTTTAATTTGGCTATATTACTGTGTAATTCTTTATCTTCTCTAGTGTGGCCTTTAAATTGATTTGATTATGTTGTATTACATTGCTAAGATTTGCTTAACCTCAAATTTAATTTATTTTTTCTTGATATTAGAATGGTAATTGTTTTTCATTTATACTTATTTGCCTTAGTAGTGTACAATAATTCTAAAAGAGGTTCTATCAAAGTGAAATAAAATTCATTAGGATCATCCAATTTATTGATCAAGGATATACACTTGATCTTTTAAGCATCATGGAATGAATTTTTTATGCAAATTTTATCTTATTTCTTTAAAACTTTGTTTTTATTTTATTTTATCATTATAAGACTACAATTCTTAACTTTGATGAAGTTTGCATCGCTTTGATATGCTTATATTACAATGTTACACCTTATCTAAATTTAGATTTAATATATATTTAGTTAATATTAGTGTAACAAGTTGTTATTTTTTTATTCTTATTTACTTTTGAAATTCATAGTAATTCTTAATGAGGTCTACTCAAGATTAAATACACAACATTTGACTTCACTCAATAATAATAGTTATAATAGATATCGATAATAGTAATCTTAGATAGAGTTTATTCGAAATTTTAGACGTAGACATGATTAATGGAAGATAAATATATTATTTAACACTGGATTATTTAATTCCAACTAGAAATCTTTACTAAAAAAACGAATAACCATGAAAATAATAGGATATGATCTAAATAAAAGAATATCATCATTTGCAAAACCTTTGTTTTTAAATGTTGAAACTCACCAGAGATCAGATATGATATAAATGAACTTGATATCATAAGATCTTTAGCATCATTTTCGATAAAAATTATGAAATCAAAATTAGTATCTAGTTAACAATGTTTATTAATAGAGTGAAATATCTTTTGAGTACAACAAAACCAAACATATATCGCATACTAGGCAAGTTATTTTTTGATTGCTATGGTAGGCTTAGTTGTAGAATTTCTAATCATTATGTTTCTCTACTAAGAGAAGATTTAGATAATGATTAACTCCTTGGACTCTAAATATCTTACCCAACATGCCATAGAATAGTTTTATTAAAATAAATAATTACAAGAACAAGAAGTAGCTTTATATGTTGTATTTTCTAATTATGATTGGAGAGGCGATCGGAATATTTATTTAGAAGCTTAAGATGTTCAATTTTTTTTTCAATGCCATAATGCACACAATCCTAAAATATTAAAAAGTTTTGAAGCATCATGGTACCCCTTTCTGATTCTCATCTTAAGGAAGAACCCATTCTAAAAAATTGTAAGAATTATTAGATAAGTGGGAAGAAATGCCACAAACACATTAACTGAATTTCAAAACATGAAACCCCTAGAAATTTTCCAATTTGTTTACATGTTTCAAGGAAAAATAATAAAATGAATATTTCATAGTAAAAAATTATCATATTCCCAAAGAATTTCAGCAAATGTTATATAAGTAGTACACAATCCCTCTAATGTTAGTAGCTAAATTTGACAAATCATCTTAAGCATAAACACATTCCGTAGGATCAAGCTATGCAAGATTTAGAATGATTAGTAATAACTTTTTTCAACAATATAATACCTTTTAGTCAAGATTATTTAAATCTAGCAGCACAAAGAAGTTGACATTTTATGGACGTCACATTAAGTAATTAATGTTTTAGTAAAGTTTCTAAACTACTATAAACATAGTTAATAAAAAATGTAATGAATTAGCAGGTTATAAGTGTATCATAGAAAATAATTCTCGGATTATGTTCATTTTAAATGATCTTAAAACTAAATACATGGAATGACAAGCGAATAAGCAAAGTAAAAGCTCTGGCTATTGAAATAAAATAATGATACAAGCATACCATGGTGCGACCACAAGTGGGAAACAATTATGAAGAGTCAAATATTATAAATAAGGTAATTTAAGGTAAAAAAAGTAAGAAGTTTTAGAACTCATAAGCAACCTCAAAAAAATTACTAGTTCTTTATTTAAAAAGAAATAGGTTATTTCAAAAAACACTAGCAAAATAAGATGGTAGATAGAAAAAGATTAAAGATATATTCAAAAGTAGACATTAAAGAAGAATATGATATTATAAGACTAAACAAAAATAAATCAAAATAAGATAGTGATATCCATTGTTGTTTTGATGAAGAAGTTATACTAGAAGACATAGACCTAGTTCTTTTAAATATGAATATAGAAACGAATGGAATTTATATTAAGACACCCAATATCTATTTGAAACTTATAAATTAGAAAATTAGAAGTATATTATGAACATGAATTTGAATATTTCAAAATTAAATAAAGATAAAAGTGTGAAAAATGTCAAAAATATTTAGTCAAAAAACAAAGAACAATATGTATTTGTTGTAACCAAGACTTATGTAGGTTTTGGGCTAAAACATTAGGATATAGTATGACACAAATCTTAAGGAAGGTTATAAAATATTAAAAAATAATCTTGAACTAAAGTTTAAGCTATCATAATAAAAGATAAAAGAAAAACATGGATTAAAAATAGTACTTTAGACATAAAAGAGTTATTGAATTTGGCAAAATAGAATATTGGCAAAATAAAATGATTGACATCATCTGCACACTTTAATTTGAATATGGTCATACCATCACATTGGTTAGCTTAGAGATATTGGAGCATAATCGAATATTGTAGAAATCAAAATATTCCTCCTCAATATACTTGAACACTTGCATACCAAGGTAAGATATTAAAGACAATAGAAAATAAAGAAATAGTTGATAAAATTATAACCAATATCCATAAACAATTCAACCAAGTAGAAATGATAATTGGAATGAATTTTTTTAGAAATTTATAAGGGAGTAAAACTTTAGAAGATGATAAACAAATAATGTTTAAATGATTTGACACCATATTATCTAATCCCCCAGTGTTGTCAAAACATAGTAAAAGAAATTGTTGATTTTAGTTCCAAAAAAGAAATGGAAGAATTTGATGCTTTCAAACCCTACATAACCTATACTTAATTAACACAATAAGTGAAAATTTTAAAATAAATCATTGCATCAATTTGATGAACTAAATATTATAAGAGGAGATCCTTTAAAGCATTGGAGCGAAAGCAAGTCAATAAGTAATTTGGAAATAGTCAAACCAAAATTTGTTGCCATATTTATGGAGACTAGAACATGTTTTTAGACTTTCTTTGAGAATGATTTCACTAAAAAATGCTTCATTGAGCTCACCATACAATCTTGCTCTTGAGAATGAACTTATGGAATTCTAAGGAAGCAAGAATTAAGATCTTAGGCACTCTCTTAAACCAGTCTCAATCACTAAGAATGTGAGTATTCTATGCAGTATATGACATGATTAAGGGTCCAAAAGACCCCAAAAAACAAATATAGTGATAGAGAAGTTATGTTTTTTCTACTATCGTTGATACTTCCTTTTCAAAAAGATAAAAGCTTCTTTATGAAGAAATTAGAGGTAAAATTTAAGGGGACAAACAATCTTTAAGAAAATAGAATGATGTGCCATTATTAAAGAATATAGTTGATGGTGATAAAATTTTAGTATATTTTCTAGAGCAAAATATAATTTGGAAATACTCTAGAATGTAGATTATAAAATAAGTTTTGAGAATCCTAAAAAAGATGATCGTTATAATATCCCTTATACACTATATTTAACAAATCTAGATATATTAGAGGCTTTCAATAATATCATAATATGGAAAATAGAATGGAGGGATAATAGAATCAAACACTTTAGCTTATCTAGACAAGTGGCATTAGACTAGTTAAAGGTCTTAACTTGTATACAGTAAAGTTGTATGGGTTATAAAGGTCACTAATGTAACATGTAAACCTATACATTTAGTGGTTTTACATTTCTTGTGTTAGGGTCCCTAGTTTTAGGCCCAATGTTTTGTAGAGAAGCTAGTTGTGAATAACCACGCTCACTAGTAGTAATCTGCACTGGTTACTAAGTGCTCTCCTCGTGTTTTCTATGTTTGTTCCTAATTTTGAAATCTAAAAAGATATTCATTGCCATAAATTTTAGCTTCAACCTTTTCAAAAAGAAGCCTTTATATTGTAGAAAAGGAATTTATATTCCTCAAAGACTTATGGTCTACGTCTATATGCGTATTTAATCTTTGTCTACCTAATTTCTTATTTGACATTTTATGGTAGAATGAATTTTCCATAAATAATCATAAATAGGTTGCTATTATTTAGCCATTTTCTATTTAATAATGGATACAATGTAGTGGACTTGGCTTAAAAAAAAATTATCTAAAACTGTCATCGTTAACCTCACAATATTATATATGTAAGTGGCTATGAATTTCATAAGAGATTTTTAATTGTTCATATGAGCCTTATCATGATAAAAAATTGAAGGATTATGCAAAAAAGGACTACATACATAAACATTGATAGTTTTAAGGTATACAAATTACAATAATTTTAGATAAAGCTTATCAGCAAGTTTATAAGTAAACATATGTGACTCGAAATAATTTAATTACTCTCCTTATTATCTTAGAATATAACTTTCATATATTATTTATCTCATTTCATTAATTTTTTTTATTTGTTTATATTACTTTGAAACACTAATTTTCCTCTCATGTGACCTTCACATTGCTTTTAATTGCTTATATTATATTAATTAAATTTATTTCATTTTAGCTTTAATATATATATACTTAATATTAAAATAATAATTTATTTTTATTCATGTTTTGTTCTTTTGTATGTTATACTAATTGTAAATGAAGTATGATAGAGATGAAATAAATGTCATTGGAATCATGTTTACTAGCTTTATCTAAGTAAAATTTATTTTTATATTTTGAAATATATTATTTTTTAGTGACTAGTCATGTTTTATGAAAAAGTTTTGTTTATAACTAATTAGACTATCGATGATGTTACACTCAATCTTCTTTGTATGTTGGGGAGTAGACTTACTATATAATTTATATCATTAATTCAAGTTGATCAATTTGACTTAGTTGCAATACTATTGAAGTTTAATTCTCCTCCAGTGTGAACTTTACATCACTTTGGTTTCGTTATGTTATATTACTTGAATTAATATGATTTTTTACTTTGACGTATGTCCACTCAATATTAAAATATTTTTTTATTATTTATGTTTATTTACAAAGATAATTTTACATAATTTCCAATTGAGGACCAATAGAGAAAAAATAAACATCATTGGTCTCACCTCAACAAGCACTATTAAATTAAATATTCATTGTTTTAATATTTTTTTTAATATTTTAAGTTATATAATTATGATATATTTTATGAAACATTTTGATTTATATCTAATTTAATAATTGATGTTGTTGTACTTGTATCTTAACTAGCTTGGAAAAAAATTGTCGCAAATAACACATCTCTTTTCTTCAAATTTTTTTCTTTGATTTTGTTTGTAATATCTATATCTAAATTTCTTATCATGTGATCTTTAGATAACATTGATTTATGTACTATAGTTTGCTTCAATTTATGTCATTTCAAATTAAATATTGTTTTTTCTTAATATTTAAAAAAATAATTTATCAATATTTATGGTTTTTTCTTCTTTAATTTGTAGTAGTTTCAAATAAGGTCTAATTGAGATGAAGCAAATGGTATAGGACTTATCTCAATAGGTTACTTTAAATTAAATTATTTTTTATATATTTTTAAAATTTTTAAACTTCTTGGGTTTTGACATATTTTACAAGAAATTTTGATTCATATATCATTTCTTGATTAAGGATGTTATAGTGGATCTCCATAATATGTCGAAATACAGCTTTCTCACATAATTTATTTCATATCTTCAAATTTGTTTATTTTGACTTGTTGAAATTCTAATTCTCTTCTCATGGGATGTTTATATCACATTTGTATAATTATATTATACAAATTTAATATATCTTATTTAATTTTTATTATTGTCTAATGAGTATTAAAATAATAATATAATATTTTTAATTTTACTTTGAGAATGTATAGTAATTTTGAATGAGGTTTTATGGAGAAAAATAAATCATAGGTCTCCATTGATGCTCTATATTTAATTAAAAATTAATTTTTATAATTTTTTTATTTCCTCTATCTTTGGGATATGATCTTTGATATTTTGATTCATATGCAATTTTATGGTTGTGCATCTTACACTTCATCTAATTAGTATTTTGAAATGCACTTTTATATTCTCACATTTTCTTCAAATTGTTTACTGTCATTTGGTTATATTACTATGTAACTTTAAATCTTTTATAATGCCTCCTTTATATTGATTTATTTTGGTCATACTACTTCTCTTTACTTTTCTCATTTTAACTTTGATATATATCTACTTTTTCTAGAAATAAGGCATTATAAGTTTTATGTTAGTTTTTGTAATTAATAATAATTCAAAACAAGACCTGATGGAGAAGAAAGAAATGTTGTTTGACTCATCTCAACATGCTTTATGTAATTAAATACTATTATTTCTATTTTTTTTAAATATTTGTTTTCTTTTATTTGTATATACCTTACTAGACAATGCAATTTGTATCTAATTTGATGATTGTGGATGTCATACTCGATCTCTTTAGCATCTGGTAATGTAACTTTTTTGTACAATTTAACTAATCTTGAAAGTTTTTTATATTATTATGTAACTCTAAATCTCTTATTGTGTGACCTTATCATCGCTTTTATTAGGTCATATTGCAATGATTAAATTTATCTTAATTTGGCATAATTATGTATCTACTTAATATTTAAATAAAATTTTACAATTATTTATAATTATTTTATTTTTGTAATTTGTAATAACTATAAATGAGGTATAATAAAGATGAAACAAATGTCATCAAACTCATCCCTATGAATTCTAACCAATTAATCTTTTTTTCAATTTTAAATTATATTTTTTTGATTTTTGCAATAGATTTTGAGATATTTTGACTTATGCCTAATTTGTTGACCACGAATATTCCCTTTAGACTCTTCTATATCTTTGAATATGACTTTCTCATTTAATTTAACTCATTTCTTCTAGTTGTTTTATTTATTATTGTGATATTTCTATGTAACTCTAAAGTTTTCTTTAGTGAGCATTACTTTGCTTTGTTTTGGTTAATTATGTTAGTAAAATTTATCTCATCCTAGCTGTCATATGTATCTAATTAATATTAAAATAATAATTTCTTATTATTTATGCTTATTTGTTTTGGTAATTAGAAGTAATTCAAAAAGATGTTCGGTAGAGACGGAACAAACGACGTTGGACTCATCTTAAGGAGTTGTATCCAATGAAATATTATTTTTAATACAAAAAAATAACATTATTTTTTAGAATGTTTTGCAAGTTTTAAGAGAATTCTAATTGATATCTAATTTGTTGATCGAGGATATTTCTCTTACTCATTTTGGTAGTTTGTAATGCTACTTTAGTAGGGATTTATGCCATTTTTTCAAATGTCTCTCTTTGAATTAGTTAATTTACTATGTAACCTTAAATTTCTTCTTATCTAAACCTTACATTGCCTTAATTTTCAGTGGAACACGTTGACTCAGTTATATATTACTTTGCTTAAATGTATATTATTTTTCCCTTTATTTATGTTTCTCTTAAGATAACAATAATAATTTATTATTTTTTTTATTGGTTCGCTTTGGTAATTTGTAGTGATTCTTAAGTAAGTTTGATCATGATTGAGCAAATGCAATTAGACTTATCTAAATTAGATTTACATTATTAAGTATTATTTTAGATTTTTTTAAATATTTTATTTTCTAGAATTTTTACATGAATTACAGGGTATTTTGCTTTCTACCTAATTTAATAATTGAGAATGTCACTTTTTATCTTTTTATTAACTTAGAATGAAACTTTGAGGTATAATTTACCTCATTTCTTCAATGTTTTCTCTTACATTTTTAATATTATAATGTAATTCTAAATCTTTTGTCTTGTGGTCTTTACATCATTTCAATTTTGCTTATAATGTTGCTTTAAATTTTTAAGTTTTTACTTTATTACATATTTAGTAAATATAAAAATATTAATTGATTATTAGTTATGATTATTTTATTTTGTGACTCACAATAATTTCAATTCAGGCCTAAATGAGATGAAAGTTATGTTGTTGGACAAATCTTGAAGAGCTTAAACAAATTAAAATTTGTTTACATATTTTAATGTATTTAAGTTTTTTAGGATTTTTGTGTGTTTTACAATGTTTTTTGATTCCTACATTATTTGATGATCAAGGACACAACACTCAAACTTTCTTAGTTTCTTAGGATGCAACTTCTTCACATAAATTATCTTATTTCTTCAAATCTTTTATTTGATTTGCTTATATTACTATGCTGCTCCCAATCTTCTTTTGTGTTGCCTTACATCGCAAAGATTTTATTGTATATTAGTTTGCCTCATTTTATCTCATTTTTAGCCTGAATATATATATATATATATTTAAAAAGAACAATGAAAATTTATTATTATTATTAGTTATTTACTTTAGTAATATGTAGTAATTATAGACTATGTCTTTTCAAACTAAAGAAATTGTCATTAGACTTGTCTCAAAGTACTTTTTTAAATTAGGTATTCATTTTATACTTTTAAATATTTTTCATATTTTTGGCACGGTTTACTAGATATTATGACTCATAGTTGATTTGATGATCGAGGATGTTTCCCTCCACCATCTTAGTATATTGACATGCAACATTGTTGTATGTTTCACATCATTTCTTCAAATATTCATTTTTCATTTAGCTATATTACTATTTAAATAAAAATCCTATTTTGCATGAACATTCATCAAAGTTTTTTGTTTTATAATGGTTTCTTAATTTATTTAACTTTTGCTTTATTACTATTAATTTTTCTTAATGAGCTCTGACAAATTAAATATTCATTTTTATATTTTTAAATAGTTTTTTGTGTGGCACATTTTAAGAGAAATTTTGATTCCTTTTTAATTTGATGGTTAAGGAATATATAATTGCTCTTCTTAGTTTCACAGAATCCTACTTTCCTATAGAAGTTTTCTTATTTACATTTTTTTCATGATGATTTGGTTATCTTATGATGCATCATTAACTCTCTTTTAGTGTGAATTCCAAATTTAATTTAATTTTGGCATTTCGCATTAATTCCAAATGTAGTCTATTGAAGTGAAATAAACATTGTTGGAATCATTTAATCAAGTTTTTTACAATTAAAGTTTCAATTTTTTACTTATTTAACATTTTAGTTTATATGGTTTTGACATATGTTATGATAAAAATCAATTTGAACATGATTTAAAGATCATAAATGTTACACTTGATCTCCTTAGTATCATAGAATCTAACATTCTTGTATGATTTTACTCTTTTATTAAATTGTTTTCTTTGATTTTGGATTATTATATTAAATCATTTTATATAAGTTTAGCTTTTTTTAATATATTTATGAAATTAAAAATAATAATTTATTATTATTTTTGTATATTCACTTTGCTGTATTGGAGTAATTCCAAACAAGGTTAATTGAGACAAAATAATCATCAGTGAACTTGACACAATGAGCTTTATTAATTACATGAATTTTACATTTTTCTATATTTTATTTTCTGTGGTTTTGGCATGTAATATTAGATGTTCATATTATTTTGTAATAGAACTTTCTTATGTTATTTATCTAATTTTATGAGATGCTTGGCCTTTGTTTAGTAGTATCATTATGTAACTCTAAATCTCCCATCGTTTGACCACTATGATGCATTGATGTTGTTTTATTGCATTGCTTCAATAAATCTCATTTTTAGCTTTAAATACATAACTAGTTAAAATTAAAATGATAGTTTACTCTTATAAAAGATTTTTTTATTTTGATAATTTGTAGTAATTCTAAACTAGGACTAATACAAATGAAATAAACATGTTGGACACATCGTACTAATTTTTATAGAATTAAATTATTTTTAATTTTTTTCTAGTATTTTTGCTTGCTTTATGAGAAATTTTTATTCATACCCTATTTCATTATTAAGGATGTTACCCTTGATCTCTTTAGTTTAGTGGAATATAAGTTTAATAAATAATTTATATTATTTTTTTAATTTTTTTCTTTGATTTATTTTTCTCTAATTTATCTCATTCTAGACTTATTATATATTTACTTAATATTAAATTAACAATTGATTCATATTTTTTCTTATTTAGTTTTGTAATTTATAATGATTACATGTAAGGTTCAATGGATGCAAAATGATTCAATATAATTTGATATATCTCATCGAAATAAGTCCAATAATGTTTATTTTTTCTCAATAAGATCTCGTTCAGAATTATAATAAATTACAAAATTAAATAATCATAAATAATAAAAAATTATTACTGTTTAATTTTTTAGTAGATATATACTAATTCTAAAATAAGATAAAATGATTCAATATAATAATTAAATGGATTAAAATGGTGTAAATGTCACATAAGGTGAGATTTATAGTTGCATAAAAAACTAAATCAAAGTAAAAATAAAGAATTAATACGTCAAATTGTAGAGGTTTTTTTCAAACAACTAAGGAGATAAAATGTGACATCTTCAATCCTCAAATCAAGTGTTAATTTAAATGTCTCAAAATTCATAATGAATCACAAGAATATAAAATGTCAAAATATTGAAATAAATATTTAAATGGGCAGTAATCATTGAATTTAGTCATATGATGTTTGTTTTATTTTTATTTATCCACATTTTGAATTACTATGAACTATAAAAATTAGGAAACAAAATTTTTAATAAATTATTCTCTTAATATTAAGTAAATGTATTATAAAACTACATTGAGATAAACAATAGTAATATAATATCACAAACTCTAAGTGACATTATGTCTATAAGCTGTGTTATTAGAGTTACATAGCCATATAAGAAAATAAAATTAAAACATTTTAAGAAATAACATAAATTATATTACAAATTCACATTCTAAGATAGTAAGGAGATCTGGAGAAAAACACCTGATTATAAAATTATGTATGAATCAAATGCCAATAAAACGTGCCAAAACCATAGAAAATTAAATACTAAAAAATTCAAAGATAAATATTTATTGGAATGAACCTGTCTAGATTGATCAACTACATTTTTCATCTCGATTTAACTTAGTTTCATATAACCATGAATTGAAAAAATAAATAAACATACTTAATAATAAATTATTATTTTAAAATAAAGAAAATGCATAATAATGATGTTCTTAGAAGGTTTAAAAAAAGTAATCTAACATAATCAAATCAATGTAAAAGTAACACTAGAGAAGAATATGTAATTCATAGTAATATAAAAAGCAAAAGAAAAAATGTTAAAAAAATATAATAAATTATATAAGAAATTTTCATCACAAAATACTAAAGATATGGAATGTAAAATCTTTGATCATCAAATAAATTACGAATAAAAAAGGTTGTAAAGGGTGCTAAAGCCATGGAAAACAAAATTTGTAAAAAAACAAAAAAATATTTAATATGATAGAGTTTCATAAGATGTGTCCAATAACATTTGTGCCATCCTAACCAGAAGTCTTTGGAAATTACTAGGAGTGACTAAAATAAAATATTAAAAATTATAATTTTATTATTATGTCAAAATATATTAAAGATAAAATTAATTAAATTCAAGTATTGTAGTATGATGAAATCAAAGTAATGTAAAAGTCTAATAAGATAAAGTATATAAGAAAGTTGCTTTCAAAGTTTCCAAGACGATTAAGTGTGACATCCGTGATTACCAAATCTATATGAATCAAAACGACTAGTAAAATTTGAGAAATCTATTGAAAATAAAAATATTGGAATAAATAGTTAGTGCAATAGAGATCATGTAGATGAGCCAAATAATGTTTACTAAGTCTTGATAGAATGTCATTAAGAGGTATTGCATATTTCAAAAGTAAATAAGCATAAATAATAAAAAAATTATTATTTTAATGTTACGTAAATATACATTAAAACTAAAATTAGATAAACTATAGCAATGTAATATGGCAGTTGTAAATCAACGAAAAGGTAAATTAGAGTAGATTTAGAGTTATATATTTATATAAGCAAACTAAGGAAAAAAATTAAAAATATTGAGAGAAATTTTTTGATAATATTACATTTTGAAAAATTAAGTATATTGAGTGCAACAACCTTGATTAAAAATCCAATAAGAATGAAAATATCCTGTAAAGCATATAAGAATGTTAGAAATTAAAATGTCTAAATAATTAAAAATGACTCTCTTATTAGATTAAGGCTAATCATGATAAGTCTAATGTTTTTTTTTCTTGATTAGACCTCATTTGAAATTACAATAAATTATAAAAATAAGTAAGCACAAATAATAATAAATGATTATCTTTATTTTAATTAAATATATATTAAAGTTAAAATGAAATAAATTAAAGCAATTTAATATAAAAGAACAAACCAATGTAATGGTCATATGAGAGGATATTTATAGTTACATAGTACTGTAATAAAATCAAGGAAATTTTTTTGAAGGAATGATATAAATTTTACAAGAAAGTCAATTACATTACCTAAAACAACATGCCAAAACATAAGAAAATAAAATTTTTATAAAAATAAAAGTAAAAATCTAATGAGATAGATGTCATTAAGATGAGACTAATGGCATTTTTATGTCTAGATGAGACTTGGTTTAAAATTAAAGTGAATTACAAAATTAATAAGCATAAATACTTATAAATTATTACTTGAATATTAAGTAAAAACATTTTAAAGTTTAGATGAGATAAACTAAAGACTTTTAATAAACTAAAATTAAAGCAACATAGAGGAGACATGAGAGAAAATAAAAAAAGTTGAGATAAGCCACATGAGTGCAAGGAGATGGAGTGTAACATCCTCAATATTCAAATCATTATATGAATTATAATTTCTCATGAAGTATTATGAAAGATAAGAAAATAAAATAATTTTAAAATAGAAAATAAATATTTAATTTGATAAAGCTCGATGAGAAAAGTCCAATGACATTATTTTCATCTAATCAAAGTGATGTAAAGGTCATATTAGAGGAGAGTATGAGTTTTATAGTAATATAAGCAAATGAAAGCAAAAATTTGGAAGAAATTATCAAATTATGTTGGAAGATTATATTATAAGATGCTAAGTCTATCGAGTGTTATAGCCCTAATTGTCAAATAAACTAGTAAAAAAGTCACAAAATTTGCCAAAATCATAAAAAAAAAGAAATATGCAATTTATTTTTAATTTGGTATAGCTCATCAAGATGATCCCAGCGATGTTTGCTTCATCTTAATCGAATTGTATAAAATTACCATAAATAAACAATGTTAATAAGGATAAATAATAATAAGTTATTGCTTCAATATTAAGAAAATATATATTAAAGCTTAAATGAGATAAATTTAAGTAATATAATACAACTAAATCAAAGTGATAAAAAGGCCACATAAGAGATGATTTAGAGTTACATAATAATATAGCCAAATAAAATGTAAAATTTGGAAGAAATAAAATAAATTATGTATGATGTTGTATTCTAAGGTATCAAGGGACCTAGAATAAAATCCATGGTTGTAAAGTAAAAATGAATGAAAACAAATTATAAAGCGTGCTAAAGTCATTGAAAAAAAATTCAAAACTTTAAAAAAGAATGTTTTATTAGATAGATCTCCATAAGATAACTCTAATATGGATTGTTTTTTTCCCTTGTAAGACTTCATTTGGAAATAGTGCAAATTACCAAAGTAAATAAGCATAACTAACATAAAATTATTATTTTAGCATTATGTCAATGTATAATAAAGCATAAATTAGATACATTTTATTGGAAAGTCTCATTTGAAGACATTTAGTAGTTCTAGTGTAATATCTTATATCATCAAATCATGTATAAATCAACATTTATCATAAAGCATGCCAAGGCCATAAAAAATAAAATATTTACAAATTTTTAAAAAAAAATTAAATGGATAGAGCTCATCGAGGCGGGTCCAAAGGAAATTGTTTCCACTCAATCCAACCTGATTGGTGAACATTATGAATTGCCAAAAGTAAATAGGCAGAAATAGTAATAAATTATCACTTTAGTTTTAATTAATATATAGTAAAATTGAAAAATATTAAATTGAAGCATTATAATCTAATTAAATATAAGGGATGTATAAGTCATATGGGATGATATTTAGAGTTACATAATATTATAAAAAAATAAAAATAAATCTAAATAAAATAGATAAATGGTACCAAAAGTTACCTTCCAAAGGACAAAGCAAATTAAGTGTCGCATCCTCAATTATCAGATCAAGTATGGATCAAAAAGTCACACAAGGCATGCCAAAGAAAAAAAAATAAAATATATAAAATAGAAAAGGTTATTGTTTAATTAGAAATAGCTCGATGGGATTAGTCGAGCAATATTTATTTAATTTTAATTAGACATTGAATTAAATTGTAATAAAAACTAATACAAATGAGCATAAAACTTAATAAATTATTATTTTATAATTAAAAAAATATATGTTAAAGCAAAAATAAGATATGTTGATGGAATGTAACATAAGTAAATAAAAATGGTATAAAGGCCACACGATAATAAATTTAGTTTTCTTAAGAATAAAATAAAATCAAGGAAAAAGATTTGAAGTTGTGAAATAAATTATAATAGAAAGTTGTGCTCAAAGATATAAAGAGGATTGAGTTTAATATCTTTGATTGCTAAATTATGTATGAATTAAAATGACTCGAAAGGCATGCCAACTACCTTGAAAAATAAATATCTAAAAATATAGATGTAAAAAATAAATTGGACAAATAAGATTGAGTTTGACATCCTCAATTATCAAATCAAGTATGAATGGAAATGCCTCAAAGAATGTTTAAAATCACCAAAAAGATACCTAATTATATATATAATTAAATATTTAATGCATTAGTTATCATTGAGATGAGTCCAAAGATATTTGCATTGTCTTAATTAGACATCATTGTAAATTATAACTAATTACAAAAATATAAAAGAATAAATAAAAACAAAACTTTATTTTAACATAAAGCAAATAGATATTAGAGCTCAAATAAAATAAATTGATGAAATATAATATAACAAATAAAAATGTTGTCTAGGTGAAAACAGGGTTGATTTATTGTGTCATTGCTGTATAACCAAACCAGTGTGGGAAGTTTGATGAAATGATATAAATTATATAGAACTGTTGCATTCCATAACAGTAAATAGATCGAGTGTAATATCAACCATGAATTCAAATCTTAATTGAAAGATCTTGTAAAACATGCAATAATGCTTGAAAATAAAATATATAAAAGTAAAAAAATGATTTATTTAATAAGATGAAGCCCATTAAGATGAGTCAATTGGTATTTCTTTAGTTTTGATCAAAGCTAGCTTCGAATTTCTTTCCATATTATGGTAAATAATCTTAGATAGTAATAAAAAATTGTTTAAATATTAAGCAAATCATAATAAATAAATAATTTGGTAAATTAATACAATATAATTTAATCAAAATAAAGCACTATAAAGTTCACATGAGAGAAGACTTTAAGTTAGATAATAATATGACTAATCCAATGCAAACAATTTATAGAAATAAGATAAATAGTATAGGAAAATTGCAATGCACGTTACGAAGTTGATTAAGAGTAACATCCTATATTGTTAAATATGTTATGAAAAAAAATGTCTTGTAAGGATTAAATTGCATAGATCATGTTGGGGTGAGTTTAACAATATTTATTTCATATCATAAAACCTTGTTCTTGATTACAATTAATTTTAAAAAAATAAGTTAAATAATAATAAATTATTATTTTAGTATTAAGTAAATATATATTAAAGTTAAAATAATAAAAATTCAAGTAATGTAGTTAACCAATTCAAAGCATAAGTATAACATGTAAGAAGTTTTATGGTTACATAATATTTAAAGCAAATCAAACCAAAACAAATTGATGAAATGATATAAATTTTATGAAAATGTTGCTTTTGAAGCTACTAAGGAGACCATGTTTAACATCATCAATCATTAACACAAGTATTATTCAATATTTCTTATAAAGCATGCAAAAATTGTAGACAAAAATATATAAAAGTAGAGATAAGAATGTTTAGTTCAATAAAGGTCATCAAGATGATTCTAATTACATTTTTTTCTTCTTAAGTTGACATTGTTTGAAATTACTTTGAATTATAAAGATAAAAAAATAAAATTAAAAGTGAAGTTTCATTTTAATATTAGGTAAATGTGCACTAAACCTTGGAAGAGAAAAATTATAGAAATGTAATGTAACAAAATAAAGGTGATTTAAAAGTTTCAAAAGAGGAGAACAAGAGTTACATATTATTATACCAAATTAATGTCAAAATTTTGGAAAGATCAGGTAAATTTTATAAGCAAGTTGAATTCCAATATCTTAAGGAAAACCTGTGTAATATCCTATATTATGTACAATAAAATATCTTATATAGCACACCAAAACTATAAAAAAATAAAATATTTTAAAAAATAAATAACCAATTGGATAGAGGTCATCGAGAAGAGGCCAACAACAATTATTTTCTATCACTTAGACCATGTTTTTAGTTACAAAGAATGATGGCAATAAATAAGCACAAATCATAATAAATTATTATATTAATTTTTATGTAAATAAATGATAAAGTAAAAGTAAGGAAAATTGATGCAATATAATATTACTAAATCAAAGTAATATAAAGGTTTCATGAGAGGTGATTTAGAATTACAAAGTGGTAAAATCAAACATAAGAAGAAATTTGAAAAATGTGATAAATTATACAAGAGGTTACATTCCAAGATACGAAAGAGATCAAGGGTAACATTCATGATCATGTAATATGTGATGTATCAAAATATCTTAGAATGTTTTACAAAACACTTGAAATATAATCCGTATAAACATCGAGTTGAGTATTGGTTGTCTTATCGAGAAGTTTCCAAACACATGTTTTCAACCCTATCAGTCCTCAATTTGAAATTCTATGATTACTGTATAAATAAATTATAATGATTTTTAATATTAATTAAATGTATGATAAAATGGAAATGAGGTAAATAAAGGAAATGTGATATAAACAAATCAAAATGATGCAAAGGTCACATAATAAGAGCATTTTAGTTTCATAGAAAAATAATGCAATTAAATGAAAATATGATTGAAGAAAATTGATATAAATTATAGAAAAAATTTGTTTTCAAATATACTAATAAGATCAAGTTTAATACCCTCAATCATTAAATTAGATAAAAATCAAAATATCTCAAAAAGATAAAACCATTCTAAAAAATATTTAAAAATAAAAAATGATTTTTTAAGTGGATAAAGCTCATCAATACAAGTTCAATGAGATTATTCAATCTCTATTGGAGCTCATTCTGAATTACTGAAAATTATAAAGTAAATAATTGTTAATAATAGTAAAATATTATTTTACCATTAAGTAAATTATATTAAAGATTAAATTAGTTTATTTGAAAGGACATAACAAAGGAATATTAAAGCTATTTAAGTATCACATAATTGGAGATTTAAAGTCTCATAGTAATATAATTAAAACAAATAAAAATATTTGATAGAATGAAATAAATTCTAAGAGAAAGTTGCATTTCAAGACACTATGGAGATCAAGTGTAGCTTACTCGATCGTTAAACACGGCATGCATTGAAAGTTTTATTAAAGAATGTAATAACCCTGGAAAATAAAAAATTTGAACAAAAAAAATAGAAGCTCACGTTTAATTGGATAGCACTTGCCTAGATGAATCTAGCCAAATTTGTTGTCTTGGTCAAACCTCTTCTTGAATTACTATAAAATACCTAAATAAATTAGCATTAAAAATAAATTATTATTTTAGTATTAACTAAATGTAAATTAAACTTTAATTTAGATAAGTTGACCGAATGTAACATAAACCAATAAAGGCTATGTAAAGATCACAAAACTGGATATTTAGAGTTATATATTAATATTACTAAAAATTAAAGCACAAAGGTTTTAGAAATAAATTAAATTATTTGAGAAGTTAAATTCTAAGATCCTAAAGTAATTGAATGTAATATACTTGATGATTAAATTAGTTACAAATATGAATGCTTCATAAAGACAATCAAAATACTTAAAAGTAAATTATGTAAAGCTTAAAAAAGAATATTTAATGGGATAAATATTATCAGGATGAGTTCAACGACCATATTTTATGTGAATTAGGCATCATTTGCAATACAATATAACCAAATGAAATTGATATAAAGGCCATAGATTGAGAGATTTTGAGTAACAAAGCAATATGACCAATTCAGAGCAAAAAAATTTTGAAAAGTTGAGATAAAGTATATGAGAGAATTATATTCGAGGATACTTAAGACTATAGAGTACTATGCTCAAACAATAAATACGATAAAAATCAAAATATCATGCAAAGAAAAAAACCATAAATATCATTAGGGGTCTAAGGTTTATTTGTTTCTACTTGACTAGATAATGCTTCAAATAAATACCAAATAAAAAACAAAATAAGATTAGAAAAGTTAATTTTTATTTTAGTGATAACTAAATATATTTATATATCAACGCTAAAGTTAGATTAATTGAACCAATACAATATAAAAAATTTAAAGCATTTTAGAGGTAAAACGAGTGGAGTTTTAGAGTTATAGTTAAATATAACCAAATTGATGGGAAACATTTGAATAAATGATACAAATTATAAGAGAAAGTTGAATTCCAAGATACAAAGGAGGTAAATGGTAACATCCTCGTTTACAAAACCATATATGAATGCAAATGACAAGTACAACATGCAAAAACACTAAAAATAAAATAACAAAAACCATAAAAATGAATATTCCAATGTATATTACTAGCCTAGAAGAGTCCAATGTTATTTGTTTCATCTCAATCAAACATTGTTTGGAATTATTAAGAACTACAAATATAAATAAAAATTAATAATAAAATATTATTAATTTAACATAATAAGTATATATTAAATTTGAAATGATACAAATTGGAATTATGTCACACAACTAAATCAAAGTGATGTTATGGCTACATGATATGGCATTATAGTTACCTAGAAATATAAGCAAATAAAAGAACTAAATGTTTTCGAAATGAGATAAATTGTATGTGAAAGCTGCTTTTTAAGATACTAAAGAGAAGTAGAATAATCCTCAATTATTAAATTTTGTATGAATAAAATTTTTTTTTGCAAAACATGTTAAAGCCATAATTAATATAAAATTTCAAAAATTAAGAAATGAATATTAACTAGATTTAGGTCATTGAAATGAGTAGAAGAACATTTATTTGTCTCAGTTTGACTTGATTTGATATTACTTCGAATTAATAATATAAATTAGCATAGATAAAAATAAATTATTATTTTAAAAACTAATTACATAATAAAAACAAAACTAGATCAAATAAAGTATTGTAATAGAGGATAATCAAATCGATATAAAGGTTACACAAGAGGAGGATTTTTTTCATAGTAACATAAAAAATTAAAGCAAACCTTTAGAATAAATGAGATAAATTATACTTGAAGGTTACACTCTAACACATTAAGAATATCTTATATGACATTTGCATTCATATATATATATATATATATATATGAAAGCTTAAATGAGTTAAACTGAAATGATTTAATATAAGAAAATTGAGTCAACATAAAGGACACCTAAGATGGGAATTAGAGTTTCGTAGTATTATGAGAAAAGTAAAGAAAAAAAGTTTAAATAAAAAATTTAGGAAATTTATATTACAAGGTTTTAAAGAGATTGTGTGCAACATTCTCGATTGCCAAATTATTATCAATCGAAAAGACTAAAAAATGACTATTATATAAAAATAGATAATTTAAAGGAATAATTTTTTTAATTTCATAGATATTGTTGAATGAGTCAAATGACATTTACTTAGTCACTATAGAACTTCATTTAGAATTAATTCATATTTCAAATGTATGTAAGCATAAATATTTAAAAAATTAAACAAGAGGGGAATTAAAGATTCATCATAATATAAGCAATTCAAAGCAAAACATTAGAAGAAATATGTTAATTTGTTTAGCAAAAGTTTCATTCTAAGATACTAAGGAGATTGAGTGCAATATCCTCTACCATTAAATGAGGTAGTAATCAAAATTCCATATAGACATACCAAAATCATAAAATTTAAACTATTAAAAAATATGTAATTTAATATTTAATAAGCTATGTGAGACGAGTACAACTATGATTATTTCATCTCAACTAAACTCTGTTTGAATATAAATAAGAAATATTGTTGTTTTAATATTAGGTAAATATATAATAAAGCATAAACATACTAAATTAAAATTGTTTAATACAATTGAATGAAAGATATGTAGGGCAACATCACAAGAGGTTGAGTTAAATTGTATAATAACCAAATGAAAGTCAAAAAGTTAAAGAAATGAGATAAATTATTAGAAAAAGTATCTTTCTAATATACTAAGGAACCTAGAGTAATGTCCTCCAAAATCAAATCATCAAAGAAAAGAAATAAGTTGTAAAACATGCTAAAGTCATGAAAATAATGTTTTTAAACTTCAAAATGTGTATTTAGATGGATAGATATCCTCAAGGCAAATCAAGGAACAACTATTCTTTTAAGATTAGATGACATTTGGAATTACATTGAATACTAAATTAAATAATCATAAATAATAATAAATTTTTATTTTAACATTATGTGAATATATATTAAAACTTCAATGAAATAAATTGAAGCAATAAAATAAAATCAAATAAAGTTTTTTAAAGGTCACATGAGTGGTGAATTAGAGATTTATAGGATTATAACTAAATTAAAAAAATATTTGAATAAATGACATAAATTGTACCAGAAATTTACATTTCAAGAAAATAAATAGATAAAGAATAAAACTATCAGCAATTAAATTAGTTACAAATTGAATATCTTATAAAATATGGAAATGATTTAAAAATATGATGAAATCAAAATAAAATTTTGAAAAAACTAGATAAATTATATCATAAAGTTTTATTACAAGATACTAAGGAGATCGACTGTAGTATCCTTGATAATTATGTTATATATGAATCAAAATATCAAGTAGCATGGCCAAAACACCAAGAAATAGAATATCTAAAATTAACAAAATTGAATATTTGATTTGATAGAGCTAGTTCGAAAAAGCTCAACGACATTTGTTTCTTCTTGACGAAACATTATTTAAAAGTTTTTCAAAACAATCAAATAAGCATTAAAAAATAATTTTTTAATTTTTTTTAAATATATTAAAAATAAAATAAAATAATTTTTCCAATATAATATAAGTAAATAAAAGTAATGTAAATGCGACATGAAAAACATCCAGAATTACAATGTAATATAACTAAGGCAAATTGAAAAGTTAAAAATATTTTATTTTAATGGTTTTGATAAACTTTACTATATATTTTGATTCATTTGTGAGTTAAGAACTCTGGAAGTTATCAATGATCTCCTTAATATCATAGAAAGTAATTTTTATGTACCATTTATAACATTTTCTTTAAATGTTTTGTTTTCATTTTGTTATAGTATTGTAAAACTCAAATTCTCCTATCTTGTATCTTTTATGCTACTTTGAATTGTTATGTTATATTGCTTTAATTTATCTCATTTTAGCATTAAGATATGTTTACTTCATATTAAAGTAATACTTTATAATTATATATCTTTATTTACATTGATAACTAATGATAATTCTTAATGGGGTATGATGGCGATAGAAGAATTGTCATTGGACTGATATCAATGAATGCTTTTTAAGTTATTATATATTTAAAAAATATATTTTTAGTTATTTTATATAACTAAAAAGTCATTTTGATTCCTAACATATTTGATTATTTATGAAGTCAATCTTGATTTCTTCAGTATATTAGAATGAAACTTTTGGATATAATATTTGTCTATAATTTAGACTTTTAGCTTTGATTTGGTTAAAATACAATGAAACTCTAAGTTTTAGCTTATATGACCCTTACATCATTTTGGTTTTTATATATTACTCTACAACCCCAAATCTCTTATTATATGACCTTCATATTACATTAATTTTGCTATATTACATCACATAAATTTATTTTGTTTCTATTTTATATAAATTTACTTAATATTTAAATAATAGTTTATTTTTATTTACTTTGGTTGTCTATTAATAATTCCAAACGAGGTTCGATAGAGATGTAACAAACATTATTGGACACATCTTGATGAAGTTTGTTCAATTAAACATCCATTTTTCTGAGTTTAAAGATTTCAGTTTCTAAAATTTTAGAAAACGTTTTGAAAAGTGTTTGAATGATACATGTTTTGATGATTGAGAATGTCACATATAATCTCTTTTCTACCTCAAAATGCAACTTCCTTGTGAAATTTATTTCAATTTTTCCAAAGTTTTTGCTTTGAATTTGTTATATTATCATCTAACTCTAAATCTTCTATCTCGTGAACTTTACAACGCATTGAACATATTAAACAACATTTCTTAAATTTATATACTTTTAGTTTTAAAATAAATTTGTTGAAATTATTATTATTATTATTAGTATTATTACTTTGTTACTATGGTAATTCAGTAATTCCAAAAGTGATATATTCATGACAAAACAATCAACATTGGACTCACTTAGACTCGTTTTATTTAATTAAAAATTTCTTTTTCATATTTCAAAATAATTTTTTATGATTTATGAGAAATTTTGATTTCTATTTGTTTTAACGAACATTATTGTTTCACTTAATCTTCTTTATGTCTTTGAATGTAAATTTTCTATATAATTTATCTCATTTCTTTAATTATTTTACTTTTATTTTGTTATATTTTCATGTATATTTAAATATTTTAGTATGTAACCTTTGCATCATTTTTCTTTCATTATTTTATAGTAATTTAATTTATGTGATCTTAATTTTTACATATATGTTCTTATTATTAAAAATAATGATTTATTATTATTATTTTTTTACTTAGTATATTGCAATAATTTATAATGAGATCTAATCAAGATAAAACAAACTTCATTGGACTCATGTTAACTAGCTCTATCTAAATAAATATTCTTTTTAATATTTTTATCAATTTTATTTCCATTATAACTTGGCATGCTCTATAAGGTATAATGAATCATATTGATTTTGATAATCAATGATGTTATATAGGATATTCTCAATATTTTAGAATGCCACTATCTAAACCAATCTATCTAATCTTTTTTTTAAATGTTTTGATTTTTTGGTTTAAAAACTATGCAACACTAAAACTACTATAGTGCTACCTATACATCTCTTTGATTTTGTTATAATACATTACTTCAATTTCTCTCATTCCAATTTTAATATAAATTTACTCAATATAAAAATAATTTTTTATTATTTTCTAAATTATTTACTTTGGTAATTCATAGTATTCTAAATAAGGTTTGTTGAATATTTTAAATATTTTTTAATGATCTTTAAGTGATTTATATGACATTTAAATTCATATCTAATTTTACGAACGAGGTTGCTATCTTTGATGCCCATAGAATCTTAGAATACATACTTCTTGCATAATTTATATCATTTTATAAAATATTTTCTTTGATTATGTTATTTTATTATGTTACTATAATTCTCCTTGTGGTTGACCTTCATGTTACGTTGATTTGGTTATAGTATATTATTTCAATTTATCATATTTTAGCCTAATTATTTTTTTACTTAATATTAAAATGATGATCTTAATTAATTTATCTTTAGTTTATTTAGAAATTTATAGTAATTTGAAACTAGGTATAATAAGGATGAAATAAAAATTATTGTATTTATCTTGATGAGTTATATCCAATTAATTGTTAATTAATATATTTTAAAATATTTTATCCTTTATGGTTTTGACACATTTTATGAGGCATATCAATTTATATAAGATTTGTGGATCAAGAATATTATACTTAATGTCCTTGGTACATTACAATGTAATGTTGTGATATTATTTTATCATTTCTTCAATGTTATACATTCATTTGGTTATGTTATTATGATACTATAATTATCCTCTCTTAAGACCAATCGTTTTTATTTTCTAATATTATCTGACTTAATTTATGTCATTTTACATTTATTATGTATTTTTTAAATATAAGACAACTAATTTATTATTATTTAGACTTATTTGAATTTGAAAATCGTAGTAATTCCCAAAGATCTAGTTCAAACAACCATTGCTTGACTAGTCTCGACTTGCTCCATAAAATTAAATGTTCATTCTTATGTTCTTAAATAATCTTTTTAAGGTTTTGGAACACTTTATGAAATATTTTGATTCATAAAAGGTTTTATGGTTGATTATGTTATACTCGATCTTCTTAGTACCTTAGAATATAACTTTCCTATATAATTTATCTTATTTTTCAACTTTTTTTCACTTTTTGATTTGGTTATGTTGTTATGAAATCAAAAATTCTCATCTCGTGTTACCATTACATTTATTTGAATTGATTATACTATTTGCTTCAAATTAGCTTATTTTAGCATTAGTATTTGTTTAGTTAAAAATTAAAGAAAATGATTTATTATAATTTATTCTTAATTACTTTAGAAATTTATAATAAATTTAAAGGAGGTCTCATAGTGATGAGTCAAATATCTTTGGAGTTATCTCAATAAGTTCTATCATATTAAATATTAATTTTAAATTTTTGCATATTCTATTTTCTAGAGTTTGGCATACTTTGCAAGATATTTTTGTTTGTACCTATTCTAACAATTAAGGATGTTGCACTATGTATCTTTAGTATCTTTGAATTCAACTTTTTAACACAATTTATCTCACTTCTTAAAATCTTTTAGATTAATTAGACAATACTCCTATGAAACTCTAACTCTACTTCTATACTATTTTTACATCTCTTTTATTTAGTAATATTATGTTTCTTGAATTTATCTTATTTCATCTTTGTGATATATATCTACCTCATGATAAAAAAAAATTACAACAATTTTTAATTTATTTATTGAAATTAAGTTTTATTAAATTAATTTAATTTATCTCATTTATTATTTAATATATAGTTAACTTAAAATTAAAATAATATTTTGTTTTAATTTATGCTTATTATTTTTTTTTGGTGTTCATTAATTCAAAATGTTGTCTGCTTGATATGAAATAAACATCATTGGAATAAATTAATGGAGTTCTTTATAATTATACTTTCAATTTTTAATTTTTAAAATATTTTATTTCTTTTGTTTTTGACATATTTTGTGAAACAAATCAATTCAAACATGATTAGCTCATCATGGTTACACTAGAACTACTGTGTATCTTGGAATCCAATGTTCTTGTATGATTTTCGTCATTTATTAAAACTATTTCTTTAATTTTTTTATATTTTATTAAGTCATTTAATGAAATTTTAATTTTATTATATAATTATGAAATAAAAAACTAATAATTTAGTATTAGTTTTGCATAACTCTTTGCTATGTTGGAGTAATTCCAAACAAAGTTTAATCATGATAATAATCGTCAACAAACTCATCTCCATGCGCTTTATTAATTTCATTTATTTGATATTTTTAAGATATATTATTTTCTATGATTTTTAAATGCATTTCATGAAATTTTGATTTGTACTTCTTTTGATGGCAAGGATGTTACTTTTAATATCCATAGTATTTTAGAACGAAACTTCCATATATAATTAATCTGATTTTATTAGATTTTTAGCTTTGATTTTATTGTATTACTATATGATCTAAATCTCCTAATGTGTGGCCTTTATGATGCACTAGCATTTTTTGTAGTATATTGCTTCAATTTATCTCAATTTAGCTTTTAATACATAATAGCTAAAAATTAAAATAATAGTTTATTCTTATATAAGTTTTTTATTTTGACAATTTGTGGTAATTCCAATCTAAGATTGGTACAAATAAGGAAAACCTTGTTGTTCACATCATAGTGATTTTTATTAAATTAAAAGTTATTTTGTATTTCTTAAAAAAGTTATCATCTAGGGTTTCCGCGAGCTCCACGAGAAAGTTTTATTCATACATTATTTCATGATCAAATATGGCTTGATCTTTTTACTGTCTTGGAATGTAACTTTACAATGTAATTTTATTCATTTTTTGAAATTTTCTTCTTTGATTTATATTTCTTTAATTTATCACATCGTAGATTTAACAAATATAATCATAATATTAAGGTAAAAGTTGATTATTATTTGTGCTTATTTTTTTTTGTAGGTCATAGTCGTTACATGCAAGGTTTCATCAATGTGCAACAAACGTCATTTGAATCATCTTGATGAGCCTTATCTAATTACATAATTGTTCTTATATCAGTAAATATTTATTTTGCTAGGAGTTTAAATTTTTTATAAGTCATTTTTTTTCATACCAAATTTGATGATGGAGGATGCTCCACATAGTCTCTTTAGTATCTCTGAACTCAATTTTTATTTTATCATATTAACATCAAACCCTAATTCCACTATCAAGAAGCCTTTACTTTCCTTTGATTTTAATATATTACATTAATTTAATTTATCACATTTTATTTTTAACATTTATTTTCTTAATATTAAAATATAAATTTGTTGTTATTTATGTTTAATTAGTTTGGTTATTGGAATAATTATAAAGGAGGCTTGATGAATATTATGAAAAGATGGTTTATTTAATTATATATTCATTTATATTATTAATTATTTTAATTTATAATGTGTTGCATGCTTTATGAGACATTTTGATTACTACCCAATTTGGCAATTAAGGATTCTTCTATCGATCTCTTGAATACCTTGGAAAGCAATATTTTTGTATAATTTATCTCATTTATTGAAAGTGAGATGAACCAATTTATAATTAGTTGGAGATGAATAAGTAATTAAATAAACAAAGCCATTAAAAAAAAATTGACTATAGAATTAAAGAGATCTCCTTTAAACAAATCCAATTGTGTTTGTTTCTCTCAATCAGAACTTGTTTAGAAATACAATAAATTGCGAAATTAAATAAGCATAAATAATAATTTTTTTTAAATTTTTAGTAAATATATAGTAAATATAAAATAAAATAAAAAAGAAACATTATAATATATAATTAGATAAAAATGATGTAAGGATTACATAAGATAGATTTAGAGTTACTTTGTAAATAAACTAAATCAAAGTAAAAATAATGAATAAAGAAGACAAATTGTCGAAGAAAGTTGGTTTCCAATAACTAAGGAGATAAAGTATGAAGTCTCCAATCATCAAATAAAGTACTAATTTAAATGTATTAATGAGAATGGTAAAACATAGGAATAAAAAATATTAAAATATGAAAATTAATACTAAAATGTAGAGTGGTCCTTGAGGTGACTCAACAATTTAACTACATTTGGAATTACTACTAACTAGAAAAATAAATAACTTAAGTCATAACAAATTGTGTTTTTAATATTTTGTAAATATATGTTAAAACAAAATTAATACAAAATGAAACAATGCTTATAACAAAACTAAAGTGATAGTAGGTCTATAGGCTAGGTTACAAGAGTTACATGGCTATTTAAGCAAACATAAGGAAAACTTTTTAAGAAATACCATAAATTATATAAGAAACTTACTTTCTAAGATAACATATATAGAGTAAAATGCTCAATTCTAAAGTTAGGTACTAAACAAAAGCAAATAATACATACCAAAGACATAGAAAATGAGTTATTTTAAAATTCAAAGATAAATATTTATTTGATTGAGCTTTCATTGATGAATCAAAAACATTTTTTTGCCTCAAATGGACTACTTTGAAATTACCATGAACTACCAAAATAAATAAACATACATAATAAAAAACTATTATTTTAAAATAAAAAAATATAATAAAGATGATATTAGATGGATTGAAGCAATGTAAGATAGCATAAGAAAGTAAATATAAAGGACACATAAGAGAAGAATGTGTAATTCATAGTAATATAGCAAAATAAACAAAAAACATTAGAATAAATAGGATAAATTCTATGAGAACATTGCATTCCATGATACTCAAGATATAAAATGTAACATCCTTGATCATCCAACAAGATACAAATAAAAATAGTTATAATGGTTATTAAAGCAAAAAAAATATAAAAATGATTACTTAGTAAGATAATGTTTGATTAGATGTATCCAATAAATTTGTTCTCTCCCAACTAGAACATTTAGGAACTACTAGGAATGACTAAAATAAAAATACAAAAAATTAGGAATTTAATATTAACTAAATATATATTAAAACTAAAATTAATTAAAAAGAAGTATTGTAGTATGATAAAAGTGAAGTCATGTAAAGGTCACACATGATGAGGATAAGTGTTTTATTGTAGCAAAAACAAATTAAAGAGAAAGACTTAGATAAATAAGATATATTATGTGAGAATGTTGCACTCGAAGTATTGAAAGAGATGAAATAAAATCCTTGATCATCAAATCTATATAAATCAAAATGACTAGTAAAGTGTGACAAATGTATAAAAAATTAAAAATATTTAAAAATATAGAAGGATATATTTAGTTCAATAGAGATCGTCTAGATGAGTTAAATCATATTTGTTTAGTCTCGATAGAAACTATTTAAGAATTATTACATAATACCAAAGTTTATAATCTTAAAAAATAATAAATTATAATTTTAATATTTAGTAAACATACATTATAATGAAAAAAAAGTAAATTAATGCAACGTATTATAATGATATTAAACTATGAAAGGGTCACATTAGAGTAGATTGAGTGTCACCTATTAATATAATAAAACAAAAAAAATATAAAAAGAAATAAGATAAATTCATTGACAATATTGCATTTTAATATACTATGGAGATCGAGTGTAATAATCTTGATTAACAAATCTAGTACGAATGAAAATATCTTGTAAAGTGCACGCAAATCTTCAAAACTAAAATGTTTAAAAATATAAAAATGACACTATAATTAAATAATGCTCTTGAAGGCAATTCTAATGTTTGTTTTGTCTCATTAGATTGAAAATAGAATAAATTACAAAAATAAATTCTCATAAATAATAATAAATTATTATATTAATTTTAATTAAATATATGTTAATGTTAAAATTAGGTAAATTAAAGCAATGTAATAAAATAAGGTTAAAGTGATGTAATGGTCGTATGTGAAGGCATTTAGAGTAACATAGTGATATAATAAACTGAAAGTAAAATTTTTGAAGAAATGATATTAATTTTAAGAGAAAGTTATATAGTGACAAATTATGATCTTTGACTATAATATCTTTAATCATCAAATAGAGTTTGAGTTAGTGTTTCAAAAAACATGTCAGAACATAAGGAAATAAAATTTTAAAAAATAAAAATGATTATCCAATTAGATAAAGGTTTTTGAGATGAGCTTGATGGCATTTTTTTTCTTAATTAGTCATGGTATGGAATTAAAATTAATTGTCAAAATAAACAAGCATAAATCATTATAAATTATTAATTAAATATTAAGTAAATTTATTTTAAAGTTGAGATGAGATAAATTTAAAAATATATAATAAACCCAATTTAAAGAATCATAAAGGACACAAGAGAACGAACTTGAAAAAATAAGACAAATTCCATTAGTATGTTGTATTCTAATATATACAACAAAGAGATGGAGTGTAAGACCCTCGATCTCAAACTCATGAAGGACTTAAATATTCTCATAAAGTATTACGAAACATAAAAAATAATTTAAAATTAAAAAATAATTATTTAATTTGGTAGAGTTTATTGAGATAAGTCCTATGGCATTAGTTTCGTCATCATTGGACATCATTTTTTATTACAAAGTATTAATAAATAACAAATAAAAATGATTAAAAAATATTTATTAGTAATATATAACTAATTCAAAGCAATAATTTGGAAGAAATGTTCAAATTGTGTGGGAAATTGTAATAGTCGTTATCATCAAATAAGAAATTAATCAAAATGACTCATAAAATTTAGCAAAATAACCAAAAAAAAAATAAAAATTTAAAAATAAATAAAATTAATTTTAAGTAAGATAAAGCTAATCAAGATTATTATAATGACGTTTGTTTCATCCTAATCAGACCATATTTGAAATTACCTTAGATATGCAAAGTTAATTAGCGTAAGTAATAATAAATTATTATTTTATTATCAAGTAAATATATATTAAAACTTAAATTATAAAAATTGAAATAGTATAATACAACTAATAAAAAGTTTTGAAAGTCCAAATAATAAATGATTGAGTTACATAATAATATAACGAAATGCATGAAAAAATGTTGAAGAAATAAACTAAGCTATAGAAGAAATGGAATTCCAAGATGTTAAGGAATCTAGAATAATATAATTTATTATTAAAAAAGATACCACTAAAAATAACTTATAAAGCATGCTAAAGTCATCAAGGATAAATTGTTCTAAACTTTAAAAATAAATGTTTGGTTAGATAGATCTCCACAAGATAAGTCCAAATAGGATTATTTTTTTATAGGGCTTCATTTGTAATTAATGAAAAAAATCAAAATAAATAAGAATAACTAAAAAAATTAATTATTTTAAAGTTATGTGAATGTATAACAAAGCTCAAATGAGATACATTTGATAATAAAGTCCCACTCTATGAAACAAAGGAAGTGTTGTAATATCCTCTATCATCAAATCATGTATAAATTAAAATGTGTCATAAACCATGGCAAAGCAATAGAAAATAAAATATTTAAAAGTTTAAAATGAAGATGTGTCCAAAGGAAATTGATACATCCTGATCTGAACTCGTTGGTAAACGATATAAATTGCCAAAGTAAATGAGTATAAATAGTAATAAATTATTACTTCAATTTTAATTAAATATTCAGTAAAATTGACGTATATTAAATTTATGTACTATAATGTGGTTAAATTAAGGCATTGTATGAGTGACATGATCAATAGATAGAGATATGTAGTATTATAACAAAATAAAAAAAACATTTAAGGAAAAAAGATAAATTATACGAGAAAGCTTCCTTCCAAAATACTAAGCACATTATGTATAGCTTCCTCGATTGTTAAATCAAGTATGAATTAAAAAGTTAAATAAATTTTACAAAAGTAATTGAAATTTAAAAAATAATTATTTTATTAGATAGAGCTCAACAAAATGAGTCCAATGACAATTATTTCAACATAGCAGTATATTTCATTAAATTATCTCAAATCTTTAATATAAATGAGCATAAAACATAAGTAATTGTTATTTTAAAATGAATTAAACATATGATAAAGTTGAAATAAAATAAATTGGTTAAATCTAATATAACAAAATAAAAAAACTTTGAAGAAATGATATAAATTATAAGAAAACTTGCATTCAAAGTTATGAAGAAGATTGAGTGTAATATCTTTGATTGCCAAATTATTTATGAATTAAAATGGCTCAAATAGAATGCAAAAAATGATCTAAAAATATAATTATAAAGATTAAATTAGATAGAATTCTTAGAGGTGGGTCTATTGAGTTTTATCTTATTTGGATCAAACATCCTTTTGGATAACTGTGACTTACAAAAAAAAAATAAACATTAAAAAATAAATAGTTTTTATTGTTAAATAAATATATGAAAAAGAAAAAGTAAAGTTAATTAAGGCAACTTAACATAGCCAAAGCTGAGTGATATAAGGTCACATGAGGGGATAATTTGAGATAAATAATAACATTGTAGAATGAAATAAAACAATTGGAAAAAGAGAAATATTCTATGAAAAAGTGACATTTAAAGAAACTAAAGAGATTTAGTGTAACATCATCGATTATGAAAACGGATATGAAATGAAATATCTCAAATAATGAGACTATTTACTAAAAAGATACCTTGTTATATATATATATATATATATATATAACTAAATATTTAATGATTTAGTAATCATCAAGATGTGTCAAATGACTTTTGTTTTGTCTTAATTAATCCTTAATTAGAATTATATAATATTAAATAACCATGAATAATAATATATTTTATTTTAACATTAACCAAATAAATGTTAGAGTTCAAATAAGATAAATTATTGCAGTGTAATATAGAAAATAAAATTGTTGCATTGGTCACAAGAGAGTTGATATAGAGTGTCTTTCTAATATAAGCTCATTGGAGTAAAACATTTGAAGAAAAGGGATACATTATATGTAAAAGTTGAATTCTAAGGTAATAAAGAGATCGAGTGTAATATAATCAATCATGAAATTAGGTGTGAATCAAAATAACTTATAAATCATGCTAAAATGCATTAAAATAAAATTTATAAATGTAAAAAAATCTTTTTTAATTATATGATGCTAATTGACATGAGTCAATTGACATCTATTTAGTTTGATCATACTTGGTTCGGAATTACCTCGCATTACTAAGGCAAATAAGCCTAAATTAAAATAAATATTTATTTTTAATATTTAGAAAATAAATAATAAATCTAAAATAAGAAAAGTTATGATAATAAAATATAACCAAGATAAAGAAATATAAGGGTCACATGAGAGAAGTATCTGAATTATATAAAAATTAGACTAATCGAATGCAAACAATTTGTAAAAATAAGAAAATAACATAGGAAAATTGCTATACAAGATAAGTTGATTTAGTATTACATCTTATGTCATTAAATATGTAATAAATGAAAATTTCTTGTAAAGATTAAATTGAAGAGTTAATGTTGAGGTCGGTCTAGCAACATTTGTTTCATATCAATTGACCTCATTCAAGATTTCCATTAATTTTCGAAGTAAATAACCTTATAGAACAATATATCATTATTTTTGTATTTACCAAGTACATATTAAAGTAAAAATAACATAAATGTAAGAAATGTATTACAAAATTATAGAAAAAATATTTTAAAAATAAAAATTAATATCTTGTTGGATAGAGGACATTGAGAGGAGGCCATGACATTTGTTTAGTGTCACTTGAACAACCCTTTAAGTTGTCAAGAATGACCACAGTAAATAAGGATAAATAATAATAAATTATTCTGCTAAATTTTATGTAAATATTAGAAAAAGGAAAAATAAGATAAATTAAAGCAATATAGTGTTACCAAATCAAAGTGATGTAAAGCTTACATGATAGGAGATTTAGAATAACAAATTGATAAAATACAAAAAGGAAAAAAATTTGAAGAAAGCGATAAATTATACATGAGAGTTATATTGCAAGATACTAGATAGATCAAGGGTAACATCCTTGATTTTCAAATATATAACCAATCAAAAAATCTCAGAATGTTTTACAAAACAATAGATATAAAATATCTAGAAATATAAAATTGAATATTTAAGATATCTTATTGGGATGTATCCTATGCCTTTTCAAACCCACTTGACCTTAATTTGCATCTTGGATTGCAAGTTTCTCATAAAATTTATTTCATTTCTTAAAGACTTTTTCTTTTATTTAGGTATATTACTATGCAACAATAAATCTCCTTTTATATTACCATTACCTTACTTTGTTTTGGTTATGTTATGTTGCTTTAATTTAACTTATTGTAACTTTAATATAAATTTACTTTGTTTTAAACTAATATTGTTTATTTGTTATGCTGATTTAATTTTGAAATTTTTCTTAATTCCAATCCTGGTCTTATCAAGGCAAGAACATGTAGCTTAACTCATCTCGACTAGCACTGCCCATTTAAATATTCATTTTTATATTTTTAAATTTTTCATTTGACTTTTATTTTGAAATACTGGTTGGGGCATTTCATTTCTTATCTTCTTTTATGTTTAAGGATGTTACTCTTGATCACCTCAATATTTTAAAATGCAAATTTTTTATTCTATGTTTCTCTAATTTTCAACTTTTTCATTTTGAATTTGTTATATTACTATGAAACTCTGATTCTATTCTCGAGGGACATTAGCTTTTTTTGATTTGGTTATATTTTGTTATTTAAAGTTATTTCATTTAAACATCAATATAAATTAACTTGTCATTAAAATAATAATTTATTATTATTTTTTATTATTTAATTTTGTCATTTGGTACAACTCTAAAAGAAACTTGATTGAGTCAAAACAAACTTTTTGGCATGGTACACTTAATGTCTCTAATATCTTGCAATATAGTTTTGCAATAAATATATCATATTTTTTTCGTATTTTTTCTTTGATTTTGTGATTTTATTATATTTCCTTAAATCTACTCTCAAGTGACCTTAACATTTTTTTAATATCGTTATATTACATTGCCTTAATTTTTGTTATTTTAACTTTATTATATATTTAAATTGCATAAAAAATATTTGTTTTATTATTTACTCTTTTGTAATTTTCTAATTCATAGTATATATAATTGTTGTTCGATAAAAGTGAAACAAGTACCCTTGGGCTCATATCAATAAGATTTTTGAAATTTATTATTTATTTTCATACTTTTTAATTATTCTATTTTCTATGATTTTGGCATGTTTTATATGGCTTTTTAATTTGTACTAAAATTTCTTAATCAAATATGTCAAACTCTACCTTCTTATTAATTTGAAATACAATTTTCTTTGTACAATTTATCTCATTTCTTTAACTTTTTAGCTCTAATTTGATTAAATTCTTTTGAAGCTATGGTTGTACTCTAACATGACTTGAACAACTATTTGATTTAGTTATATCACATTAGGCCAAGTTTTCTAATTTTAGTTTTACTAAATATTCACTTGATATTAAAATAATAATTTATTATTATTTATGCTTATTTACTTTGGTTTTTCAAGATTATTCTAGACAAGTCATATTTAGCCAAAACAAACACCATTTTCTCATCTTGATAATCTTTACCTAATTAAATATATTTTTAATATTTTTTAAATATATTAATTTTTATGGTTTTCCCCTTTTTTTATAAGTTATTTCAATTCATAGCTTATTTGAAGATGAATAAAATCACACTCATTCTAGTTGTTATCTTTAAATTCAAACTTTTATTATCAAAATATCTAATAATTTGTGCTAAAATCTTAAAATATACAATATTTAGAAACATAAAAATGAATGTTTAAATGCTCAGATTTCAACAAGATGAGTCATATAAATTTTTGTATTTCATCTTGATAAGACATTTTTTGGAGTTATTATGAATTAAAAAATTAAATAGTACAAATAATAAAAAATTATTATTTCAAATTATGAGAATATATATAAATTTTAAAGTTAAGCAAATTAAAGAGATCTAATATAATTAAAAGAAAATGATGTAAAGGTTATAAGAGATGTGATTTTTGGTAATATGATAATATAACAAAATCAAGCAAAAAAATTTTAATAAATGATATAAATTATGTGGGAAAATGTTTAATCATAGAAATTAATTAGTTACTTTTTTTCAAACTTTATTGTCATGAATGTTTAAATTAGGAATTTCTACTTTTCAAGAATGTGTTTGTCATGTTCCATCTTATATTCTCATGTATGATTTTTGTAAAGAATTTGCAATTATTTTAACAATAGTTTACAACAACATAAATAGAAGAAGTCCATAATGAGCTCACAAATTACTTGAAGTAATAGGCAAAAGAAATTCATCATGATATAGGAAATTTCATGGAAAAGGGTTTAAATGATAACATCCTTAGTCATTCTCTACACAACATGATAATTTTGTAATATGGCAATATTTACATTTATATATATTTTAACTACATTTAATACACAATCTCAAGTATCTTTATCCCTTGTAATCTTAATAGAGGACTTTTCTTTGTCAAGGTTTTCATTCCACTTCCTTCACACATATAAAACTTCTTCCTCCTATACTTTCTCTTGTTTGGTCTCCTTTCATGTTCTTATGGCTTGATGGTTTCCTAAAACCTATCAAAACCACATATTATGAATCCTTAAATAAAGGGATTTTCTAACTATTGAGAAGGGATTTGTCTTAAGCACCAAGCTCACCCAAATAAAAGGTGAACAATTCCTTAATTTCATGAATTTCATGCACATCTTTATTTTCTTATAACCATGGTTTTATTTTGCTAAAGAGGATGTAAAATCTTTCCCTCTAAGTTATTTATCTTAATGTTATCAAGAATTCCTGTAATACATCATGTAAAAAAAGAAAACATTCATATTAAAACATTCCTCACTTCTATCGAACTTAAATGTTATAAGATTCAAAATTCGAATACAAAGTTTCTTAACATCCAAAATTTAAATGTATTTCCATTGAACATTAAATTTTTAAATAACCTAAAGAGGAAACATGCCATGATTAAGGTACAATTAAGCAGAAAGAATGGTTGTGTGACATCACTCCTACCTTAATTTAGATTTCATTCTAAAATTTGGACAATTTCGAAAGCCATTTGTTAGGCATTTTAGCGTTAGCTTCCCTAGTGGTTTTATCATATATGTATATCCCCTTCTTATTTCATGCTAGTTTTATATGTCTAAGTATTCCTTACTGAGCTTTTGAGCTCACCCTCTCTTATATTACTATAGGTTGAAAAAATAGGAGTCATTTTGAGCCAATGTTGGGATTAATAGGGTTAGTACACCTAATGGATGACATTTCTTCTTGAATTATTTTTAATTAGTGATAGTTGAGCAATTACTTGTATTCTTTATTATTAGTTATACATATTGATGTACATTTGATTGTAATAGAATATTATTTATGTACTTTCGTATCTTTAATTTTTTATTTATTTTAGATTGGACTTGACTTATAATGCTATTTCAATACTCTCACACCATATCTAACTTTAATTCTTATCAAGCTCTCTCTCATTTGCTCAGTCTCACTCTCCTTTATTTCTCCATTTCATCTCTTTCCTTTATTTCTGTCTATTCATATCTCCCTTTATAGACTTATATATCTGACATTGTCTCTAACTCTTTGTGAGCCTTTTATTTTTCTCTCTAGCTTTCAACTATCTCGAAGGCTCCCACTCCCTTCATTGTTCCTTTCCTCAATCCTCCAATCTCTTTATCTCTCCTTGGCTTTCATCACTCTATCCACATTTGTTCTCTTCTCTCTCTCTTATCTTAACTATCTTGTATGCTCTGTATTGTCTCGTTAACTTTGTTCACATTTGCCCTTGTTTTCATCTCAATATTAGTTGTAATTCAAGAAAAAAGTATGAAAGAATTAATTTTTCATAATATTAAACAATAAAGTTTATTATGAAAATAATATTTATTATTCTTAAGATTGGAAAATAAAATTTTTTAATAATTTTTTACTTAATAATATTTTTCTTATTGTTGTTTTTCTTTTTCTTCTTCTTTTATAGCTTTTCTTTTTTATTACCTTCTTGTTCCACTTACTCTTTTTATTCTTGAACCTATTGGTTCTATTTTTTTTATTTTTTTCAGCTTTTTCTTCCTCTTATTCTCTTTCTCTAGTGTTGTTTCACTACTCATTGAATTTTGCCTATCATCTTACTTATTCCCGTTCTCTTTTAACTCTTTCTCATGTTCTTATTCTTCTTGAACATAATCTTATCTTTATAATGAATTCCTCTCCATGATTTCTAAATTTAATCATGAATGTTTCTTTAAGAATTACAAAAGGAAAGAAAAGTATTTTATTGCTTATTTTTATAATTTCCTTATAATAACGTTTTCATATTTAATAAATAATAATTCATAAGTTTAATGTTCTTCTTATTATTCTTTATATTTAATTCCCATTAATTAGCAGTACTCATATGCCTTATATTGTTTTTCTTTTTATTTCTTACCTTACATTTTTTTTCATTTTTTTCTCCTAATGCTTAATATTCCAACTTTTTATTTCTTCAATTTATTATTATTGATATTCTCTTGCTCACCTCATTTTCAACTACTTTTACTTTGTTTACACTAATTTTCATAAAGTTCCTCTCCTTTTCTAATACATCATTATTTTCTTTTTTTCTTCTATTTTTTTGTATTCTAAGATACTAAGGGGAATTATTGTAACATTCTTGATAATCAAATACTTGCAAATAAAAATGACTAATGAAGAATTTGAAAAATCTAAAATATTAAAAACTTAAAAATATTAGATTGAATATTTAATTAGTTGGAGCTTGATGAGATTAGCCTAACAATGACATTTATTTTAGGTCAATTTGCCAACATTTTGAATTATTAATAATTACTAAAGTATATAGAATAAAAATAAATAATTTATCATTTTAATTATAATAAAATTCATATTAAGATAAAAATGACCTTTGAAAGAGAATGTGAAAGATAGAGAAAAGTAGTTTGAGAAGAAAATAAAGAGCAAGAGTGAGAATATGGTAAATTGATACTGAGACATGGAAATAAACAATGTGATAAGAAAGAAATAAGGCAAAGGAGAGATCAAAAAACCATGCAAAAGAAAAAGAATAACAAACAAAAAAATAATTGAACAATCTCATTTTTCAACACAATTATATGAAAAATAACTAACAAATAAGTTTTGTTATAAATCTTATTCACAATTTATGTTATTTATTTATTATTAATATAATAAAAATGTTAGTTTTTTAGAAAAATAATTTTTATAATATTATTGATCAAAATATAATAATTATTAATTATAGTTTTAATTTTATTTTTTTATTTTTTTGGATAGTGTTTCTTGACTATGAAAAATTATTGTTACAATTCTTATAACAATTACTTTTCATTTCAATTTGAATGGAAGAATAATAGCTAAATACACAAAAGAGCAAGTTCTACAAACTAAAAGTCTAAGGACAATGACAACGAAAAAAATTGCTAAAGTTATTTGTTTCTAATAATGCTCTCTTACCATAATATACCTGGGAGGCTGTATATTTTTGGGATGAAAGAAAGTAGTACTCTTTCAAAAGTTGAAATATTAGATAACAAAGTGACGACAGAGAAGTAAAAGTCATTAACAATAGGTAATAGTTAAGCATTGATAAAAAATGTTTTAATCCTTTTTTGAGTCTGCACACTAATGAAAATTTATCACCCAATCCAAATCTTAATAAACCTAAAAAGATTATTAATAGATTTCAACAGAGGTAATTTGTTGACATTCATAAACTTAATAAGATGTCCTGGGATAAAGCATGTGCACTATTGGAAGAAAATGTGATCCGATTGAGAAAGGTAAGGTATATAATTGTGGTGTAATCAACTAAATTGAATATTAAAATGCTAACTAACCAATCACTCTTGCCCAAATTCATTACGAAAGAACTTTGGAGTGGTTGTCAAAGTGTCATCAAATAAAACACAAGGAATATGCTTTATTTTTCATATTAGAGCATATGGATAAGTGACTTGTTTTAAGCATCTAGTTTTAGGCCCTTGATAATAATGGAACTTTAAATGCATAAGTTGTTTTCTCTATAGCTAGATGCAAGTTCTTTGAACTAAAATTGTGAATTAAAATTAAGTAAAGTGATTTTAGATTGGCAATTTTCCTTAAATTGTTTCATGTTCGTCTTGAGAATTGTAAATTAGTTACCACAATTTTGAGAGTAATTGCATAAATATTTTATTCAGTTGGTTTCCAAATGTATTCAATACCTCTATGGAGATCCCATTGACTACTTTTTTGTAACCAATCAAGTTAAGTATTCAAGTTTGCTAAAAATTTTAAAAAAGTAATTATAGAACTTTAAGATAGTGTTTTTTTAATAATAATTTAATATAACCATAAAAGAAAATAAGATATTTATTTATGTGATATAATAATAGTTGAGGAAATTATAATTGTTTATAGCCAAGTAAATAATAAAAAAATATCCAATAGATAAAATTTTAAAATAGAATAATAAATCTTCTAAAAAAAATATCATTTTTGATAAAAACATTGATAATATATTATTAAAAAATGAAAATGTATCACAATGATTTTAAAAAAAGGTTGTATAGAATATTAAATGCGTCCTATATTTTTCACAAAACAAGTTGCCAAAACCATTCTGGTAAAGAATATTAAATGGGAAATACCTTATAACAAACGAGTTTAAAAAACTAAGTCAAAACTACGATCGTCATTGGCAAAATATTATAGTGTAATGGACATAAAAAATGTGTTCATGAAAATAAAAATTACGGAAAGGACAAAAAATGAAAAATCATATAAAGAAAAATAATTTATAATTATAATGCTAGCATTCATAACATGTTATGAAAGCTTTTATGGTTATTTCAGTCATAAATAAATTTTTATTATAAAAAGTGTTTAAATAAAATAAAATTAGTCAGAAAAAAACATTTAATATTTTTAAAACCATTTAAAATAAATTATAAAAATTATTTTTATAAATTACAATCATAATAAATATGTTGATATAGATATAACAAGTTTCGAGCAATGTAATTTAATATAACTATTAAGATAATTACACCTAGAACCTTTAAATAATGTAATTGATTATTATTTCAAAAATTAATTTTATCACCAAAAAAATAAATATCCAAAATTGACAACGAAGTATAAAATTATAAAAATTATATATATTTAAAAAATTAAAATAATAAAAAAATCATTTTGCATAATATTTAACTAAAACGTTTCTTGAAAATAGAACATGTGATAATGATAATAATAGTAAAATAACATGTATACAAAAGTAGTTAAATAGTAAAAATATTAGAATATTTAAGATTTAATGGGTGACCTATTGATGGCAATCATATAGAAAAAATAATATATTTAACCTTTTTCAAAATAAAGATGTACATAGAAATGCTAAAATTGAAAAGTGTTTTGATAAAAGGAAGTTTAGTTGTTCAAAAGAATTAGAAAATTATTTTTAAAAAATATTATATTAGAAAAACATTTCTACAATATAATATATTAACAAAAAAGTATTGTAGTTATTTGATTCAGTGATATTTTATGATAAAAGAAATTTCAAAAAATGATAAAAACATTAAATAAATTATTTGAGCATGAACTTAAAGTTACTTGAATAACATGTGAAAAAAAACTCTAATTAAAAAATAGCAAGTATTCAAAATTATGTATCACATAACGAGTTTTTTTATTTTAAATGTTTTCTACAAATTACTCATCGCAAAAAAGAAATAAATGTTAAAAAAAGATTATGAAATATCAAATTGTAATTTAAAAAATTTTTGAGATACCTAACTCATTAAAATATGAAAATATGCTAACTACTTATGTGGTTCCATAACAAAATACTAGATTAATAATCTAGATGGTACATTTTTTTAATATGTAGAAAATTTTAAAAATACCAATATAAAGGAAAATCATTATGATATCATATGCTCAAATTATTAAAACAAATTAAAACCACAATTTGTTTACCAACAATTTTTGTAATAATAATTTAAAACATTTATAGTGAAATCCCCAACATTTGAAAAGTAATAAAAAAAGGTTAAAAATAGAATACTTTTAGAGATAAAAATGTCACAAAAAAATCCTAACAAATAACAACATTTGGGTTACCTTTAATCATTCTTATAATGGATATAGAGAAGGCATATTATTGAATCAATTTGCCCTTCATATAGTTCATCTTATGTAATATTTGGTTTCTAAATATAATTGTCTTATACAAATTGGCTTTGTTTTTTCATAGCCATTATTTAGGCAAGCTGTAGGCTGAATTTGAAATGAATCATCAAAGATTATTCTACTTTTTTATTTCTAAATTTTTATTTTAAAGTTTTCCTTAAAATATAACTAATATTATTTTTAAAAAATTAAAATAACATGAAAATGATTAACAATGATTTATTTGAGGTTAATATACTACTTAAAATTATTACTTTAAAATATTTACTACAAATAGTTATTCAAAAATCAAAATATTTTTCATAGTAATTCATCCCTCTTCCCAAACCAAGTTTCAATTGGATTATCCATAGACCATAATTGCTTAAATTAATACTTGGACAAGTTTTTGTAAACATGCTTTTAAAGTTAAACTAGTATACAAATCTCACATACTAAATTTGTATAAGTTCCTAAATTTTTTGATTTATGGAATAAGGTATAACGAGCTTAAATTTAAGAAGATAAAGACAAATTTAAAAGTTTAGATGTGTATGGCTTAGCTAAAAGAATTTTATGATTTGAGAAAGACATGATATAGTTCCAATAGACAGAATTTGAATTAGTAGAACAATCAATTGTGCTTTTTTATGACCTCAAAGATTGATTCATTTTAATTAATTATTCCATCTATAATAGTTAGGTATTTATTCAAAAAATTTGATTTTAGTAGTTAGAAAATAGAGAGAAGCTATGTGAAAACCTCTATCCAAAGGCTTGAAAAGTCTTTAAAAATAGTTCAAAATAATTTTTTGAAATGGATAATGTTTTGGCGAAATATTTTTGAAATTGGCAGACTAGGAGCATTGGAGCCAATCAGAGGCAATACAAACCACCAAATCTAATGTTTAATAAGAGGATGAACTATGTATAGTCCGATCAAGATGGATTTGATATAAGCCATCTGATCATGTTGGATGAGATCTAGATCATTCAGTTCAAGAACCATAAATTCAGAATTGATCTCAGTCATTGGATTCAAACATGATAACTAAGAGCAGAATAATTACGGGATTAGACAAAAAATGTTTTAGTCGTCTAATAAGTCAAGATGTAGCTATAGCCCTAAGGTCAAAGAATACATCACATGAAATAAATAGAATTAGTAATAACCATTAGATCTAAGAGATCAATTAGATGATAGGATGGATGATCATCATCGATTAATATAATTAGAGGCGAGCTCCATCATGTAATCATGAAAATGCACAATCACACAGTGCTAAATGCTTCTAATTTTGGATGCTGATAAGAATTAGCATCTTAGTCCCACATTGTAGGGATGAAAAAATATTTAGACTTTAAATGCACTCACATGGGACTAATATTCATACTGAATTGATGTTCGCACCCCCTTTGTGCACGTAGAAATTCATCACCTCGGCTTACTCGTAACATAGAGGTATATATGGGTCTGACCTAGCCCACACATATATTGGTTTGAGTGCAACCTAGCATTCACCAATGCCTCGTCCCATATAGTTTAGCATATCATGATCAGCCAAAAAGTCTTTGTCTTAATTTGGTTTGAATTATTTTCTAACCCAAGGCATGCGAGCGCCTGCTTGTGCTAGCCTAGCCCGAGAGTTTTACACATTTGCACAAGCAAGAATGTGGCAATTTTTTTTTAATAATCTTTGTTATGAAAAATTCAACATAATTAATTTCATTTAATTTAATCATGATTTAACAAAAAACTAACTTGAAATTTGACAATGGTATGATTTAACCAAGAAAATGGTTATAAGATTGAAAAAAATCCTATTCATTTGTTAAATCAAGGAGATGATTGAATAATTTGATATATGAATATGATTTATAATTGAAATTATATGAGAGTGCCTTAAAATAAATAAACTAATATTCTTTAATAAAAATAGATTTTTGAATTTATTGCACATGTCATTAACCTTTGAGACTTGTTGAATAATCCAAGATACTTTGATGATATCTATTTTACAATAGGGAAGCCTATTAAAAAATATTAAATATTTAACAGTTGACTAATCAAATATATGTGTGTGGTAAGACCTTCCTCTAAGACTTGATTGATCATTATATTCTCTATTGAAAATATTAGGGCTACCACACACTTGAAGTTAGCGAGTAGGGAAATGTACACTTAAAAAAATTTATAAGATGTATTAGAGCAAAAAAATTTAATAACTTGGATACAAAGAATAAACATAGAATTTAATTAAATAAAGAATACAATAATATTTTTCTTTATTCTTTGAATATTGTTACGTTTAATAGAATTATGAATTTAGAAATTAATTTTAAAATTTTCCACAAATTAGTGGTAACATAAAAAGGTACTTGTTTTGTATAAGAAATTAAAAATAAATATAATGATATATTATTAGGAGTTGTTCAAAAATGTCTTCTAATGAATCTATCGAAGAATTTTGTTTTTGATTTATTAACATTATAAATGGACTTGCTACTTTGGGAAAGACGATATCTATGAATGAACGAAAAAAAGATCCTTAGAATTTTGCTAAAACTAGTATAAACCTTCAAGATTGCTAGAAAAATTTCTACTATAACATTGGATGAGTTCATAGGTCACCTCAGGACTAATGAACAAGAGCTAGAGAGGAGAAAAGAAGAAAAGTCTTGATTTAAAATAATAATTTCTAAACAAGAAGTAAACAATAACACTAAAGAGAGAGGAAGATACCTTAGAAGAGGAGGCAACAGATGAAGATAGCATAGCTCTAATTGAGGAATGTTTATCTAAACGTTTTGGTGTTGCAAGAAGATATATAAAACAAAGGTTCAAAATAGAAAGAGAATAAAAGAGGAGATCCTTTGCCATAAGTGTGAGAAAGTAGGACTTATCAAACCAAAATGTCTTATGGTGCAAGATGGAATTGAAAAGGAGACGAAGGCAATGATGAAGAGTACGAACTAGAGAAAGAAAGGCTTGCATAAAGCCTAATATGACTAAAAAAAGACTAGCAAAAGTGAAGAGAAAGAGAACAATGAATGGTTATTTTGGATGTTGGCTCAAGGTGATGAACAAGAAAAGAGGACATTGTTTAAGTGAAGGGTAAGTTACCATAATGAAGGATTACCTTAAAAATTAATTTATTTGTGTAATAATAGGAAACACTATGCAAGGAAAATAAGAAACTAAAAGAAAAAGATAGTGAATATTTAAGACTTTGTTAACATAGTAGAGATTGGGCTAATAAATATTTAATGAACATGTAAAAGGTTAATGATTGATTAACACCAAAAATTAAAGGCATGCATCATTAGTTATGGAATTAATGATCTTAAATCTTTGAAATATACTTGTTCATTTTTAAAATTAGGTAGAAATACTTTTGTTTTTGTGGGGGAATATTTCATGTCCATCGGGGTATTGGAAATTGATTATGCAATACATGTAGGTATTATTGAAGCTCATATTTAGTCTAAATTTCTTAACTTTTCTTGATAGCAAGGGGAAATTATAGTTCATCAACTCAAAAATTTGTTTCAGCTAAAAAGGCTTGGATTCATAAGTCTAATAATTAATTTATAATTATAGGAAGTTTTTCATTTGAAGGACAAGTTTGCCATGTGATTCTTGGATAGTTGATGTTTGAGACATATGACTAGAATTATCAATTTATTCATGAAACAAGGGCCCTATGTTAATGGAAAAGTAGTACATAGTGATAACTCAAGGAAATATAAAAAATGACTAAGTACAATTGGAAATTCTATATTTTTTATTACTAAAGTTTATTAGTTTAGATAGTAAAGTATATTTTTCGTAATGTAAGTCAACTACGTGAGAGCAATTTTACTAGTTTAGTTTATTTTGTTACATGCAGAATCAATAAATATGGAAATATAGTAGTTATTACAACTAAAAGAAATAACATTTATCTACATTATTTGAATAAAGAAAATAGTTCACAAATAAAATGTTTGTGTCATATGTTAGTGACTTTAATTTATGTTATAGAAGGCTTTGTCATGTTAGCACACATGCCTTCCGAAAATTTATTAAATATAACTTTAGTAAGAGGTTTAACTAAATTGACTTTTGTATATGATTATGTCTTGGAACTTTCTCAAATACATTTTTTGGACATATACACTACATGATTATAGGGCATAAGAAATATGGGCTAGTTATATCTGATGACTATTCTCGGTATACATATACAATTTTACAAAAAGTGAACAAATCTTGTAGAAAATTTCACGTCTTCATAACTAAAATAAAAATGTGCTAAGTTACAATTTAGTTGCCATTAGGAGCAACAATAAAGGTGAACTTCTAAGTGAGAAATTTAATGAATATTTTAATAATGATAGAATTTCAAAAATATTTTTCAAAAACTTTGGTAGAGGAGTAGGATCCCTTCTAGATTGAAGTAAATGAGAATAATTTGATACAATTCTACAAAAATATCGCACTATTATTGTTTTATATTAATCAATCTAAGCATATTGTCTAAAAATCAATGTAGCCTTTTCTAGAACCATCTGCCCTTTTATTTCCTTATCCATGTAAACAAATGTCCGACGAATAAGAGTTGTTCTATGCACCATTGATGGATGTAATCAATGAGCTCATTCATTATTTCACACCTAAGATTGGAGGGACTCTTGTATCCATCAAGTGTAACAATTGCATTAAATTATACAATTTTTATCCATGGAGCTTTCCTTTCTTGTACAATTTGAGTAACCTTGCACCGAACTGTTCTTAATTTACCACTTGAGTTTAACATACACATAGTTATAATAGGCACCATCTTGTTTCATTGATTATCAATGAGTTAAGTGAGATAACTACTAATCCTTAGTTAAGGTTTCAAAATTGATGCTTACATGTATAATACCCAAATCTGATTGGATTTATTCCCAATGTAATACTCAAATTCTAATCTGTTACGTAGATTATGCAATTAGCTATTGTTAAACATAGGTTTCATGAGAGCAATCATAATTACATTTTGGTTTGAGTCGAATAATAGACTAGCTTACATAGCTCTTATTTGTTGAACCTCTTATATTACAAGCTATGATGTTTTTTCAAGAAAAGTCATTTGTTATGAAACTTGGGAACCTCAGGCACTTCTACAAATCCTACACAAATTAAGATGCCTCATTAAACATTTCTAGTATTTCCCCTTAAGTGCCTATTCTAAACTTGGTTGAAATCTTCCTCTTTAGATTACCTTAGACTAGAATTTGTAGATCATTTAAGCTAGTCATTGTCAATATCTTAAAATGATTGTAAGTCATATTGTTGGTAAGATTTATTGTAAGATACTAGTAAATCAAAATCTAAACATAGTTGTTTATTTTACCTTTGAAATTTTTCCTAAAAAAATCAAATTATCAATAATTTGATTCAAAATTTCATGTTGTTCCAAGTTAATTCATCTACAAAATTGCTTTTCCCTTACTTTGTTACTTTTTATACCCATTCCCTATAGTGGAACAATTTGGTAGTGTCTCAATATTTTTTTCATACAACGTCCCTATCCAAAATGAAATTATCAAAATGTAGTGACATTTCATTTAGAATTTTTCCTAATTCATAAATAATGGATTAATGAGATTATATTCATTCACATTTGTCAATGATTATTTTATCATGCATATTTCATGACATTTTATTTTTTTTTCATTGAAGAAAAGTTGACCTTTGCATAGAACTTGATTTAATAACTAAGTTATCATATTGAATTCTTTTCCATAATCTGTTTGTGTTTCCAAATTTTTTGTTATCTTAATTCAAGTAGGAAATTCCTTCACTAGATCCGTTTCAACAAACACCTTGTTTATGCTTAATATAGTTACATTTATAGTTGGTATTGTGACTTGTATAGGATTTTTTACTTCCAAAGCTAAGGAGTACAGAGTTACCTTATTAAAAAATTGAAATGAAACCTAAATTAGAGCCAATGTTCAATTCAAACAACATTCACATGAAATTCATGATGCCACTTAAATATTGTTTTCCTAAATTCATTGATGTTTCATGCTTAGTGAAGCCAACATCTCAAAAAATCTATCAAATGTAATTAGTACATGTTAGTTATCCATAAATGATACCATTTACTCTCTAAAAATTTTGATTTTCTTAAATGCCACTAGCATTGTTTCCATATTTGGAGATATGTGTGAAAAGTTCCTCATTAATTCAAACCTAAATAGTGTGTCAATTTCTTCTTTAATGAAAATAATTTTTGGTTGACCATTGAAGGTTCCCTTTGGTTGACCCGAAGAAGTGAAAGGTTAGCTACCTTGAAAACAACCTCAACAAATTAATGGTTGAGGGAGGTAAGGACTTCTAAACATGCAAAAAAGACTCGCTGGCCAGTTGGCTCAGTATAACTAAAAGATGGTTGGGTGTATGAAATCACCTTCAGGTGTCCCAATGACACTAGTCTAGCTACATTTAAGATTATTAATTGAAACTATCACTACCTAACCATCACAACCATTGACTATTTAATTTTTGGTTATTTACTATTATTGATCAGTATTCAATAAAATCTTAAATAAAGATTATTTGGGATATGCAATATTTAGTAGTAATTCTTTAACAATGAAATAATAGTGTGCATCACAATTTAACATTATTTTCCACTATAAAAGGACAATAATCATGCCTTCTTACATGACAACTTGTCATGAGAAGATACACTAATTCTTGCATGTTTTGAATTCCATAATTAATTTGTGTACAACAATTGCTTGAGATATAAAAATTTAAGATTTGGTTAAGTACAAGTGAAATAAGATTAATTGCAATTCAAAAATATTGCTGAACATATATATATATATATATATATATATATATATATATATATATATATATATATATATATATATATATATATATATATATGGATTTAGCATTCTAGTTCATCGACATTCCATATTCAACTTATTTTGATTCACATAGGATTCATCCTTATCGATTTGGTGAGGCATAATCCCTTGTGAATCAAAATTAATTGAATAATTTAGTTATATTCATAAATGATTATCCTTATTGAACTTTAAATATTATAGCATTATGCTTACTTTAAATGTTTATTACTTGATGTTAGAAGTTGGCTACATGATGAATTCCTGAAGCTAGTCATTATGAATATAGTTTTACTAAATTTTATAACATCTAACTGATAGTGGTGTATCAATCTTCAAATAATACTATAATTTATAATATATTTTATAGTTATCCTATAATGCCAAGGACCGTGATGAGATAATATTATCTACTTACATAGAATAAATCCCAAATTAAATAGTTTAAGATCGTAATTTTTATCAGAGATAGAGCATGTCATTTTGAAGCAGACAAAGTTGATTTGAATCTTCGTAGGAGCTTATAATGTTGGGAGACCTACATGATTTCCTAAGCTTTGTATTTACGAAGCCTAAAACAACATTGTATTCGTTAGAGATAGTAATGTGTGGTGAGTGTGAAGTACTTAGGTTCACATCCAAAACAATGTCACCTATGAATTCGAGCATAATTACATGCAATTGAACAACTGGTTTTCCTCAATGAGTAGTGTAATTAAATTTGACGTAGACTATAGAAATAATTTGATACTATTTTTGATGATACATATGTCAAACATAAAAAATTGGTCCTTAGTGATAAGGAATTTTCATGCATAAATTTTATTAGTTTCAATGTTATGAAGAGTTTTTGAGAATGCATGCATAAGCATATATGATGTACAAACTAAAATTATTTTTGATCAAATAATATAATTAATTGAAAAGCATTAGAAATTTTTTTATTCTTGGAATCAAAAATTTTATTTTTTAGAATCCTTTTTTGTAATATCAAATAATTGAATATTGATTAAAGTTTTAATGGAATATTGTCATAGAAAATCTTTTTTCCTTGTAATTCACTAGTGAAGAAATCTTCAAATTATCATTACATATTAATGATTCATATTTTCTTAAGTTAATCATATATCACATCAAAATCATTAATGTTTTTCTTATGCAATGTACAATATTGCTTTGCAAAAAAATATGCTTCGATTTTTTTCTTCAAATTTGTCATTCATTTCATCAATGGAGGAACAAGATTCATCATAAAATAAAATATTTAAATTAACTTTGACACATGAAGAACATTTACCTCAATAATGAGCTATTATGCAATTAAGATCCATATTATTTTTGGGGCTCCTCTTTCTCATCATTTTCTTCTCTTCCTTCTTTTTCCTTTTCTTTTTTTACCTTTTGCTTTATTTACATATTACCTGTCTAACACACACATAGCCTTAAAGAAAGTGTTTGCATTAACATTTTAGTACAAATTGCTTATGATAGAGCACAAAATAAATATTATACCTTTTGAATAAAGTTATTTACTTACAGTCATAAGAAATATTCATAATAATGTTATGAATTATTCAAATGATTTCTTCATCCTTAAATCAACTTTTTGAGCAAAATAGTTGTGAAGGATTTTGCTTAAATGAAAATTATTGACTCATTAATGTTGGGGTGTACATGGCATGCTCCGAGATGGGATTTTGCAAATTTTAAAAAAAATATTGAAATTATATTATAGAGGATCTACTCTATGATGTTAAGCTTATGCAATAGAGAACTTCTCTAATCAGCAAAACAATCTACCTTGATACAACTTGTTCACTATTCTACATAACTAGAGGAGGAGAATTGGTATTAATAAATTTTTTTAATAGTCCAAAATCTTGCTAAATCTTTATTTTTAGCATTTTTATTCATAAAAAGAAAATATGACGAAAAGTGTAATATAGTAAATCACTTAAAAGTTTTTAGATATTCAACCATTAAACCGTATTGAACATCCACCTTGCATAATTCTATAACATGGACTATATAATCATTCCTTCCCTTAACATGAGTGGTGCCAGAAGGCTCTAGATAGACTTTCTTTTATCAAAAAATGTATTCCCAATGCTCTAACAAAAAGAATACCAGCAGTATTTACCTCAATAACACACTTAACTCCAAGCCTTAGAGGAAATTCTACTAATTTCTACTAACAGAAGGCCTTACTTTTGAGCTAAATGTTGTGGCACCATAACGCCTCAATGTAAGGTTGCTAGTCATCTGCTCATTAGAAAGTCTTTAGTTAGGATCTTTCCTCACTCACAAATAGAGCCAATGGATTTCTTAAGAATGTAGTCACAACGAAATTCATAAAACATTAACCCTAATTTAATTTCATAGATACACAACAAATATTTCTAATAAATGAAGATTAGAAGTTCTAAAGAAAATCATGAGGCTTTTATGATCTTGAAGGTATGAAAGTGCTTTGTTATGGCAATAGAGGAATGCACTTCAACATAATCCAAAAATAATATTTCAATTAAAGTTCCATGAAAGACCACCCATTAAATGAAATAATTCTAGATGATTCAATGTTATTGAAATCCATCATACTTTTCTTAACCATAGTGTGGGAGAAAAATGAGGCCTATTTATAGGATTTTAATACTCATAATTTCATCCAAATGGTTGTATGAAAATTAAGCAAAACTTCCTTTTCCCTCACAACACATAAAATTCTTCATAGATTTCTTATTCTAAACATATTGTTCAGACAACATATGCATATCTTACATCACTAAGACTTTTTGCACATGAATTACCATATAGAAGTTACATCTAGAAGAGTATTCAACTATCCAATTTCACTCATTGATGAGAACACACATCACATATCTCCTATGCATGTTGACATTGTGCATTGCACTACTAAGTAATACTACTCACTAGCACAATCCTTTCCTAAATAAATGACTATAGAAATACTATATGCAAGTATAGAAGACCATGAAATTTTATTTTTGATACTAAGTGTTGTGTATCTTACCAGTCATGTGTATTTCATAACATAATCATAACAAATGTTTGCAATAGACTTTATCTTATGCATAATTGTAAATTATCATTTTAACATAATGCTAGTCAATTCAAATAAGTGTTAAAATCAACTAGATGAAGCTTAACATGCGATGTAGATGTACTATAACATATTAATGTTTTTTAAACTCAACTGCACAAGTGATACAGAAGTCAAGTCGAGTGAAGCTACGGTAACTATGGTATGATCTAAACATGAATCTTTTATATAACAAAATTACCTTATTTGTTAAAATGGGGTAATTATTTTCTAATAACTTCACAAATGATATGAAGAATAAAAATGATATTAATAAGTTTGTTGTGCTATCCATGAATAAGGATAGTTAACAATATAATTTATCAATTTAGGACTATCTTATAAAAATTTATCTAGTGTTGACACATACATTCAACTTTATTTTTCATCTTATTTCATGCACAAAAGATTCTTATGAATTACATTGGTGTGTATTTGTAAGCACTTAACTTTTATATGATAAGCATTAATACAATCTCTATTTTTGACCCACCATTAGGCCTCATGGGATTCTTTGATACCATCTTTTAGTTTAAGGCCCTTATGATACTTTTTGTAAGGTCTGGAATTCAACTCACTAGATGTCATATAACTAAACACATGATGGGGTGAATTTTGAATTATTAGAATATTGAATTATTAGAATTTTAAAATACTTTGGTATAATACAATAATGGATCCCAAACATTACATGGAATGATTACAATAATTGAGGAATCATAAAGTAAGAAAGATAAATATCTACTAAAGAGATCTGTTTGTCAAATATGACATGGTTTACCCAACAAAACTATCGACTTTATTGACCCTTAAGTTGCCAAGCTTAAGGCTATCAATGCTTACCTTCTCCTTCATAAGTAGTGAGAGTTTTGCAATTGTTATTTACATAAGTTAAAAAATAAAACCTTCTCTACATTTTCATGAACCAAAACATTACCATCGTTACCTTTTTCTTAAAACAACTCAACACCCATTTGTTCATTATGCTCTCAAACAAAACAAAAAAAAGCTAGACACTAAGCCTTAAGAGCATTCTTCCTTTCCTAAAAAGAACCACTAGAGTGGGACTTCCTTTCTCTTAATCCCATGTTAGAAGCAAATAAAGAGCACAATAATTATAATTCTAAAAAATTAAAAATAATAAAATTCAAGGTACCCTTTTTGAGATATAAAATAATTAGCCATAACATAATGGTTAGATCATTATTACCAAATTTTCAAATTATTTTATGCAAAATGTTGTGTTATAGCTCATTTAAGATTTTCCTAAATGCACATCTAAACTTGTGCAAGAAAAATGATTAAGTGAAGTATTACTGAAGTCTAGAAAAAGAATGTAATATGCTATGAAAAACACTTTATACTTTTTCATGTTACTAATTTAAATAAAAATTTCATGTAGAGTATCAAAATATTTGTTATGTCTTTTACACATAAGTAGTATTTGTTGTCGTAGTAAGTATACAAGTTTAGCCTTAGAAGAAATTTTTATCCTTACGTTTCCTTATTATTTACTTCAATGCTTTAGCACAATGTGACAATTTCTAAACTAATTGCTAAGCTAAACATTGTCCCTATTTGTAAGTTGATTAACCTTATCAAATTATTCACTTCCTTGAACTTTTATTTTCTTTGTGCAACAAGCTATACATTTTAATTTCTAATTAGCTTTGATAGAAACCTTGTTTTCACTCAAGTTTTATTCTTATTCATTAAATTATTTGACCCACGTTAAAAAATGCCATCATATTGAACATGAAATTCCTTTGAAATGGTTTTATGGTCATCACATAAAATGTCAAGTTGATGATAAACTTTTATCTTTCTATTGGATATAAACCTTTGATGATCTATGATGCACTAGACTCAACATCACATGATTAATAGAGTTTTTTAATGGATTGTCAACAAATCTACATCCAAGAATTTGACTATTGCCATTGATTCTAATCTAACTAGGTGGTTCATTACCAATAAAAAATTAGATTATGTAGCTAATTAGATTACCAAAAGGACAACGCAAGTGAGATTCTTTTAGTAATTTTTATTTAGAAAAAATAATTTTGTACTAATTCCATTTGATATAAATTTTCTTAACAAAATCTTTAATTTTTTACGATGAAATATGTTCAGAAAAATTTAAATTTTTTTTCATCTGAAGGTTAATATTTGTATATACGAAATTCAAGGTTTTTAACTGCAGGCTTTTCATTTTTCCTAGAATTTAAAGCTTTCACATCAAGAAAGGAAATAGGTTTATATTCAGTTCAGTTAATGCTTAAAATGAATTGTAAGTGATTCTTGAAATAAGGTGCAATTATAGTTCATGATCAATCTTTAGCAAAAAATAATTTGTCCAATACATAAGTTCTCACTATAACAAATAATTCCTTCAATAAAAACTCATGTTATGCTTTGGGATCTTAAAAATCTGCCACATGCTCTAATAATTTTCTTAATAAATCCCTTTTACGTGAGCTCTTTTACTTATCAAGTAAGTTATTCTTGAGCAAATAGATTTAATCATTAATTTAGTAAAGGAATGCAACACCTTTGTGTTTATGAAAATTGATATTTTGTCGATCAAAGATATTATGTATGGTAGGAGATGGTTTGTGAATGTTTAAACTATTTTTTTGGTAGCGTTCTCTCATATGATATTGATACAACTATTATTATCTATAACAATCTTAATAAGTTGGTCTTTAATTCTAATGAAATTATAGAAGATTTTAGTTAATCACCAATCTTTAATTATTCTTAGTGTAATCAAAATGCATCTCATAATGCTTATGGAGGTATAATATATTAAAATTTTAAATTTTGTTCTTGTAATTCTACTTCAATAACCTGATCTGACTATATGACCTCCTCTTTCTTAAGTTTATTGCTTTATTACTTTTCTTTTATATATTTATGTGGAAGACACTTTTAAGACACTTGGTTATGACATGCTCTTTTCTTGTGTCAATGATAACATTGTACTCTAGAAGTAGTAGATGGTTTGTCCAAGGGTTGGATTCAATGAGCAAGAGTATTTGTGATGGATCATAATTTGCTTATAAAGTAGAAGTAGTAGAATTAGTGGAAGTAGCAGTGTGCACTTTAGTGTAGGAAGTAGTCATGGGAATCTAACTCTTATAGGTAATTGGTATTCCAAATCGTAGGCCACTTCATATGCCTTTTCTAAACTGCTAATATTTCTCAACTATAGGCCAATTGAATAGTTTCTTTGAGCCTAACTCAAAATCAAAATAATGCTACTTGGTCTAGCCCCTAAGAACCACATTACAGCATATAATCCTAAAAATTTAGTGATGTATTTGTTAGAAATCTTTTAATTTGACGATAAACATTACCATTTTTGCAAAAGTTGACTAAAATAAGAAGTGAGGACAAATTTACCTTGCAGGCAAACCTTGAGTTCTTCTCATGGTCGGGGTATTGCTCACTTCTCATTAGAAAATTACCTTTTTAATATGAGAACAAATAATTTGGCTTGTGATAGAAGCTTATGTTTTTATAAATTAGCACTTTTTATGCCTACTAAGATCATACCATTCATAAGCATTCTCCATTCTCATTTCTCGAATTTGATATACTCACGACTCTAAACTTTCAACAAATGTTGCAACTCTTATTTTAACAATGTTAGCCTAGTGACCATTATCTCTACGATGTCTACTATCATGGGTATATGGGGTAGCTTGTCACCCAGGTCGATATTCAATTTGGTTAGGATTATTTTTGGATGACGTGATTTCTTCTTTAGAGTCACTTGTCATAGAACAACTTAACCTATGTGTTTCATCACATCTATTTTCATTACATTGTTCCAATAAATCTATGGATGTTAGTAAGGTTATTCTTATGTCTTGCATTGAATTAATTAGTTCTACGACTACATATTATTTTATTAGTCCATGGATGATTATAGCGGTCGAGAATCAAACATTCTATAGTTATTTTGTAGACCTAGTAATCATAAACAATTGGGATAGAAAAAAGGTTGTAATTTTGGGTGATAAAGATAAAGAGAATCAAACAAATCATTAAATGTAAAAGCACAAGAACATAGAAATAAGTAAATGTTGTGGCATTAGAAATAAAAATAAGATTGTTTAAAATTTATTTCGTAATGTTTTTTTATATAATTTTAAATAATTTCTAGCTATTAAAAGCTAATGCATAAATATTAAAGATGTTGGTTTAATGAAAATTAAAAAAGTTCTTATAGCAAACTATCCTTTGATACCAATTTAATGTAGGATGATATGCTAAAACCTATTTTTAGGCCATCAATAATTGAAAAGTTCTTAATTCATGCAACATATCCATATAAATTCTTAACGAAAGGTGCTATAAGTTTATAATAGAAAATCTTAGTATTGTTGGACAAGTAAAACATTTCCTAGATGCTTAGGACATACATTGATTGCTTACATTAGGAATGTTAACTAAATGAAAAAGTAATTTTAAAAACCATCATCCAGAATGCTCAAGTTTGTAGCGATGTGTCAAGGTGAACAAGTGGAATTTTTGAATACTAAATAAGAAAATCACATGTTCATTAAGGCAAACTCGAAATTTGGATGAGGTGATTAATTTCCCAAAAGTTAAAATTAAGTGATTAAGAGCTTTCTTAATGATTTGATGCTCTTGTAAATACTGAATAACATGTTAGAATCTCCTTTTTTGGTCTTTTAACTCTCCTTCCTAGGTAACCTCGAAGAATCAAACCATTATTTTGAATATACACAACATGCTTCTATTAAACTAGCTTAATGGAAGAACTTTGTTATTTCATTCATATTATATTACTTACAATATTGGTAGCATCACTATTTATAGACATTTCAAAGCTATAATCATAATTTGTTAGCCTACGATATGAAAGGATATTTTGGAATACTATTGAACATAATTTAGAATTCTAAAGAATATTTTTCAAATTTTAAAGGTCATCACAAATTATAAAAAACATAATTTGAATTTAGTAAAAAAATTTTCTTCAAATGACGCAAAATTAAGTTGGCATAAGAGGCTCCCAAATTGGCTTGTACATTTTAAGTGTTAGTCTAGTGAGTTGCATGGAGCTGGCCTACGTGATTTGCGCACTACTAGCAGATAGACACAATTAGATGTCAAGTCTGGTTTGTATATTATCGTGACCTAATAGGTCGACATTTGTGGACAATTTAGAAAATTTCATGGATTGTGGATCAACAATGGTCAGTGTGTGTTGACAGGATAAATGGGTTAGAAGAGTTAAGGTGGGTTGAGTAAGCCGCAAGAACTGACACTAGTAGTGGCAAAGGTTAACGACGAAGCGATCAGTACTAAAAAGCAACCCAACTCTCAACATTAAGGCTTTTTAAAGCTATTTTAAAACAAGCTTTTGCAAATAGAATTACCATACTACTGTAAGGATATCTTGGATAGAATTTAAATCTAGAAGTATTTCAAAAGCTACCAATCAATCTCCAAATAGCTTAAGGTAAATTATAAATACAAATAATTGAACAAATTAAAAAAAATAAAATTAAAAAGTGTGATATACAAGGGTCAATTATAATTGGCCTCCATAATAGGAATAATATCAGAGACTAAGTAAAAGTAGAGATACTAAACTTTGAATGGCTCTAAGTCCGAGTAAAACTAGTATGCCTCCATGTGGAAAGTATAGAATGCTAGTATGTCACAAACTTGCTAATATATTTTAAATTCTAGAACATAACTACTCAATGATTTTTTTAAAAGGGTGAAGTCCAACTTGTTGGATGATTCCAAAGAAAAAACAAAATTCTACAATATTCCCTTTAAAACAGAAATAATGTCTACTTTTATTACATATGATTTGTGGCATCATATGAATGTAGATATCGAAAGCTTGTATAGTTTTTTAAGCTATGTTGATGATATAAATGATCTTGATAGCTTCCATTATAATGTTATACATGGCTTTGTTGGTGTGGCAATGAGAAAAATGAAGAAATGAGGCTTTTAAAATTTTTAAAAATTAGATAATGATATGTAATTTTACCGATGGATGATTATATTGATCTTAAAATATAAAGTTCTATTTATATTTTTTACAAGTACTTAACATATCCTGAAATCATTTTATTAACTTTTTCACCATTACAAGGCTATATTAAAGACTTCTCAACCTTTTCTTTTATGAAAAATATTACTACATATTTGAGGTTGCAATAGTTATAGTTTATTACTTAGAATGCATTATTATTGTTATCAAGACTTCCAAAGACTACGATTGATATGTGTCTGTGACGAAGAGCATCCATAAGCTTTTGATTTGTTGTTGCATTATGCTAGCTAGTTACCATTCAATAATTTGGACTGTCTCGTTGAAGCATCATTATTACCAATTCAATATATTGGTTGGAATGAGTCCAATGCAGAGAGGTATCCATAGTGATCATGTTTGATTTCACATAAGTTTTGCAATGAAATTGTATAAGCACAAAAAGTGTAATGATTGCTCTTGTTGTAAGGAACTAACATATTTTATGATGAGAATCATATGACAACTTTTATGAACAAATTGATAAAATGGTAAACCAAGATAGTTAAGAACTGAATTGCAACAATTGAGACTATGTGACTCAATGGATAAGTTTGATTAACATATTAGCATATTATTGTAACTAAATAATTTGACTGAAATCAATAGGATTTCAAGGAAATCAAAATGGTTCATGTCATGCCACATATTTAGCTGATGGCAATCTTGCTATGAAGTAAGATATTGCATACTACCTTTATGGATTTCGTGATGGTACATCATAAGTAAAACAAATTAGGGTAAACATATTTGTCTAATCCTTTCTAACGAGTCGTAGTATCAGAATGATATTGAAACAAAAAGGAAGCACAAAAGATAGATCTGATTAACCAGCATCAAGAAACGTGCATAGAAGATGAGAGTCTTGATGTGAAATGATATATTAAGCTGATTAATGAATCATATTGTAGCATGTTAAGAAAATTTTCCTCATTGTGGTATTCCAAATTGAGTATTGAAGCATTATTAAAATTCTTTGGACCATTCCAAAAGATCTATGTTAGGTAGCCTACTAAGCTAGCAATTGTATTGCTACAAAGTAAGATATAATTCAATACCCAGATGAACTCTATAACCATACATATTGAAAAGTCAATAGGTGTCAACGTATTTATTTAGTCATTAATGACCACATTAATATGATTGAATGACATGATAAAGGTGCAAGGAATCCAAATAAATAGGGAGTCTTATGTATTACCTAATTAAGCCCATCATACTAAACTGATGCCATTCAACTAGTCTTTACATAAGGTTGATTAGGAGGATGTGATGGCCAATGAGTGAAGGAGTACTAGATGATGAGGATGTAGAAGCATGTTATGTAACTAAAATTTATGAATAATTATGTTAGCTATAGATCAAATGATAGAAATTTTTGAGAAAGAAATGGCTTTTCTCTCATTCTTTGCGTATCTTATTCCGAAAAAGAATGATAAATTTGATAGGTAGCTTCCTAATTCACAAACTTAAATTAATATTATAGAAACAATTGTATTTTAAAAGTAACAAAATATGTACTCAATTCACTTTCGCAAAGGTAGTCATAATTGTATGAACCTCTCTTCTGAATATTTGCTAGAATCAAGTGCATGTTTGAAGGGAATATATTGGAATGTGTTTGATGTATTCCTTTTTATGCAAAAAAAGTCATGATCTTATATATAAGAAGAATAGTTATCATTTGTTAAAATTGGGGAACTCTATGGATATTTGTTTTCCTGTTATGAAATGAGCCACATGAATTAGGTTCATTCCTTTTTCAAGAATATGGTTAACTTGACATAATTATGTGAACCCAAAGTAGTTTAAGAAAATTCATTTCTTAAGCCAAAATAAAAGATATATGATAAAATCTAGACCCTTCCTCGATGACTTTAGTTCACTCTTTTTGGCCTCAAATGCTCAGTAATTTTCGTAAAAACAAATTAAAGTCAACCTTGACGATTGTGTGAATGCATTTCATACATTCAATTTTCAAGGCATTAGTTGGACGACTTACCTTATAATCATCATATGAATATATCAACATCTCTCCTCATCAATCTTAATTAAAGCTTTCCAAACTTTTAGAATTTGTTATGAGATTAAAACCTCTAAATTAATACAGTTACAAGCTATTTAAACCTACTAGTTTGTTACTAGATTTCCTTCCCTAAATATGTGTTAGAATTCAACAACTTTGCAAAGAAATGGATTCATTTTATTTAGTAGGGTTAAGATATAGCAAGGGATTCCAATGCTTTTATGCATCATTACAAGGATTGATTAATTGTTCTGTTTTATAATGACATTTCTATAACCCCAAATTATCACATAAGTTTAAACAACATAGTATTTCAATGGCTTCAACTGAAATATTTTTTTAGATACTATAAAAATTAAGAGTGCTTTAATAGCTATAACAAGTAGTCTCTAATCACATAAACACAACCTATAGGGTCATGGTTTTTTCTGGTCAATCCATTAGAAATTGATTTGACTAAATCCACTACTAAGGGAGTACATTGAAATTTTTTTTTATTATTCAATTGATCTCAAAAAATCAAGGAAGCAATGCATATTTTTTGATTTAAGGATCTATTGAATTTCTTTACATAATTAGACAACATTTAAATATTGCATAAGTATTACGTTGAACTCTATTATGGAAATTTTAGGGAATATTTGATCATTGAATTGTTTTGAATATCTATCTTTTAGATATTGCAACATATGAGAGATGATAGAATATTGAATCCATCTAATGCTATTGAGTTAATCTGACTACACTTTCAACATTATAGAAGAATTTCTTGAATCATGGTGTTAGATTTTTTTGATGCCAAGATTCATTACAAAGGGTTTTCCTAAGATTCATTTGAGAGTCCTTATATGCACAAAAAGGCATTCATCTATAAATTGAAGCTCAAATTTCCCAAGTTGTTATAAAAAGATAATTAGTTATTTAGGAGGTTCTACTTTAGTAGAGTTTTGGAAGGTTGAGAATTAGTTTTCATTATTTTATGTGACTTATGAATAAGGTAATTAATTACCACTAAGGTTATGCTATTCTGAATTGATAGTGAATTTTCCATCCTTGGTGAGGTCCAATAGTTGTTGTCATCCACATCTATTTTGTTCCAAGTATTGCAAAATACAAAATAGTGAGAATGATTCTCTATATTTGATTCCAAGAGATTAAGCATGCTTGACAACATTTTCTATTAATGAAATTGCATAACACATATCTAAAAAGGATAATGTTTATGGTGTAGACCTTCTAAAAAAGCTTTGCATCATATGCATCCCTAAAATTCTTTTATTTCTTAACCAATAATCCATACTTTTCATAGGGAAAGCTAATCATGTTATAGCTAACCAAAGGATGCTTGCTCACCAACTCACAATCACCTTAAAGGAAACCATTTACCACACTTTCGACAAAATAAATAAAATTATTAAAAAGATAAGATATCATTAGATTATAAAGTTTTATTTATTATAGCACATGACTAACATGTGCTGCCTCTTATTGAGAGTAATTTCTTTTTGCATGTTTTTATAAATCTTGTGTTCACAGTGGACCACTTAGTTCCTACCTTGAAATAATGTGCTTTTGAGATAAGGGATTGGACGATAGTATCTTTTTTGAGGCTTGAGCTCATTGTCAATGTTCTCCTGCTTGTGTTTCCTATTTGTATATCTATTAAAGGAGATCCTCTGTGCATTAATCTGCAAACTTGATGTGCCTTATAGACTAGAGAACAATATCTTGATATTTTTGATTGAGTGATTATCACCTCTTAAGGAAAGTATAAGGCATTGTATAAAGAACAAATGAGAATATTTTTGACAACCACATGGAGTGGCATAGTACTTCACTTTACCTGGTATATGTAGATTGTTTAAACCTCTTCCTCTTCTTAGTGCTTTATCTACAATGTGGAGAAGAAATAGGGATAAGGGGTTACAATGCTTTAGCCAATGTGAGAGTTAGATGGACAATTTCCTTTAGCTTTAATAATGATAAAAATCAACTTACAGTATAGATACTCATGACAACATTAATAAATTAACTATTGAAGTTAAACTTGGGTAGTACTTATTTCCTCCATGATATACTATTGAACAAATTCTTGAAGTCTAGCTTGATAATAGAGCTATTAGCTTTGATCTTCTCATTTGAATCGTTAAGTTGCCCTTATGAAAGTATGATTTCTTATGTAAGTAAAATATTTTTAGTGATTTCCTATTCCTTAGCTAAAGATGATTGCTCCATTGAGATGATGGTTGGTAGGAAACACCATAAGCTAACTACCAATAAATTAGTATATTTTTTTAAAAACTATGATCCAAATTTTGATAAAGTCTTCAAAAGAAGTATTGAAATTAGTGCTTAAATGGAAAATTAAATTAGTACTACTACATTATTTAGGTGATGGCTACCAATAAGAAAATCATTGATAGCATCACAAATATCATCTTGAAATATGGATCGACAATGCTGGTAAAATAAACTAATAAACCCATCCAAAGTATAAGAACATGAAGATTTATCAAAAAAACAATTTGTTGTATTTTCTCCTTATTAACTAGTTGAATTAGTACCACATTACATTTTAGTGAGTATAAGCATCTTAAAGCAAAGCACTTCCCATATTTCTCAGTAGGGAATAGTAAGATATCAAGCAATCTAAGATCTATTTGGCATTTAAATCCTTCTCGAAGTCCTAACTCCAACTTGGATCTTTAACTATTTATATAGTACCCATTATTTACTTGTTATTGAACATTGTGTAGAAGACATTTGTGTTTTTTTAACCATTTTCAAGCTTCATAGAACATATCTTTTAACTCTTATACATGTAATGTAGTCCCATCAAGTACATCACATAGAGGTTAAACTTGGAGATGTACTACTTCTATTCAAACTTGGAGCCCAACGAGGATTCGCCACTATACTTCTCTTTAGCCTTCGTTATCTTTGCCGTTGTAGGGTTGAACTATGATTGACCCTTATTTATACCATATTTCTATTTATTTTTACTAGTTCATCTATTTATTTACATCTATATTTAGTTTAGGCTTTTTAAAGAATAATTTAAAATGTTTCGAAAGATTTTAATCGTTATATTTGGTATAAACCATCTTTTCAACAATCTCACAAATATTTTAATACAAAATTTTCTTAAACATTGATTTCAAAATGACTTAAAATTTAGTTTTCGGTTTTTTTTGCTATCATCCACCTCTGATAGATATCATTACCACCACCAATAGCACTCACTCGTCAACTTGTGCTAACTCTCCTAAATTTACATTGACCACGAAGAGGACTCGAAATTTCATTGCCTCTCTACCTATGCTACTCATCAATATTGTAAACCAAAGTTATGCATCAATCCACCAATGTTGCACCATGCAATACCCTACTGCCTCACCTTTTGCACCTACAATTGGCCTCCACATCAATCTTAAATCTCTCCAAATTTCTCTTCTATTAATAAAAGAGTTATTAGCATACACAAAAAGGTAACACAGCATTTAAGTATCCCTTATTGGAAAGTATTCTTAATTTTCAATTTTTAACATTCTAAGTACTACAACTAAAACACCTTTACTTAATTTTCATTAATCTGATCATATTATTAAGGCATTAACCTATTATAGAACTAACGACACCATTTATGCTGAATAGTAGGGCATTATTAATTACAAACTATAATGTCAACATTTTGGAGATTCTTAAAAGTTTCTTTTGGACATTTTTAAGAAAATCACTTTTTTAACATTTCATTTAGTGTGTTTTCTAATTGAATTTTCACTATTAGCCACTATGAAGCCATTAGAGTCTATATGATAAATCTTGAGAGCCTTAGCTTTTTCTTAGAGATCTTTATTTGAGCTTTTGAGAGGTTCAATGTCTACTTCTTGTTTAAGCTACATTTCCTACTTTATAATTACTAATTGAAATTGATCATACTATCGTTGAATATATGATTTATGATACAATTAGGTTTTTTTTATTATGTGTAGATGTTGTGTGATTTAGTGGGGTGTTGATATTGTTTTCTATATCAATGGCCACCTAAGTTTGAGGTTTCACATTTCTTATTACTTAAATAATTAGAATTGTCTCTTCTTCTCCATTTCCAACATAGAAGGGTTTAGAACTTTTTCTTGCTTGCATTGGATCATTGAGAGTTCTTGTTTATAATTGCTTTGAAAGTATTTAAGAAAATTTTCATTACTTAATTTTTTTCCATAATCCTTTGTTGCACCAAATCTTTCTAGAGATTCTAATATCTAAAGGAAGATTTTTAGCAAGTTTTGCCAAAGCATAGGCAGAACCCCATGGGACCTTGTTATGTTTATTTTCATAGCATTACTTTTAATGACTTGGTAACTATTAACATGATTGAGAATAGGGCCTACTTGTTAACCAAGTTGATTGGAAGGTGCTCCAATGAGATCCATACTGGATCTTAAAAATATTTATTATTAAGAGAAAAAGTTGGAACTACTTGAGGACCCTCATTTGGAAGAGTATAATTTTCAAAAATATTGTACATCAAACATCAAATGTTTTCCCATTCTAGTGAAAATCATAGGAGCACATGCTTAGCTCTTTGCAATGTATTCAAAGATGCCAGTTGTTTTGAATTCATACATTTTGAAATTCTAATTGAAAAGCATACCTACTAGAATGAGTTTGGAGGGAGCAACCTTTTTTGAGTCAACGTCATCATCAAATATGACCATTTGTTTGCATTTTAAAGAAGACATTAGCATTATCATGATTGGCAAGGACAAAAAACTTTCCCATATTCACCGCAAAAGAAGGGCCACAAGGCTAATGCAGACATGAGATATACCCAGTAATGGAGAGAAGCATACTAACAAAAGGATGTCCCTAGAATCATGTTGGAAGTGTCATCTTTCTCACAACAAATTTGAAAAATGTTATCACCTCACTACCACTTCAATTTTAGCTTTTGAGGTTCTTTTGAAACTTGTCAATAAATTCACCATGTTATGATTTTAAAAATCAAGAAATCTTTAAGTAATGCAATTAATCCTTATAAATGATTTATTTTAAATTATATTAAGTAGAAACATTTCCTCAAAACTACCCATTTTCCTTGTTTATTATTTAAGCTTGGCCACATGTCCTCCATGCTATTAAGTCTTCATTTTAAATGTCCACTTCTTTACTTATGCTTCATTAAATTCCTTCCTTTTAATTTACTCCTTATAGTTGATTTTAGTTTTAACATTCTTCTTAAGTAAATGAGCTCCTTGCATCATGTCAAGAGTTGTTCAACAAGATAATGGGCGAATTATTTGAAAAAACAATATTTATTTCATAAAAGAATACTTAATAAAAATGTTTAAAAAATTTGAAATATGCTTAAACATATATCTAAAAGTAATTTTGTAAAAATTTTAAATTTCGTTTACAATATGTTAACTTCTATTTAATAATAAGTTTTCAAGGAAATTGTGAAATAAAAAGATCAACAAAACGTTTAAAGTGTAGTTAAGTATTTTTTAAGTGGTTCAACCTAAAATCAAACCTACATCCTCTTCAAATAAGATAAGACAAAAAAAATAATCTATTTAGGTTTTTTTGCCAAATACTAGATATGCTAAACTCTTATAACAATTAAATAGAAAGACAAAATGGGCTAGAAATGTCTTATAGTGAAGTAAGATTTTTAGGAAGAGGAAAAGAAAGTGGCAAATAAAATATGTACAAAGTAATTCCTACACTTGGCGAACGCTCCACAAGGCACAAGTATTGTATTTTAATTAAAAAGAAAAAGAGAAAATGAGAGCTTTGTTGTTTTTAAGAATGAATATTGAGTTGGTGAAGAATGACACAATGTATAGATGCAACAATGAACATTAGCTACTAATGGCTTTAATATCATTACTTAAATTTTTAATTCAAATTTTCATAAATATTTTATGAATTAATTTTGATTAATAATTAACCAATTTTTAAAAATTTGCTAATGACAAAGATTATTTACCAAACTAATTATTTGATGTTTTTAATCGAAAGATATTTTTTTATTAAGAGATAATATTATTTAAATAAATTTATAAGAGCAATTAATTATTGGTTAAAATAATCATTGCACAAAAGCCACATGATTAAAAGAATCTTGGAAGATTTGATTATGAAAATTGTACAAATGATGATTTAACGAATTAGCTAGAGTAGTATAGAATTTTTATTTCATTTTCTCTAGTAAATTTGAATTATGATCTATTGATTAGATTTAATTTTACTTATCGATTAAATGTGGACCATGTGATGGTTTAATGAAGTTATCAAATTGTTAGTATAATTATTGCATTAAAAAGGTGATTGTGGTAATGATCATTTGATTAGGAAATTACATGATTAGATAAGTCCCATCACTATTATAATTTACAATTTAGCTATGAGGAAAAAGCTTTCAATTTTTGTCTCACATGGTGTATTTTCTGTTAATTTTTCTCCATATAAGAGATTTTGTTTGCTTTAGAAGTTGTTAGATTTTGGGGTTAATGCCACCAAGTTTGATTTTCGAAGTCATTACACTTCTAAAAACATGATTAATTGATTTATGAATGCAAGTAGTAGTGCCTTGATTTAAGATACTTCGATCTATGTTTGGGCAAGAGGCCTTGTTCCAATTATTACAGCAAAAAGGGTTCAAAATTAATTCTCTGTGCTGAAAATTTTTTCCATAGGTTTAGGTTAGTTAATTCAAGTAGAATTTGTTTTTTTAAAATTTAGTTAATTATTTTGGAAAAAAACAACAAACGTAAATAAAAATGATTCTTAAAATGATCTTGACATTATTATCGAAGATATTAAAAAGATATCTTTAAGGTTTAGATTTCAATTTAATTTTTATAAATTACATAGATGACCAAAATAAGACCAATATTCTAAACAAAAAAAATGAAAATACCTAAAATTTAATTCAAAATGTATCTACTATTGGCCTACCGCTTTAACCAAGATGAGTTTCATGGATTTGATATTTATTGCTCTTCATCTTTAACATCTTCCATTAACAAACACATTAGCTATCTGAATTTTAAAAATTTACCAAACAAAATTTATTAGAAATATTTTGGTTTGTTATGACCTAATAACTCACCATGTTTATGGGTCAACATCACAAAATCATGCTTTAAAAGTTCTTAACATCCCTTTGAAGGTCTTCTTCATCACTTATTTAGACAAAATATATCTAAGATTTATGATTATGTTAAAAATTCACATAATTAGGTTATAACCATCAAAATCTCTTTGATCCTCCATGGGGCCATTGGGATAACAACAATTACCATTTTATAAAATAAGAAAAGTAAACCATAAAAGTAAAATGAACTTTCATTTTGAATATTCAATCTATCATATAACTACTTTTTCATTTTGTAATTGATTCAGTTGTAGAAACACACATACACACACATATATAACTAATTTTTCTTAATATAATTGATTATATATATATATATATATCATTTTTTCTTAGCCTAACTCTCAAATGATATTACACTGTTAAACCAAATTTTTTAAAAAAACTATAAGTGTAAAAGAATTCTAAAGAATCATATAATCATATTGTACTTGTAGGATTTAAGAAAATACTGTCATGCCAAGAATCCAACTATTTTTCCCAACCACATGACCAAAACATGAATATGTTATCTAAAAAATCAGTAAAACCACTGGAGTCTAATCCAATCTAGAGAAATTCCATGAATACCTACAAAAGTTTCATAAGAAAAATTAACTTGTATGCACAAAAACTTTTAAGACAATGTGATAAACTGTTATGTCACATAAAATAATAAGTGTCAAATTTATATTATTAATGATGGAAAAATAAAATAAATTAACTAGCTAATTTACTAACTATAATATTCTCAAACTACACTCTTTCATAAAGTTTAACAACTTGATCTTATTATGAAGGGGAGACATAGGTGGCTCAATAGGGAATCTTTGAGCCATGCTATTGAACAATTACTCATTAATAAGAAATATGAATGTAATAATGGACTAAATCTTATGAATAGTGACACAAATTTCTAACTAACAAAATTATGTCATCATTTACTCACTAATTTAACATATATTCCTTTACAGTCTAATTAACCAGATACTTAACATCCACTAAATGATATAATATAATTCACATAAGATTAGTATCTTCCACTTCTTTAAAATAATGTAATCGAATTGAAAATGTTACCTATTAAAGTGAATTTGAAGGGAGTAGCCTTTTTGGAGACATCATCCTCATCAAACCTGACCTTTTTTTCACACTTTCAAAAAGACATTAGCATTATCATGATTGACAAGGATCGAAAACAATCCCAAATTCACTATAATAGAGGGCCAAAAAGCAAATGTGCATGAGATATACCCAATAAGGGATAGAATTGTCAACTGCTCAAAGAAATCTTTAAAAATTCTATCACCTTATAGTTGGTTTGATGTTTGTTTGTAATGCTCTTTTGAAACTTGTGTCTAAAAGTAATTTTTTTGAAAATTTTAATTTTTATTTAAAATATTTTAATTTATTTTTAATAATAAAGTTTTAAGGAAATTATGAAATAGGAAGGTCAACAAAAAGTTTTGAGTACATTGAAGAATTTTTTAGTTGATTCAACCTAAAATCAAACCTATATCTACTCTCAAAAAAAACAAGGCATAAAAAATTTACATAAGTCTTTTACTAAAAAAAAATGGGTATGCTAAACTATCAAAACAATTAAATAGAATAAAACTGACTACAATGGCTTTATATTGAAGTAAGATTTACGGAAAGGGGAAAGGAAAGTGGCGATTAAAATCTGTACAAAGTAATTCCTACACTACAGAAATGCCCAACGAAGCACAAGTATTTTAATTTATTAAAATATAAAAAAAGGAAATGAGAGCTATGTAGTTTTTAAGAAAGAATATCGAGTTGGTCAAGGACACAATGCATAATGGTAATGATAAGCACTAGCTACTAATGGTTCCATATCATTACTTCAAATGTATTTTTTAGAATTTTTTAAAAATTTAATCAATTTTTTTATCTATAATTACCAAATTTATAAATAGTTTTTAATGGCTAAAGTATTTACCAAACCAACAATTTGATGTTTTTAATTGACAAATATTTGTTTAATTAAAAATATAATATTATTTAAATAAAATTTACAACAACTAATAAATATTTGTTAAAATAGTCATGTTGCATAGGAGCAACATGATTAAAAGAATCTTAGAATTCTTGATTATGAAAATTACACAAATGATTAGGTAGAACTAAACTAGAGTAGTTTTGATATTTTGATTTGATATGAACTATAAAATCTAAATTATGTTCTAATGAGTAAATCTAATTTTACTTATTGATTAATTGCATATCATGCGATCATTTAATGGAGTAATTAGACAGTTAATAGAATTATCGCTTAAAAAAGATGATCATGGCAATGATTGTTTGATTGTAAAATTGCATAATTAGACAACTAACATCACTATCACAGTTTAGATTTTAGCTATAAGGGAAAATCTTTAAATTAATCTCTTATATGATGTATTTGCTACTATTTTTTCTCCTTATAAGACATTTTTTTCTTTAGAAGTTGTTTAATTTTAGGGTTAGTGCCACCATGTTTGTTCAAGACACAGTCATAACATCTCCAACAACATGATTAATTGATCTATGAATGTGTAGAGTGGCGCCTTGATTGAAGATAATTCCAACTATGTTTAGGAGTGATGCCTCGATTTACTTATTGTAGCAAACTGGTTCGATATTAATACTATATGCAAAAAAATAGTTGCATATGTTTAAGTTAGTTAATTTGAGTGGAATTAGTTTTTTTAAAATTTATTTAGTTATCATGGAAAAACAATAAAAGCTAAAAAAATTATTCTTAGATGATAATGGTACGATTTCAAAGATTTTAAAAACTAAAATATTTATTTTATAAGTTGATTAATTTAAATTTCAATTTAATTTTTATTGCTTGCATAGATTTTTTTAATTAAGCTTTTATTCTAAAAAACATAAAAATACTTAAAATTTAACTCAAAATTTATTTCTTTGATGTCTACCACTCTAAGAATTTGATATTTGCTACTCTTCTTCTTTAAATGACAACAACAAAAAATCATACTTTTAGATGTTCTTAACATCTCCTTAAAGGTCCTCTTCTTCAATTAACAAAAAAAAATATATATCCAAGCTATAAGATTATTTTAAAATCTCACATAATTGGTTTATTATCATCAAAATCTCTTTGATCCTCCACTTGGTCACTGGGATAACTATATTAATCATTATATAATATAGCAAAAGTAAACCTTAAACTTCCAATGTATATGTTCAATCAATCATATAACTTCTTTTTTTTTTAAAAGGAAAGATTCAATTGTACACAAGTAATACAAAGACACGCATACATATATGATTTTTTTTGTACCCTAACACTCAAATGAGCTTACACTATCAAACTTAAGTTTTAAAAAAAACCATGAGAGTAACCAAATTCTAAAAAAATCATATTATCATATTGTACTTGCAGGTTTCAAGAAAAATTTTATCATGCTAAGAATTTAACAATTTTTCACATTCACAAGACCAAAACATGAATAGAGTATCTACAAAATAAATAAAACCACTTAATTCTATTCAAATCTATGGAAATTTTATGAATAACTACCAAAGTCTGATAGAAAAAAATAACTAGTAATCACCAAGTCTAATAAGACAATCTGAGGTAGGCCTATATCCAATAAAATATAATTGATGAGAAATAAATAACAAATATATTATTATTGATGATGAAATAAATAAAATGAATTATCTAACCAACTTACTTGATCTAACAATCTTTTACTCAATTCTTACTCAAATTTTAACAACTTGATCTTGATATAAATAGGAGAGCAAGGTGGCTGAACAAGCAATACGAAATATGAATGTAATATTGGAATAAATCTTATAAATGAACAACATCAGTTTCTAACTAACAAAATTATATAATCATCTACTAACTATTTAAATATATATTTCCTTAGAGTATGACTAACCAGATACTTAGCATTCACTTCATGATATAATTAATTTCCTATGCTTAAGGATTATGACACGCCCTATCACTTTTCCAAATAATGTAATTTCACATTTCGCATGGTAATGATAATCACATGGCAATCCATGTGGGATGCTGAGAGTCTTCAAGAACCACAAGTGGGCCCTAATAGAAGGAAGCACAACATTGAATTTCTTATAAGACTAAATGTGTGATTGTTTCCTTCTAAGACTATTCACATAATCGTTCCTACAAATACTAGTGGTTCTTATCATGAAATGTGGTACTCCAACTATAGGCTTGACTATTCAAATTTAACACCAAGCCAAGGGAGTGAGGTAGCTAACATGTCTATGTCCTTAATGAGTGTCGATAATTTAGAGTCCACTATATCTAAATGCCTTAAGGTTCCCACTAAATCATAATTCAACTATCTACAATTTCTGAGCCCATTTTTCTTATATTTAATCTTGCCCACATTTTGTTTTGGACCTTTCCTATCTAAGATAACCAAAGAGTTCATAATGGCCTCGCTTTTAACGTTAGATTCTTTTTTAACTTATTACTAGTGCCACGAAACCTCGATTCACCTAAGTATCACGAGAGACCCTTATGATCCCAAGGCAATCCATTGTCAGATGACCATTGAGAGTGTCATCATGTGACTTAAGAGCATAGGTAGAATTACTTATGGTCTTACCCCCATAACCTATTCAATTCAAGGTTTATTTAACATCTTTACAATATTACTTACAAGGCAAAACCTAGCACAACCCTATGTGATATTCCGATCTCTTCCACCTCCTTGCAAGGTCTTGGTAGATAGACTAGCTAACAAAAGCTTAATTTTCATTGTTCATAAAGGTTCACAAATGGTATTTCATGAGCCAATAATAAATATCTTCTATTTGGCTTTTTTGTATGCCTTAGAGCATTGTTCCAAACAAATGCTTATTTTACATATTGATGAACAAGAACCTTAAATTCATACTTTTACCACACTAAGGCTTATGAATTATCTCTAAAACCTTTACCACAATGTCGAACTTTAACCTTAGTAGTTTTAGTTGTAACCAAACTCTTTGGTTGCTAATCGTATGCCTACTTAACTTAGCCTTCTTCTAAGGCCTTAAACTCATCCCTTCAAGACTTTCTAAGCACTAACTAAGACTCGCACTTTTCTTAAAATCCATTTAGGTTCTCTTGAGGGTTGAAACAGTGCCTCCTATAACTTAACCAAGCCCATGGTTCTATGCTTCACAAGTAGACCCTAGACAAAAGAATGGTAGGCCGTAACATTGTTTAGAGTTTTTTTTATTTATTTTAAAGTGTAATTTGCTTATTACATAATCTATGGCATATCCTATATCACGTTACATTTTGTATATTTTTTATCCAAGATTTTAGCAATAAAATACCCATTTATACCATGTCATGCTATGTACAAAACTTGTGAGTAACAAAATCATAGTGCCTCACATCAAGAATAAATTTCAAACTGTAAGTTTATATAAAAAAATATAATAAAATCTCAATTTTATAACTTCTTTGTTAGTAATGGCATCAAACATTCATGCAATAATCGAGAGGTAAATATTACATTCAATCTATATTGCCAAATATCAATTATACTTACAAAGAAGAAGAATTACACTAAGGATCCTAACTCTTAACAATATATAATAAGAAAAAATTGTTATTATGTCAAGGGTATGAGGGTAATATGCAGAAAAGTTTTTTTCTCCATGATTTTACAATTTTTTAACAATTATCATGATAATCTATGCTTAATACATAAATAATTTGATAACCAACATAAATAACCAAATAAGCATACCATTTAGCATAATTTTCACATATTTCACATGGTGATGTCTATGTTTGAGAAGTGTTTTATATCAAAAAATTGCTATTCAAAAATTATCTTCCACATCTATTTATAACCAAACCCAAACATGCCATATGTGATCATGTAATCTGCTTTGCATTCATAGGAAAAAAATGTAATACACATTTTTTATCACTCAACTAGAAAAACTACATATGAAAGTGTAAAAATTGAACCATTCATTTACTAAACTAAATCTCCCTTATTTTTGGGTAGAATGAACTCCCTCCTTCAAGAACAAGTTTCATGAAAAAGATTGACTAATTGTTGTCACAATTAATTTCCAAGGTTTCATACAAATTTTTACAGAGCAATTCCTTTTTATCTTTGCTTACATCTAAGCTAAATATATTATATGAACTCAAGTATTATTCTATTTTGAAAAGTCATGTAGAGGAGTTCTCTTTTGTAAGATATTTCCTTGCATGAAAGCTCTAATCCGCCTTTCTCTTCCTCATAGCTTACATCAAATTTTTTACTTAGTATCCACTAAGTTGGCTCCTCCAATCTCCCCTTTTAAGGTTGAGTTTTCTAAATTTACAAGCACTTCTTAACAGCTTATATAGCCTTGACCATACCACCTTAAACCAAGAATTTAATTTAAGATAAACTACTCTTGGGTTGGAGTAGCCACAATTCATTATTTTAAATTAACCATCTTCTAATTACATATTTTTGGTCTTCTATATAAAGCTCCATAAATTTAAGAATTAGTGTAAGATATGGTAATAGATTCTTCTTTCTATTATATTCATCTTTTCTTATGATATTCAAAAATTCATCATATATAAAAGTTTTTCTATTAATCCTCCAATCTTCAACAACCAACCCCTAATATTTAAGAATCATATCCATATCTTATCAAAAATTCATGGTTGTTAGAAGTAAGGATGAGAGAAAAAGTTAATAATATAATAAAATTATAAGCTCATATTAACATATTCAACCTAATCATGGGTAATGTTTCATAATTTAAATCTTACAATTTTCAAATGCTTCCAATTTTAGAATTTAAAGTTTTAAAATTAAACAATAAATTTATCTGTATTGTATGTTAAATTATATTTAAATTTCAATTTAATTTAGAAGAAATTGTGTACACTAATTAAATATATAGTAATTATTCGGATAAAAATATTATGTATAGCACACACTTTTTCAAATAAAAGTAATAAAGATTTATAATTATTATATCTACATATCATTTTAGTTGGTTTAGTTTCCTCCCATATGAACCATTGCATAGCAAGTTAAGAAGGCATCACATGTTATTTTCAAAAGGTAAGCATACAACCTCACCTTGAGTGTTTTCCTCCTTGTGCTAGTGCAGAATCCCTTGCATACATAATCTTTGTTGGTCTCTTACAATGTGAAAGCAAAACTTTCTTGAGACTTTGTGGGTTAGACTAAACCTTCACAAAACTGGCTACTTTTGTAACTACAACCTAATCAGGTAATAATTCTGAAAAACAAATCCCTTTTCTTAAAGCATAATAAATAAGATTCTATAAAATGTGGGTCATGCATAGAACATATGAAAAATAAAACAAAAATTCTTGTAAACTATTTTGATGCTTGAGGTTGATGAGGAAATGTTGTAGAACAATGTACTTTGCTTCAACAAATCTTCCAATAAGTAGTTGTAACCTTTTTTGTTGGCAAGGGTTTAAAATAGTTAAATGTCAAAAATTAATTTAATGAAGGAATAATAGTGTTTGATTGCATTAAGAAATGTTATTTGGCTCGAATTCAAATTTTTTTTATTGAGCTATACTTATAAAAACTGTAGAGTAGATTTGCATTCTTAGAATTAATTTAATCTCTTCCAATTATGAGCTTAACATTACACTTTCATAGATGGGCTTAAAACTAACTTAAGATCATGTGCTAGCTATGCAAATTTATTGTTTACCTAAACAGTCATATTTTCTTGTGATCAATAATTTCAAGTGAGCTAGATATGCTTTATGTTAGTAATATATTGTGTCTATATGCATTGTCTTGTTTATGTGCATTTATCTTGACTTTCCAGGCACATATATAATAATGTACTATCAATTGTTTATTGGTGTACGTTTATAGAATTATTTGAGTAAATGTTTCTTTATTCTACACAAGGTTCATAGACATCTGTTGGATGCACCCTAGAATTATGCTTGCATAACAAAAACTCAAGGTACCTTAGATCTTTGTGTGTGTGTAATAAAATTTCTTCAATACATTCATGCTACCATTACACTAGTTAGATTTTTAAGACATTTTAAGACTATTTTATGAGTGTTGTGTGAAAGCATTCAAATGATGTCTTTTGACATTTTTTAAAAACATGTAGAATCATATAAGAGAAAATTTGGAAACTAACCACACAAAGTTTTCCAAAAGTTGTTCTTGATTATTTGGCAACTTGATGGAGCTTATTTTCTTTCAAGCCTCCATGGTTCTTTCTATCTTCAATTTGAATTTCTTTTGCAAATTGAAAGTTTGCCTTACTATCGTGAATGACCATGATCTGTTGTTGAGTAATCGCTTTGAGAACAATTATTGCTTCAATTATAATTTTGAATTAGCCTAATATGAGGTTCATATGGACTTCATTTTAAGCTTACTGAATTAATCTTTAATTCCCTAAAGTTTTTTCTATAGGTCACATATCTTTAATATAATATAATCAAGTAGAAAAACATGTTTGTGGCTTACTTTATTAATATTTTTATGAACTAAACTTAAACTTTGGTCACGAGGCTTAGGAGGCCAATAACATAGGTATTATGTGATCAATATTAAAAAATTAAATATTAAAATATAAAACAATTATATAAAATAATTTTGAATTTTCATAAATAAGTAAAAATTTCTTATTGCAAATAAGAATAATAAGAAAAACAAACATATATAATGTTATGAAGATATTGAAAAATTGAAGATCCTTAAAACTATATCAATGATGTTAAATACTAATTTTTTGTAGATAGGCATAGAACATATACAAATTTTCTTATAATGAAAGAGTTTTCTAATTATTAGAAGTATCATAAATAGGTTATTACTATAAAAGAAACAAACTTTTAAAAACAATTTAAATATAGCAAATAGTTAATAATGATATGTGTGTGATAAAAACCATAAGAAAAGGAGATGCCACTAATATAAAATATTTTTTACAATAAATACTTGGAAAAAGTTTCTTGATAATACTTGCTAAACAAAATTCTTATTGAAAAAAATTAAACATTTCGTAACATAGAAAAATCATTAAGAAAATGGTACACTTGAAATGATAAAGACCATGTACAAAACATATTAAAAAAAATATTATCAATATAAAAGTGAAGACTTATTTGTGACATAAAAAGATAATTGTGATTCGATTTAAGCAATTGGAATCTTTAAAAGTAACTCCATAGAAATTAAATAAACAATGTCAATATGTAATATTGGTATGCACAACCAAATCATGTTGAATAAGGCTCATGGTTGAGATAGAAGAGGCCTTTTAACTTTGTTGGCTACATTTTCGTTTTCTCAATGAAATTTCACTTTCAGTTTTAGGTGATACAGTGTGACTAGTTTGAAGCTGTGTATTTATGTGGCTACAAAGCTTCATTTGTATTTATGTGAATTGGTGAAATTAAATTGTTGTTTTATTCAATGGATTCATATTATTACATAAAAATGCTTTTATGTAATTAGAATATGGAGATTAATAGTTAGATGTGTGATTTCTTAGTCATGAAGGTAATATTTTTTGCATGCTCATGCTCACTAAGAAGGGAGTAGTTTGGTCTTCTATTACATTCCATTTTTTTCAAACTTTTGTTTTTTTCTATATACTTTAATATAAGAGTTCTCTTTGATCTTAAACAATAAGATTTCAAGCTCCATTTCTTTGCACACCATTATGTGTGTATTGATCTTAAATTAGATTATCTTTTATTATACTTTTTCTTCCATAGCTTAGAACATTTTCAGTACAAGATAAGGTGTAGTATAATGTTAGCTAAGGACCATACTAGTATTTTTATTAATTATTTAAAAATTTTAAGTTTAAATTATATTATAACAAGTCATGTATAAGGCCAATGTCATCACAAATATTTTAATGCTTGCATGAATTATTTATGAAGTAAAATTTCTTTGATTATTTTTAGTATTAAGATTGTTTCAGTAAGAAATTTAATAGAATTTGTGTAGTGAAAATACAAAACTTTAATTTTGACATTTAATATAGTCAATGTCACTATGCAGGTCTAGTTTGCATATAAACTTAAATAGTGGAGGGCATATTCTACACTTTCTTCCCTTACCTTTTCCTTCTTTCATTAACCTTCTTTTTTATTGAATTAGAGCAAAATTAGATTCCAACTATAAGATTCCTATCATATGTACCTTCACTATGAAATTTTTTTCTTATCAAAGTATAGTCTATGTTATTCAAAGGAACCTGATGATCCACAACCATTACTCGTTGCATTTTCACACTTTAATGGACTTTCCTCATTTTTATTAATTTTTTTCAACCCTTATTATGGCTCACAATCATTGGACTTTTATTACATACATCATGTCACCACATTGCTATAAGCTTTCTTCAAATAATTCTTTAGGAGTACTTCAACAACAACATCGATGGCCTTGCGATCTTGTTTATGTGGCACAACCTTGTTATGCATCATATGGACCAAGTAGCTCTCAAGAGAGTAATAGTCATAGGTGATGTTTTTCTTTCACCCCCAAACTAATGACTATCTTAGAGAGGCAATTACATCTAACTGTTTCCAAAAAAATTGAAAGCAAGTTTTCAAATAATTTATTTATCAATAAAATTTTACCATATTTTGATGTAATTCTAATGCAACTAGTGGCCAAATTTTTTAACATTAAATATATTTTGCAAGGTTAGATTTATATTCGTGCTTTTCAAATTATATTACAAAATTCTTGCTCAATTTAATGTTATCTTATGAAAACTTATCACTCTTGAAACACACAATCCATTCCATTCAATGTACCAAAAATGAGCATCTATAATTATGTTTTAGTTACACGCATTTCTATTGCACTCAAACCATAAAATGAATCATGTTGCACAATTATTGTATTATATTACCAAATCCACTATCAGAATCCATTCGACTATTATGTGTAATCTCTTGTTATGTTTAAGAACAAAATTTTTTTATGATGCTAAAATTTTTATTAATGAAAATACTATTGTGTAATAGGAATTACCTTTGTTACTTACATCTACAAACATAAATCCGATTACACTTCTTATAATCATAACAATGAACTTTGATAAAACTGGTAAAGTTTAAGACAGTTAAACGTACTGTATTGTTATCAACTACGAAAATTTCTTACATAATATTTGGTGTGTTGGATTTATATGACTACATTTGTATTATACTTGGATGAACTTAGTTCTATTAAGTAGGTATTTGTCATTTTGATAAAGTAATTTCTATGACCAAAAATATCAATCTTATTACTTAATACCTCATGCCTAAATTTCATCAATGATAAGCACAAAAGTCAAGTTTTGGCTATCTTTAGCATAAATAAAAATTTAAAGAACTTTAAAAAATTTATCAACTTATGTCAAATCTAAATAAAACCTATCAATATCTTAGTAATGTCTTCCTAATTTTATTCCTCATTATAGTAATTAATCTTTCATTCATTACCTTTTTTAACATTTTTACTTGACTTTGTTTATCATGGACTTATTATAAATAAGGCATCCAAAGAAAAACAAATTGAATTTGTGTTATATTAAAAATTTTTTTTCTTAATTTAAAATATAAAACTAAGAATAAAAGTTTATTTGCTTATGCATATGACTTCTTTAGGATAAAATGATTAGTCAGACCTTTAAAGTAAATGCTGAACTCAATGTATACATTAATAGTATAACTATATAGTTGATGGATTCCCATCCTTCCTATTTCTTCAATTGTTTTTTAGTACTTTTGTTGTTTGTAACAAAATATTTTTTGTACTTTTATATATTATATATTTTTAAATAATTTAACATTAAATTATTATTCATAACCTTTATATTTTGTTTTATGTATTATTTTTTTGTTTGTATTTTTTTTGTTTTTTTTTCTCAACATATGTGTGATTTAATATTTCAAAATTTTAAAAACTTAAGTGAAAGAAGTAATGAACTTAGCTAAATAATACAAGAAACTTGTTCTATAAAAAACAAAATTCTAAGCATATTAAATGGTAGAAATGTATTGAAGGTAGTAAATTAAATGTCATAATAAAAATATATTTTAAATACAATTTTGATAAAACTTTTTGGAGACATAAAATGGCAAATCAACAAGAAATAAGTGTACCTCACTTTTTAAACAATATGTATAATACATTAATAAATTATTTATGTAATTCAATGAAGGATAGCATGCCAATATAAAAGAATAAAGGGGTTGCAAAAGTATTTACAATATTAAAAGTAATTTAAATAATTATTGCCAAATGCTTTAGAAATGAACACAAAATTCTTAGTAATGTTAAGTCACAAACATGTTAATGTAAAACTTTTAAAATTTTAAGAGTTATATGATTTTTAAAATAATTAAAAAATTTAATGTTTGATCTTCACGTCCAATATATCATGTAGTTATAAGGAAAATAAATTAAAAATAATTAAAATAAATAAAAAAAATATATTTTTATAATTTTCTAAAAGTTAGAAATAATGTTTAATAGAAATTTTCAAAAAAATTGAAAAATTGCAATTGAATGTTGTTGATAAATATAAAATATTGAGAAGATAGAAAACTATTATCAATAAAATGTTCTAAATTTTTTTTTGGATTAGTTACAAGTTACATTCCAATTAATGAGATAAAGGTGAATAAAAGAAAAAATATCTTAGTAGGCAATTTCTATGTATTCAAAACAACTTTCGCAAAATCTTAAGAAAATAATATATAAAATATCACTTTATATAATAAACGCTTAAATTTTTTTTTATAATTTCCAATTTTTAAAAAATTGATTATGAAAAATATCTCAAAATAATTATATATGTTCCAAAATGCTAAATTTTCCTCATAATTTACTAGTAAATATTAAAAAATTTATGTATTTTTTGTGAACAACTTTCTTTCAATAAGAAAGTCATTGATGTTAAAAATTATTGTCACATAAAAAATAATTAATTTAAAATATAACTTTCATAACATTATAAAAATATAAAAACATTATATGTACTGTTACCCTAAAAAGTGCTACAAGTAATTCTACTATTTTAAAACACAAAATAAATTCCTAAAGAAGCAAGTAACAAAAAGTTTTTATTGCAAATAAAAAATATCAAAGAAATGATAAATTTATAAAAACCAATAATTCAAAAAAATAATAAACAAGAGATAATTTATATATGTATAATATTTTAGCCAAAAAGAAAAAAAAATAATACATGATAATTACAAAAACATACTTTAAATTATGGTAAATTCACCCCAAACATTACAAAGTTGCCCAATGCATAAGAAAAAACATCTTATTATGGTAATTTAAACATAAAACATATAAAAAAAATTATGATAATTGAATGCTTCATATATCAAAAACAATTCATAACTTAGTTATCAAAGCTATCCTTTATTTGAAAAGTTAAATTAGTTTGAAAAATAATAGGTTTATTTATATAAAATTGTTAAAACAAAAGATATGTAACACTTACATAATTAGTTTACACATGCAACAAATTGGTTCTATCCCCCATATTGCAACAAATTGGTGCAACCATGTCATCAATAGTAACTAGATGTTTGTTTTACTTACATTATTGTGCAACTTTGTAATGCATTGCATAAATTCTACTAATGTTTTAAATACAACACCTTTATCTAGAATCAAAGTGAATAAATAATGATGTGTAAAATAATTTTAGGAATGTCTTAGGCCTTCTTTTTATCGACCTTAAACTTGAGTGGAGCAAAAATTTTTTTAAAAACTTTTATAAATACTTTTAATTTTTTAAAATATTCAATAATTTTTTGGAATTTGTTTTTTCATTTTTTAACTTCTTAATTTTTAATGACTTCTATTCTTTGAATTTATCATAAATGTTTCATTGGAATACTTCAAATTTTGTAATCAGTGTGTTTACTAATGTCTCGTTGAGCTTAGTAAGGACTAGATTTTGTTGGAGTAAAGTTAGTAGCATAAATAGTGAACACAATTTGCTGGCTCAAGTTATTGACTTTGGAATCATGGACAACGATAATTCTAGGGTGGCTAATTTGCAAAGAATTTCTTTTTTAAATCTTTATGGTTTATCATGTTAAACGTTCAAATTTTTCTGTAATAGTGACGCATAAAACTATCAATCTTTTATGTATATATGAATTTGGTTTAAGTTGTATTTCAATTGAAGACATTTGAGACTTTAAAAATCTTATAAATATTTAAATATTTTTTAAATGAAATTTTTTTATTATTATGAAAATATTTTTTCTTAAGCACACCCTAACTACTGAACCCAAATGGCTTAGGTCAAGTGAGTTGTACCACCTAGGGGCATGGGCCTTAGGAACCTGAAAATGCCAAGAGCTCATCTTAATCTAAGACGAGATAACCTCGAGTATCAATCAAGTCATTTTACTATTGCATTCCCTCGGTCAATCTGTTCAACGAATTACTCGTGAACCAAGTTGGGAGAAATGAGTTAGGATAGACTCGTTAATTTGTTTAAGTAAATCGGGTCAAGTAAGAACCTAAGATTTGTCCTGGTAAATAGGGGCATTACTTTTGAAGAACACTAAGGGTAACCAACACCAATAGGCTGATTATAATATGTAGGTGATTTATTATAAGCCTAAAATACTTAAACTATTTAAAAATTTGGGATTAAATAAATGTTATTACCAAATTTGAGAATTTTACACTGATGTGCATTTTTGCAATGAAGTCCAGATCATGACCATATTTATGTAAAGTTGAATTTATTTAGCTGTTCCTCCAATATAATTGATTGAACGGTTGAGTGTCTCTCCTTCTATGTGAACAGCAATACAATCAATGTTATTATCCATCTAACTTTTAAGCCTAATGCTCTAGTTCTTATCTCACTGTGATTAGATTTGGACCCTTTATCATTTAAGCTGATTAAATGATTACCACTTCGTTTGCTTAATCGGATGGTTGTTGTATGTTCTTCTCCATCTGTATTGACTAGCTTTTTGAAAAGTAGATTCTAGCCATTAGGGAGTTATTTTTTGAGTTTTTTTTCAACTATATATAGGGATCATTTATCAAACACTAAAATAATTGAATCAGAAATGAAAATTTTCATGCGAGTTGAATCGAATGATTTAAATGAATTTCAAACTATGAGTAATAAATTTTTGCACAATTACCAATGCTATATATTTTTAATCTTCACTATTTGTCCTACCTTTGTTCATAATCATTTTTTTATTTTTTGGAAATATCTACTTCATTCATTAGTAGTACCACTTTTGTTTAAAGAATTAAAGTTGTAGGAGGTTTTGTAAGAAAAAATGGTAAAGTTTCATGGGAAACTCAAGTTCTATGGATGAAACAACAATTTTTTTTATTATGTCTTAGAATTTACATAATTCTAATTTTTTTTTGATAATTTAAGTGTAATTTATTTAGCTAAACATCCCATTAAGCCCTCAAGAATAGAACAAATATGATTAAGATGTAACTTTATTTGAGCGCATGTATAAAAAAATAATTGTGTTGTGATTTGTGTTATTTTCTATTTAATTAGTTGATATTTTTATTGAGAAATTGTTTTTTCAAAGTATTTAATAAATTTAGTTTATGATTAAGTGTCATTAACCCTAATGAATTATTACAAAAAAGGAGAGAACTAAGTGTTAGAATTATTGGTGAGGGTAAGCTAGAATTTAAGAGGAGTATATGGCCTATCCTATAAGGTATATATTATAATGTTGAATATTAAATTATTTAATTTTTCTATTAATGCTATATTTTAATGTAGCATTAGTTTTATAATCCTCAAGGGCAAGATTGTTATACCTTTTAATATGATGATCACAAAACCAAGGCTAAGTATTTACTAATTCTTTATTAAACTTAGTAAAGTTTTACTTAGATCTCATGGAGTATTCTAACAGTCTGGATTTGCTGGGGCAAGAGCTATAACATAAATAGTGAATATAATTTGATGCCTCGATGTATTGTCTTTGGAGTCAACAACAATGGTCTTTGTCAAGTGCCAAACCAAAAAGAATTTTATTTCTAAATTTTTGCAATTAGCATGTTAAACTTTTAATTTTTTCATAAATATGGCAAGTAAAGTTATCATCTTTTACGCAAATTTTAATTTGGTTCAAGTTATATTTTAGTAGAAAATATTTTAGTTTTTGAAAATCTTATAAATATTAAAATTGTTTTATATATAAATTATTATTATTATTATAATATTTTTCCTAAGAACTCTTGACCGTTAACCTCAAAAGGCTTAGGTGAAATAACATGTAGCAGCTAGGGGCATGAACCTTACGAACCCCCACAAGCTAAGAACCTGATCAAATCTAAAACAAGTTAAGCCCAAGTATCAATCAATTTAGGTTACTATTATGGCCTCTTGGTTATTTTGTTGATGGCATAGTAATGAATAAGCATAGGAAAAATGAGTCATGGTAGACTCTTTAATCAGATTAAGAAAAACAAGTTAGGTTAGACCCATAAATGCCCACTAACGACTTGGGTCATGACTCCTTGAGAACACCTAGGGGTAGCAAACCCATTGGGCAAATTGCAATATGTCCTTGATGTATTATAAGCATAAAAATATTCAAATATTTTGCAATGTGAGAAAAAACAAAAGCTATTACAAAACTTCATATTTCTATGCAAACTGATCATGCATTTTCATAATCGAGCAGTCCAGATCACACTCATATCTATGAATAGTTAACATTATTCATAATTTATCGAGAATTGTTCATCAAATTATTTAGAGAATCTTTGCCTGTGTGAAAGATAATCTGATCATCATTACTGTCCATCCAACTTTTGAATCCAACTCTCTAAATCTTATCTTGTTGGGATTAAATCTGTACCCTTTATCATTTAAGTAGATTCGATGGTTACCACAACATTTGCTTAATTGGACGGCAGTTGTACCATCTTCTCCATTCGTTATTGCTAGTTTTCTAATAAGTAGATTTTAGCTGTTGTGTGAGTTGTTTTTGGATTTTTTTTATTTTATTTATAAATAAAGATCATTTACCATAACATAGAACTATTGAATCGAACTTGAAAATTTTCATACATGTCTAAGTGAAGTTCAAACTATGAGCAACGCATTTCTATGTAATTATAAGTGCTACGGATTTTCATCGATCTACATTTCTTCGACTTTCCTTTATATTAATTTTGTATTTTCTGGTAACATCTCTTTATTCATTAGTAGTACTACTCTTGCTTAAAAAATTAAATGCATACAGATTTTCGTAAGAAAAAATTGTAAAGCCTAAAATTTTTTTGTATAGCCTGAATTTCTCATATTTTAGTATCTCATTGGAGCACCAATACATATTTGTTTTAACTCTACAAGTGTTGACAAAAGAGTGGTTAGTAGAAGCCTGATGGGGTGGATGTCGGATGAGGTTTTTGTTGAACTCGTTAAAAATATTTTTTGTATTTTATTTATTGTTAAGCAATGTTTATTTTGTTGGTAAGTTTTTAAAAAAAAGTATTATTTTATGCCAAAAAAAGTTTCTTTAATTTTTGGAATAAAAAAATTTTGTTAAACACAATTCATTTCTCTACTATTATGCATTTTCCTCACACGTTATAAAACAAAAAACACTTAGTTTTTTACCATGCTAAAATCTTTTCAATTCTTTTTCCACATTTGGTTATATCCATATATTTAATCAATTGACTTGTTCTTTTGATATTAACGTCCTTCTAATGTTGTTCACCTATCATATCTACAAGAAAAGGTAGAAAATCAATTAGTGTGCTACTTAATTATGTCATTAACATGAAGATATCATAGAGAACTGCTCTTGGGACAAATAAACTCTTTTTGTTTTATGATGACTTACCTTGTAAGTTTATGATGATGTAATTGAATGTAGTGAAAGAAAACATTTGCTAGATATTATCAAGTCAAGCTAGATTTGGAAGTAATTAAAGAACATGGTTGAGCTGCCTCCCATTTAGGGGACTTCCCTTAAAAGAAAGCTTAATTTCTCCTCCTTCTATCATTATAAAAATGTCTTCTAATTCTTTGGAATAAATCTTTACTAGGAAGCTTTGTTAAGGTACTAACTTGTTGTATGGTTTTAGCAACAAATAGAATTTCTACTATATTTCATTCCACATAGTCCTTGATGACATAGTGCCTAAAATCAATTTCTTGAATCTTATAGTACATTATATTGTTTTGAGTAGGAAAAAAGCGTTCAAATTGTCACATTTTTGGGGAATGGTTTGTAAATGTAATCCCATATCATCTAATTTCCATTCCAAACAAAAATATTTTACTAGAAATCTTCTAATGCTAGTTATTGTAGTTCATGTTTTACTAAAATAATAGTTCCATAATTTTTGCTAGATGATAAGTTTAAGAGGTGCTAAAAATGATTAAATACCCAAAATACATTTCTCATGTATTAAAGAACCTACATGACCTTTGTAGCCATATCTTGTGAGATCATGACATAACACAATTTTGGGATACAAAAACCTTAATACCTTTGTTTCTAGCAATTATCAAAATATTTGTTCATTACATTATGTACATGATTTTGATGAAGAAAATATCTAATTCAATCCAACTATCCTGCACACACTTTCTCTTAAATAACAACACTTAAGAAGGTGGTGTTAACATTCATTCAATATAGTTTAAATAACTTGTATTATGAAAAGGGTAAAAATGACCTTGTTGCCTTCAACCTTACCAATTGTTCAATTATTCCTTCTATGTTTAGTCCTACCCTTTACCACTAGGCTTCCCTTATTTTGAATCGTAACCACACAGTCATTCACTTTTTAATTTTGAGTACCCACTTTTTGCCATCATAATGTGGTCACTTGGAATGTCTATTAAGTCCAAAGAGTTCACTTTCAAAAACAAGTTCAAACCATCCAACATGGCCAAATAAAACTATTCTTTCCTCAAGGCTTCACTTGTATTTTGAGGCACAAATTTTGAAATAGATGCATCATATATGATTTCTTTGTAATGAGAAGCATTGGTTTATACTCCAAAAGAGTGGTCACTTAAGATTACATCTCTAAGGTTATTTTCAATCTGTGCTAACTACTTTGATGTAACTATTTCCTTATTTTTTAAGTTTTAACATGTCATTGATGTACTTTAATGAAGATGAAAGGATACCTTTTTTAATCATTGTTAACTTGCATTCACAAAAATAAGAAACCTCACTGATTATGTACATCTCAAATCCTACACCTACATGCCTACCAAATCATTCATATAAGTCATAGTTTGTTGATTCAAATATGGTATCATCTAAATAATGTTGGAATAGAAGAAGTTAATCAACCAATTTGACTTTTCCAATGTTTTTTATGCCTTGTAAATCTACCTCTTTGAATAGATGAATAATTTCAACAAACATCGCTCTAGTTGATTCCATTACAACAAAGTTTCCTTATGAAATAGCTTATGGGTTTATCTATTTGAAGAATATTATGTGGAGATATCCTTCATTATCATGGTTTCTAATCTCTAATTCATATCTACTTATTGATGCAACTCTACCATCAAAATATGCCTAAGTTTTCATATTTGGGTTTCTTATTTTTGAAAAGTACATATAATTTTTTATTAATAATTTGTTCGATAATAAATCTTTTTAGAATTGAGATTATTAGAATGGCTGAATTATTATGGCATTATGATTTTGAGATCCTATGTCACCAAAAGAAAAGAAAAAGTAGCTGCTAAAATTTTAATAAGAAGATAAAAATGGTTAGATATATAACATAGATGAAGCTTATTATAGTTGAATGATGTATGTTATATCCATATCAAATAGAATGAACTTTACTACGTTTGTCAATGTGGCATATTGAAAGAAAGAAGTTATTGTCTTAAGCTAGCTTGGTGATGTGAGGAAGATTAAAAGAAAAATATTTGTAGGCGGAGTTGTTTAATTAAACCTAAATGAAAATGAGGTTTTTGCCAAAAGAAGTAATATTTTACTTATTAAGGAAACATTTTTTCGAGAAAACAAATAGGTTCAATATGTGTTGACAAAATAGTAAGGCCCATGCAGTATGGCAAAAACTATTGTGTAATACAAAGACTCCAAACTTAGATCATATCTTTTTAAAAGGTTGTGTGGTGCATATTATAAGTAATTAATGTTTAACACCACATTCTAACCTAAAAACGTAGTCAATGAAATAGAATATTTAAAACAATAAAGAATATGTGACGCCTATGAAAATTTTATTTTTGATGCAATTTGGATAAGTATTTGAATTTTAATTAATTTGCTTACAATAATAATTGTTAATCTAGCATAGAGATGGCACCTTATATATTATTATATAATATATTATGCTATTATCATGATACTGATATTAACAAATTAACAATACCCTTCTTGATATACATATGATTTTAAAAACTATTATGAAGATCCACTTAATCAAAGAATGAATTAATAAAGAAAAGGCTTACTCCATCGAAGGTTTGATAAGAAAATAAAGAAAGTGGATTGCTTGAAAAATGATCATGTATTGTTAAGGGGTTAGTCCAATAAAATTCATTATAATGTTTGGAAAATGGGGTTAATTAAAGACAAGAAATTTTCTACCTTTATACATTATTGAAAAAATTTGTTACATTGCGTACAATATAGTTTTATCATTATCATTAGCGAGAGAACATACACTATTTTTTCTTTTTCTTTTAATAAAATTTGTTGCTAATATTACTTGTATATTTAAATGAGATCAAGGTAGTTGGATGATGTATCCTTGATTATTTCATATAGAACGGCCAATATAGTTCATAACATGGGAATTCAAGAAAGCAAAGTTGGAGAGCTTCCCATGTTGAATGTATAATGGATAAGTTATACTAATTAGTAGCTACTTGAGAAGTAGAAGAAGAGTTTGTTTAGAGGCATCCCAATATTTTTTGAATTTGAATGATTAAATTCTTATATGAAGGGAAGCTTACAAAATATTTAATAGACTTCAACATTTTTTAACATTTATTGAATATATGTAAGTGCATTTAAAATTTATTTTGAATGTCTTTAAATGAGATTTCCATATGCATATTTTTTATAATATCACAAAGACATTTGTTTGAAAGAAATAATAATATAGATGAGTGGCCAAATGTGGCGTAACAAATGAAAATGAATCCTAAATAATAAATCTTCTTCAAATTGAAATAGGTATACGAAAGATACCAAAACTTAGTAAAAATAATGTTAATTTAATTATAATAGAATTTTTAAGGAAAAATAATAAATGAGCCAAATGATTTTAGAAATATATGAATTTTTTAATTAAATAAACATCATTTGGAGTAGTTTATCTTTCGAAATTTGTCGAAAAACATTTAGAAGTAATTTACAATAGAATGTGTGAGAAATAGAAATCTTTATATTGTTATGGTAACAATGGATATCTAATATAATAAAATTTTTGCACCAAATGAGGAGAGTTATGAGAGGAATGCAACTAATAACAAAGATGTTATAGTTGGGATTGAAATGGAATGCTATTATAAAGGTTAGGAAGTGGAGACAAATCAAATACTTGTGAAAGCTTTTTAAAGGAAGGAGAAGGAACAAGTTTCATGATTATATGATTCTTTTTGGATGAAGGAAGGTTAGTCACCTCTTGAAGGTGGATTTAATTTTCTAAAAAAATTAGTAACAATCCAATATAATACGTATGTCACACAAGATATTTTTTATTCTTAATAATACTTTCACTAGTCCTACGTGGAGTTTTGCAATGGTAAAGCCTTCAGGCAGATGAGACATTATTATAAGTGGGTACCAAATGGTCCCATAAATGGATAGAATGGTCCAAAAGTGTTGTAGAAAGGAGACTATCACCATCAAATGACAGTTGATAGTTTTATGATAATTTCATAGAGTATTTGATGGTTTAATGTATTATGTTATTGACCCTTAGTCATGGTACTTTATTTGATAATAACAAATCCTAAGAATTACTAATGAATTTGTTAAAGAGAACTTGTAAATTTTAAATAATTAGTGCTTGTGTTAATATGAGAATTTAAAAAGGAGTTATGTCTTGAATTTAAGAAAGAGAATTATTTTAAATTTAATTTTAGTTATTTTAATTTTTTATTAGATGTTAAGCTTTATTGAAATCACTTATATGGTAGAAACATTTAGTCTTGTTTAAATTAATCATTTTAAAGAAGTATCCGGATTCCAAAATCTTTATCTTATCTTTTCCATCCAATCATCATTTTAATCTTATCATACCATTGAAAATTCTCTTTCCAAAACTGGTTGCAAATAGTGTATTTTAATTAAAAAAATAAATTTGTAAATAATAATAATAGAATTAAATCAACAAAAAACATATTACTAAAAGAACCAAAAGGTTTAGTTGGAGGACAATGCTTGAATACAACAAATAACATTTATTATGTCGATATAATAACTCCCAAACCTATCATAAAATTTTGATACATTCATAACTCATGAATCCAAACATAACTTAATTCTACAGCATAGGAAGGGGTAGACAAACCCAAAAAAAGAGCAACATGTTTAAAGTTGGACAGCTCTAATAAATACATAATAATCCATCATTTGTTCAATTTAAGACAATGAAACTTTTATCCAAATCACATTTTGTATAGAAAATTATGGGAATGTTTTTGCTATCCAATCATACAATTATGCGATCGAATGATTCTAATCTCATCCACTTTTAAAAACATCTTTTTAGATCCTCATATCCAATCACATAAAATTGACCTCTCATAGTCCATGTTTTGATATGCATTTAAGAGCTAAATTTAACAGTCTAATCATGATTTAGATTTGGTAGTTCATTTCAAATCCTAATTTCTAAATAATGCTCTTAATCTTATCTATCCAATTAAGAAGGTTTCACAATCAAATGGTTTAAGCACCTTTCGATCAAGTGGCTCCTATGTAGTGAGTCTTTTTAGGTGTTTGGATTTTTATAATTTATTTATTAAATAATATTGTGGATTTTTTAATTTAAATAATAATGAGTTGTTGGTTAATTTAGCAAGTGCTTTTAGACTTCAAAAAAGTTTATAAATAAGTGAATTCTTTAACAAGATAGACTAATAAAATTTTTAAAAATTTTAAGAAAAATCTTTAAGTCATTATATTTAAACATTTAGTTGTCAATGCTCATTCACATTTTCTTATGGTCCATTTAGTTGTGAAATTTTTACAAAATCTCAAGCTAAGTTCTCAATTTTCTTTAATTATAATTGATTTAATTAAAACACTTATCTCTCAATAAGATTTCATCAAGCATAAAATTTTTTTTATTTATTTACACTTTGTGTCATCAAATTATTTTATTCTATTATGAAGCTTATTATGTTGTATGATCATAGTGGTGTTTGTCTATTATTTTGTTATGAGGATTTAGCTCTTTTGCAAAAATGCTTTGTATGAATAAGAATAGTATCTCAATTTCACTAAATGTGTTGGATATAAAATTGTTTGTGATCTCAAATCTAATAATTAAAATCAAATTTACATATTGCAACCTTGATTAATTAATTCCAACTAAAATAATTTACATATAAATATATGTATATTACAAATAGTATTTAAAAAATTATGTTTAGAAAATTAAAATAAATAAATAAATGTATAAATAAAAAATTGTTAAAAAAATTCTAAAACTTCAAGTGATAGTAAGGATCTTCCAAATGAAAAAGTTATAGATGAAATTATGATTGGTCTTAAACCTTGATCTTTCAAAGCCATACTCCATTGTAACAAATATTAAGCCACCTATTACAATAGTTTAAATAACAAATCTTGCTAATAGTTAGAAAGAAAGAATTAAATATATTTGAAAAAAATTTTGTAAGTCCTAGATCATTTATATAGGTATAATTTTTACATAATAAACATAAAGAAATTGACTTGTTCAATGACCATGTCAAAACATTCTGAATTCTTGAAAAATTTACTAAATATAGATTAACTCTCTTTAAGTGATGAAAAAATGGGGGAGAATAGAAATTGAAAGATTAAAATTAGAAAAAAATAATTGAGGAACATTGATATAATCTGACGTACATGTTAGGAAGCTTATCTTTAATTTTTTTGCATTTTATTTTCATAAATAATTTATGTTTTAATGAATTTTTTCAAAAGTTTTGTTATCATAAAGAAAGAGAGATTATTGTGTTGACCCCTTCTCCTTATGTTTTGTTTAATGATCATCAACCCAAAGTATTACTAATGAATTTGTTCAAATAAATTTAAATTTAATTAGATGATATTTCTATTGAAGGTAAACTTTGAAAAAAAAGAAGAGCAAAGGTTAAATTTTTCGATGATCATTGTAGTTGGATTGACAAATAAATAAGAAATATTTTTAATTTAATTTGAAAAATTATATTTTTATTTTTTATTAGAATTTTAAGCTTGATTAAAATCACTCTTTGAAGGCACAAAAAAAATTTTATTTTAATTAATCATTTTAGAAACAATATTAGGATTCTAGAATCTATATGAAAGGTCAACCCTCTAAAGAATATTTTATTCTTAATCATATAATTAGAAATTTTATATTAATAACTTATTTCAAACAGTGTATTATAATTATAATAATTAATTAGTAAAAAACAATAATATAATAAAAATAATTAAAAAGAAAAACTTATTACTAATAATAATCGATAGTGTCTTGTTAGAGCTTGGCTCCTAAATGTGGGTAGTTGGTTCTATCTGATTGATAAAATAACATAGAAACTCATCAAATAATTTTTGTTCGATAGATTGCTCATCTATCAAAATTTAATAGAGTATGAGCACATTAGTAATAAGGGAAATCACTTCAAAGTGAACCAGGGGGTCACGAAAGAAAAAATAATCCATCATTCATGCAATGTGGGACAAAAAAGTGTAACCATTTTTCATGACTATACTAAAAATTATTTGATTGATTCTATAATCTAATCTTGCAATAATATAATCAATTGATTATAATCTCATTAGCCTTTCAAAAACACCTAATTAGATTTGTTGTGTGATAATGTAATTTCATAATCGAACACGTGCTTCATCCATGTATAGTAGCTAAATCTTATCATTATATCACACTTTAGATCTACTGGCCTAGGTCAAATAGTGCTTGTTTATTCCAAGCCATCTGATAATGTTTTGTGCATGATCAATGATCTAGGAGCCTTTAGATCGAGCAGTTCTTCTATAATGGCTATATTAGCCAATATTTCAACACATTAGAGTTTTTCTAATTTATCCTTAATTAATAATTGATTAGTTTGATAAGAACTTCTAGTAATTAGAATAACGTTTATAAATAAGTGAATTCCCAAAAAATAGATTGATAATTTTTTAACAAAATTTAAAGAAAAATTTTCAAGTGATGAAATTTATGTCTTTATCACCCAATGCTCATAATCACATCTATATACTTTGTCCCTCACATATCAAACTCGTAACCTTTAATTTCTTCTAAAATGATTGACCTCAATTTTTTTAATTAATTCATTTAAAATTAAGATATGGATTACGTTGATGTAGACATAGCAAGTTTTAAGCAATGCAATAAAATATATCTATAAAGATAATTACACACTTGAAAATTTTAATAGTATGATTAAAATATAGACCAAATCTTTACATTATTATCAAAAAAAATATAAACCCCAACATAGATGACAATGTATTAAATTACAAAAAACTTTGTATTTTGAAAAAATAAAAATTATTTATTTAGTCATAATAAAAAAATAAAAAAATATTTATTTAAAAAAAATTATTTAAATAAATAAAATATTTAAATATTGAAAATAAATTGCATGACAAGTTAATGACAAACATATAGCAAAAACTACTTTAGCTTTTTTTCAAGTAGAAATGTACATAAAAATAATAAAGTAGAAGATTATCTTGTTAAAGGGAATTTAAGATGTTTAAAGGAATTAGTCTAATTATTTAATAGTTATTATATTAGAAAATATTTTCTATTATATAGTATATTAAAAAAGGGATTGTGATAATTTTATTCGAAGATATCATGTGATAAAACAATATTCCAAAAAATAACTATAGCATGAAATAAATAATTTTAATAACTATTAAACTTATTCATATATTATTGAAACTTTTTTTCTTTAAATAATACAAGAAATATAAAAAAATATTAAACTATTAAGATAATAAAAAATACGGAGTATTCAAAATTATGTTTTACCAAATAAGTTTTATTTTAAATATGTCTCAAAAAATTTTCATTTTACAAAAAAGTTGAATTGTTTAACATGAATCATAAAATGTTAAACAATAATTAAAAATAATCATTAAGCAAGCTAAATCCTTAAAATATGATAACATAAAAATACTTATATGGTCCACTAAAAAAATATTTTATTAATAATCAAAAAAAATATCTGTTATGTAGAAAGTTTCGAGAAAATAGAATCATAAAAGAAAATCATTACGATAGCAAATACTCATTGTAAAAAATCAATAACTTGATTTATTTACCATAACATTACAAGAATTATGAAAAATTTAAGAGAAAAATTGATAATTAAATTGAAACAAAAAATGTTGCAATTAAATTACATTGGATGATAAAAAAAATGTAGTATAGAAGGCATGTGACCACATCAACTAGCCTTTCCTATTGTGTATCTTATACAATATTGGGCTTTCATAGATGCTCTTTTATTAGATGGCACAATCTATTTCAAAAAGATATTTCAAAATAAGATTAAAGATAAGAAGTGAAAGAATAATTTATCTAAAAAATAAAAAATACAAAATATTTAAATGTTAATTATTTGACACAATTTAAGAAACAAAAATTTTTGTAAACTAGAAATGTAAATATTCTAATGCAAGCAAATAATTTATTAAAGGTAAAAAAATAAAAAACCAGGTTTAGTTTTGTTTAACAAGAATATAAACTATAATTTAGTTTAATCAGTGATGGATATTTCGTATCAAAAAACTAATAAAAGTAGAAAAATGATTAAGAAGTATAATATTTCTATTAGGAAAAAATTAGCCTTTTACATTAATAAATCATTTTTTTAGTTTTTCCTAAAAATTTTTTAGCATAAATAATAAAATTTATAATTAATCTAAAAAAGTTATAGTTGCTATGGAAATTAAAATATTGAAAATTAATTTTTATATTTGGTCTTTTAAAAAGTTATTTTAAAAATCAAAACTCAAAAAAAAAGTTAACAATATAAAAAAACTATGAAAAATGTAAAAACAATATATATAAGATATTAAAAAAAATTAATATTCAAAACATTACATATAAAACTAATAGCGTGTATATTGAAATATAAATTTATTTAACTCAATATTACAATTACTTTAAAAAATTAACTCTAAAAAAAATTTATTAGATCGCATAACGTCACTGTTTTTTAAATATTTTTGTGTAAGTATTCCAATTACAAAGAACTCACATTGATAATGGATGGTATAAAAGAGAACATAAATTTAAAATCTTATAGATGATAATTCATTTAATTAATTTAGTAAAATAAGTTTAATTAGTCAAAAAAATATTTTTAAATAACACAAAGTTAATTAATATGTTTACATAATTTGAAAGTAAAAAGGACTAACGTAAAGCTAAAAGAAGTTATTAATTTTGAGAATTAAAATAGAATTAATTATGTATATTTACAAGAAAAAATTCTTGTACCAGTGCAACAATAGTAAAAACCTTGTTAGAAAAATGAACATTAATTATGTAAGAAATAAAAATTATTTAATAATGCAAAAATTTTAGGACATTGCATTAAAAAAATAAAATTAAAAAACATATTTCATTCATATAGATGAAAATATTTGTAATGAAATTTTAATGTTAAAAAGTATTTGTATAGTTCACAATAAAATATATTAACAAAATTCTAATTATAATACATTTCAATAAGAAAGTTTTAAAAGTTTGATGGATAGATGTTATGTAATTATAAAATAAGATATAAAATATTATTACATAATTATTATAATAAAAAATAATATCTTTAAAAAATACAGACCAATACATATAAATAAATAATATGAAATATAAAAACACATAATCTAGAGAATAAAAAACATCAAAAATATTTATTGTTAGAAATTTGTAACACAATGTCTATAAGAGGGACTGAATTATAAAATTTAAACTTAATTGAACTTACCACAATTTTGGCACAAAAACTCATGGAATAAATATTAGTAAGATTCTTTTAATTTTTGAATAAAAATAAAAAAAATTAACAATTTAATATAGATTTATTTATAGTAAACAAATTAATGTCACTCTGATAATCTCTTATTAATTTTAAGTATTCTTTTAAGAAGGTGATGTTAGTGAAATCTCTTGGTTGTAATTAATGCCATAATAAAAAAAATTTAAAAAGTCTTTTTCAACTTCAATAAATCATTATGTCACAATATTTTTATTCTTAATAATAATTAAATTAAACAAAAGCAAATGGGCCGAAATGTTTTTAGGCAATTCTATAAAAAATCTTCCTGCACTTCTCTTAATCTACTAGAATAAGATTCAATTAACAACACTTATTATTGTGGCTACAAAATCAAAAGATTAAAAAGCACCAAATTTTTATCCTTGGCTATGTTGCATTAACATTAAAAAAGACTCTGTTCTTACCCAAGGTGATGTAAAAGGCACCTCACCCAACTCTACTACTTTTTCAACGATAGCCAGAGACAAGTCATGTCACTAAAAATACAATAATATAGTTTATAATACAATTAAGTACTTGAAAAAATAATACAAAAACTTATATAATTCATAATATAATAATCTGACAAAAATTAAATACTATGAAAGAAAGTTACCAAATTAATCTATGAAACTTTAAAGTAATGGAAAAGTTGATAAACCAAGTAAAATGCTAAATAAATTAGTAATCAAGCAGACAAGACAAAGGATGAAATCACAATGAAAAGTACAATGAATTTCTTTTTCTTTGTTTACATATAACATTATTTAGAAATAGATTCATTGTCATATTTTTTAAAATAATTATTTGTATTTGTATGAATCAAACGAATATAGACAAATCAATAAATTTAAATAATTAAAAATCTTATTCTTAATGGAATAAAAAAAATCTATTGTACTTATATGACACTACAAACTTTAAGCCATGCATTTAATGTTGTTTAGTTCATGCCCTATCTAATCTTCTAATGACTATATCGTACACTATAACATATACCATTATTTTGTGAGAATCTTTAAGATTATACATCTTAACACACTTCCTAGGTAGCCACTTAGTGTTGAAATATGATAAGAATATCCCAGTAGTCTAAACAATGTAATTGATGCAAATTGCTCATGATATTATTTGAATTATGTTTCATTTGTTGCCATGCAATATTAATCCGTTTGTAAGGTAGTTGAAAGATACAAATGTGAAAAGCATAGGTAATGTGTAATTTTATTACTTTCACAACTTATAATAGTTGATTAATTTAAAGAATGGAATGTATCTATTAAGTATTTATTAAGACATATTTATACACATCTAAAATGTATGAAATGGATGCCTTATTACCTTGCAAATTCAATATTCAAGAGCAATATAATATAAGCATATTTGTCAGATCAGCATGAAGGGATTGTTTGATAATTCTAGTTAAAATAAAGTAAACTTTTTGAATTTTAGAGTGCAAATTAGTTCATCAAGTGCTAAATAAATGATTTCAAAATTTACAACTTGGGCAACACATAAGAAGACCTACTAACACTCATCGACTTATACTCATAAGTGAATGACTTAATAAAACACTTGATCAAACTTTTTAATTAATTAATGAATGTTTCATTTTCAAACACTTGCCGTATCACTAAAAAATAATTATTAACAAATATATGATTCATCAAACAATTGTTGCATAATCAAGTGTTCAACACTTATAACTATTTATGTCTCACTGAAGCAACTTCATTTTTTTATAAAAAGATAACAATTACAAAAAAAGTTTGTTATTAAACAATTTTAAAAATAATTAAACTATCATGAATAAGTAATTATAAATAATAAAAATCAATTTTTCAATAAATCATAAATGAATTTTTTGTAATTAAAAAAAGTCTTATAATGTTAAGGGAACCATGAAATATGAAAACCTAGGCAAAAAATCATATCATCATTACTATAAAATATTTGAAATTTTGAAATATGTACTAAGGACAATAAGAATTTCTTAATTACAGAAAAAAATTGCATTACAAATAAAAACACTAAAATTTATAAAAATTAAAAAATTATTAAGAAATTATAATGCTCAACTTGTTGAAAGCTATGTACAAAACATATTTATTACAAAATCTTTTCAAGAAGTGTGCAACAAATATATCGAACGAGATCATGAACATAATACAAGAATCTATAATTTAAGATCTTATGTGCATAATAGATAACTCAAGTGAACATGCTTTTTTTGTGCACCAAGATAACAAGGAGCATTTTGCAAATCGAAACATAGTATACATTCTTTATGTGATCTTGGGTTGTGTTTCACTTTATTGTTGTACTCTTTCTATCCATTGTATAAACAACATTTGGCTTGTTTTATTTAGTGAGATATTTTTATAAATATTTCATAAAGTTTTTTCCCATTTTATATTTTATTTATTATTCTATATGTTTTCATTTTTATTTCAATTTATCAATGTAGATTAAAAATTTTAGATGTTATATAATATTTTATTTTTTTCATTTTTACTTGTAATAATTTTTTATTATTACAATATTGTTAAACATCTTTTCTAATCATTATTTAGTAATATTATATTATGAATATTTTTTTAATTCTTTTAATTTGTAAAATTTCATATATTTTAACTTAACTGTTTTGTTTATGTTCATATGCTTTCTAGAATTATGTGACTTATTTTGTGATATGCCATATAAATATTTTTTTTCAATTAAATATGAAATGTTCAATAATGCAATTGGTTTTAGATTTTTTAGTTTGTAATATTTTGTTAATTTCAAAGACTTACTTCTCACAATAGCATGATGAGACTATTGATTATTCAATTTTCATTGATAATTATGGTTAATTTATTACTTATGCATATAGCTTATTTATTAGAAATTTTAAATTACCTTAATTGTTTGTTCTCTTTTTGTTGACATAATATTTGTATTTTTGTTTTACGTATTTATTGTATTGAAATTCAAAATTTTTTTTTTAATACATTATAAAAAAATATTTGATGTTTTAGATATTTATTTCCATTATATAAGCAAAATTTTTAAATATTCTTCAGCAATTGACTTTAAAATACTCAATAAAATTTATTAATATATTAATAAAATGTTTTAGTAAAAATATGGTTCTTATTAGATAATATGGTAAAATGGTTAGGAATTAAAGCTTGGAAACTTTGTGATTCTTCTAAAAATTCTAAAAAACTTAAAAAAATGAAAATAATGTTACCTTTAAATTTTAAAATATTAATATATTATCAAAAATGTTGGTACAAGCAAAAGCACCACAATTGTAAGCAATAATTTATAAAGCTATTTAGACAATAGAAGAGTCAAAATATATAGATTTATTTTCATAAAATGTCATGAAGTTCTTCTCTACTTACATATCACAAAGTTTGAAAATTATAAATCATATTGTAATTATATATCATAAATGAGTTATTGTAATTTAAAAAGGCATAAAAATTTTGCAAAAAATTAAAACATATCTATTTATTAAGATGAGAATAATTACATTATGTTTATATAAACCGTACAAAAGAACAAAAAAATAATAACATAAATATCATGAATATATAAATTATTTTGCACATTTATACAAAAGATTAATAAAAAATTTCTAAATAATTTAACTTAACAAAGCTACACGTTATAATAAAAATTAGAAAACTAAAGATTTAGAAATACTATTATCCAATAGAATAATGGAATGATAAAAATTCTAAAAAGCATTTCATACAATAAGTATTAAAAAACATTTATGCTGTGGACTACATGAAAATTTTTATTAGAAAAAATCATCAAATTACTAATATTTTAAAATAAATCAGTAGTTAATAGATCATATAAACATGTCACTAAAAGTTAATATTGCCTCATAGTTAATGATGTTTAGTTGGACATGTAGAGGGTATATGGAAAAATTAATTTGCATTTATTCTTTTTTAATGCAACATTTTAGGTATTATGAGATGTTTTTTATAACTTGTGCATAGTTTTGATAATTTCTTGAAAATCATTGAATCTTTTGTGTGTATCATTATGGGGAAGTTATCTTTTTTATGAGAATATTTTCATTTGAAGTTGAAAATACTTTTTTTAATTTTTTAATTGCAAAAATATATTTTACATACAAGTGAATTTCTTTTCCTTGAATAATTTATTTTTTGTGAGCTCATAACCCGTCCATTAGCAAAATTTACATATTATTTTTAAGATTTTACAATTTTTTTACTTCTATTTTTTAATTTCTTATTGTAATTCAGTTATTTTCTTTTAAAAAATTATCAAAGTGATATTAATGGCAATTTTGAAATAATATAAATTTTTCGTTATGTTATTCGTTTTCTTACTTTAAATTTTTAATTTTTTTTAAATATATATTTTCATTGTCCGTAGTTGTATACCAATTTCTTTGGTAAGTTATGCAAAAAATTTTAACATTTCAAATGTTGAATATTCTAAATTATTCAAAATAAATAATAGATTTTTGTTTCAATATTTTAATTAATTTAATATTATATTATAAAAATATGTCTTACTTTTTCATTATATAATTTTCTTATATATTTATTTCTATATAAGTCTTGACTCAATTTGTTTTATAATTTATGTGCAAAATAATAGATGTAGAAATTTTTAAACACATTGAACATTTAGTTATATTTATGCTCATAGTAACTTCTTATTTTTGTTTCCATATTGATAGCATTTATAGAATAATTTCTTTAGAAAATTATAAAGAATGCATTAGGAACTTTAATTATTTATTTCTTTTTTAAAGTAAACTTAAAAGTTTTCAAATTTATGTGAAACTAAATAAGTAAGAAAAACAAGTGGATAATTTGGATAATAGAATGCTGATAATAATAAAAACTATTTCTTGACTAATATATTTTTTGAAATTTTAAGATATGAAATATAATGTGACAAATTCTCCAAGAACTTGTCAAAAGAATACTTGATGCTTAGATGAATTCATCCAATTATGTGACAAATTTTGTATAGGTCTACAACATGTTTGATGTCATGATGGGTTAGCAAATCTTGCTGTTCCATTGTTAAAATTTTGGGGAAGCTAAATAAAATAAATTCTATTATGGGAGCTATTCTAATATCAGACACTACTATGGCTCAAATAAAAATTCTATCATTAAACTTTTGATCTATTTGTCATAAGACATGAATATGATTTTTTTATTAGGAGTGGTTGGTGGTTTATTTTTAATATGATGGATATTGTCTATATAGGTTGATGGGAGTATCTTAAATTTTTGCCAATGATGTGTTAAATTACAGATGTATGCATTGCTGGCAAAAAGAACATCATGGTCACACAATATGGGTTATCTTAAGAAAATAATTTCTTTAACATTAGAAACAACATCACATAAAATCTCTTTGAAAGTGGGATTACACTTTATTTAATGACATAAATGGATTTTTTAATAAAAACTAATGTATTGGTTTGGGCAATCAATGGTCTCAAGTTTGTTGCATGCTAAACCATTTATAAAAGTTCCATTGATTATAATGCTACTATTTATAATGAACTTTCAAAACTTTTCTCCAAACTTGACAAAGGCATGGAAAGCGATGGCACGTCTATAATCCTAATTTCCCTTAGGTTCGGTAAAGGTATGTCTCATAAATATAATGCCCTATTGTCATCAATGGCCTCATTGGAGTAGTGATCCTCTTGGTAGGAATAAGCAGCATATTCTTTTATTTCTTACTATGCCCTTCGGTTAAATTACCTAAAACCTTCTTTTGTAATTTAACTTTTTGTGTGTGTTATTGCACTACTATATGACCTTGCCATTTACATTGGGAACAAGTTACCATCTGTAATTAATGAATTGGATTGTTGGTTTTAACATTGAGTTTAAGGATAGGGATCGGTGTGGGATGTGTTGGCACATGACTTTTAGATTTTCTAAAATAGGAGGATTGGAAGTTTAACATAGTTGATGGTTAAACTCTTTTGGTTAAATAAAGCTTTTGTAGGTGTCAAACTCATTAACATTCCTATCGACTTCTTCTATGCTATGAATTGTTTGACTAAAGGGCTCCTTCTGCAAATATTCTCTGTACCAGCTCAAAATTAGGAAAAGGTGACCAAAAGGTCTTCATTAACACCACAACATAAATGGTAATCATCTGAATGAGTAATGTTCTCATTAACATATTTTTCTCCTTATCTTAGGCAAGTCGTTGGCCATGTAACTAATTCTTTTATTAAAGTCATATGTATTTTTTTGAGTGGTGCTCTCCTTGTTAATAGTGGGTGTCTATGGTTCCTATTTATAACTAAATTTTGTTAGAAAGCTTCATTCGGGAAACCACACCTTTGTTTTTCATCATGTATAAATCATTAAAAGCAAACGACAAAGGAAATGTTGCACTCTATGTAGTCTTAGGGTTTATGCGACATACAGAGATGGAAGTGTCATATTTTATGGACTTCATGAGTTTTACATAATCATTTCCTTAGTGTCAACCCAAGAAAGGGTTTTTGAATATAAAAAGTATTTTATTAAGGTGGTTGGCAATATTTGGGTTGAAAAATGTAGGCTCATTTTGAGCTTGTTTTTAGGTAGTCCTAAAACCATATTCCTCGTACATTGCTTTAATAAATTATATTCTAATTAGGAGATCATGGAGGGTCATTTGTGGCTTGTTTTTATGTTGATGCTCCATGTTGCGAGTTCTACAAGATATCGTGTGCATATATTATACCCATTAGAAAAAAGAAAACAAAAGCCCTTAAGTTGTCTCTTTTTTTTCAATATTGGTGCCAAAAAAAGAAGGCTTAGTTTAGCTTTGCTTTTTTATCCACATTGTAAATATTGGCATAATCAAACTTTAAAGCAAAGTTTGATGCTTATCAAGAAACCTTGAAAGGCAACACATACAAGATAGATCTTGGGAAACATTAGTGAAGAGGGAACCAAGAATAATATTGGGATCATTCCATATGTTAAGCTTCTAACCACTTTAATAGCACAAACAAAGGCTATTTGGAATATTGTTTGATAAAAGTAATTTTGTGATAAAGAAATAAAAAAGCATTGAAAATATTAGTAAGCATTATGGAAAATCGAGAGTAAGGAATTAACTTACACACAAAGCCTGTTCAAATACTTAAAAAATACAATTAAGAATGTGAATGAAGGAAACAATAGACTGAAGTGGTAATCTAAGAAAATTTCATTTGATAAAGCGAAAGGAGAAGCATAGCATAGGGAAATAACATAATAAAGATGACTCAATGAAGTGAAAAAAACATCAAAGTAAAAAAAAACCATTATTTAGTGGTGATAAGAAGGAGATGTAATGGAGTTGTAGGTAACAACATTTAGAGGACAATGATTCAATACATTGTAGTTCTCATTATGATTAATCCTAGACCTCAATAAGAAAAAATGGAGAAAATTACTTTTAGACATGGAAAGATCATCCTTTTTAAAGGGTACATAATACAAGGTAGAAAAAGATTTCTACTAAGTTCAAAATTAATACCTACAATACTGAAGATGCTTAATAGATTATTAGAGAATATAAAAAGGGTACTATGTAATAATTAGGATTGCGCGAGAAGTATGATATTTTAGAACATTTCAAACATTGATGTTCCAAAATAGTAGCATCTTTAATAAAGTCGCATAAGTAGGAATTCCTTAAAAATTAAGCACAAAATCTTACAAAAGAGGTTTTTGTAACATCTAATTTAACACATAAAATATAGAATTTAGACAAATACTACGTGAAGTACTATAATAAATAAACTACAACATAGATTATTACCTAAAAAATAAAAGACTAAACCTTTGGGCAATGATGTGGACATTAGTAGAAGCAAGAATTTGTTTGGTTATTGACTATCTTAATGGATGGTCTCTCACCCTTTATTATTATCTCTCACAAGAGATTTGATTACTAGTTCTCCTGGCAGAAAGTCTATCACCTTTAATCCTTGTCTCTTATGAATGAAGTTAGAATCTCTCCAACTACGATTGAGCATACACACTTTGTTCACAAATGTAGAAGCACATAAATAAAATAAAATTTATTTTATCACTTTTTTAATATAGTGAACAACCCTATTTATAAAGACTTTTAAATATTCATCACTAATTTTAAAAGAATAATAATAATAAAGAAACTATGAAATTAATTAAATTAAACATTTCCTAAATAGATTCTGAGTCTTATGCGATAATAATGGAAGGTGGAGAAATTGTTCGGCAAAATCGATGTAGTGCTGGTAGAGGTCTTGACAAATTCATTTTGAGGTTTGGGTAGGCGCTGGTCGTGTGGAATGAATAGGTTGGTCAGGCTAGAGGGTTGGCATGGTTCATTATAGGTTGGTGTAGGTCGAACATTGGTCAATCAGTGTTCTCATTTAAATTCAAGTCACACAGAAGCACGAGTTATCTCGGGGCTGAAAGTGGGTGCTAATAGTGGTAGACGACATCGTTGACGACAGAAAATGGTGAAGAATGATGATAGGCAACAAAATTAATAAAAAGTTAATTGTAAGCATTTTTTAAAATACTTTTGAATGAAACTTTTCATTAATGAACTTGTGGAACTTATCTAACACTAGCAAATACATATTTTTGAACTATTTTTAGACACTCCTACATCATCCTCCCTCGATGAAAGAGACCTTTTTGGATCATATTAGGGTGATGGGTACAATAGTATTCTAATTGGTGTTGCATGATTTGGTGTAGGATATCATAGGTAGCTAGGAGTCCTTAATTAGAGGTTTACCCTTCCATAAAATTTAAAATTTCTTAACATTATAGTTTTTGACAAAAATTATCTCATGATCTATAATTTTCTTCATATGATCCGTACTTATTGTGAAGGCTAATGTAGTTGTAGGAACGTGTTTACTCACTCGTGTTGAACCAAACATAAATGACTCACTAACCATTGGATGTGGTGCTTTGTAAGAAACTAAATCCTTATTGTTAAAGGTTGCACTAATCATATACTCTTCTAACAAATTCAACACATAAGCATGAGTTCCCATTTTTTTAATAATCTTAAAAGGTCCAACTCCATGTGCTTATAATTCTTGTAAACTCCAAGAGAGAACTGTTCTGTCCTAACTCTAATTATATAGTAGTTTCTTTCATTAAAGTTTTTGATATTTCTTTGAGGATTTACTAGTTTCTCATATATTTTATTATTTAGATTAATTTTCATAGATATTATTTTATGAGAGATTAAAAAAATAAAAATAGAAGTTGAATGTCTATTAGCAAAGAAATAATATTAATAAAAGATATTGACGTATTAAAATGAACTTATATAATAGGTGATGGGTTTGATGTGTTGATGGCTATCCCCTTAATTACAAGAAACAAAAATAAGTCTCTTTTATCGAGGGTCTCTCTAACTTGGGTAATGTGGCGAAGCTCAAATTATATATTTTCCTTTCGTTTATTTGTGGGCCAAGAATTTTCTATAAATTTGCTATGCTTAAGTGATTGAGGATTCTCTTAAGGTAGAAAAGGTTTACTGTGACAAAATTATTTTTATAAATAAAAGAACAAATGTTAGACTTATCATTTAATGTCACATTCAAATAAAAGAGCCATGATCTTCCAAGGATAAGATGTCTTACTTGCATAAGTACGACATCACATAAAACTTAGTCATTATACCTACCTAATTTTAAGAGTGAGTAGCATTATTTCTTAATAAGTATAAAGGTTTTATCTATCCAAGATATAGAGTAAGGGTTTTGGTGTTTCGATAAAGAGACTCTTGATTGCTTAATGAAATCAAGGGATATGAAATTAATGTAACTACTATTATCTATGATCATCATATATGATTGTTCCTTAGTTTTTACGTTGATGAAAAAGATATTAGTGCACTTCTAGTTATCTTAATATTATGGAGTTATAGGGGTGCATTTTACAATTAAATTTTATATTTTTTCTAATTCTTACTCAATTTTCTAAACATGCATTATGTTTTTCTCTTATTCTGACATTTCATTTTCATTAACACTTTCTAAGTTCACATTCATGGATATCTTTAGGTAGTTTGCAACTCCACATCCCTTTTCACGTCACATAAAATAGGCAATTCTAGATTATCTTAGTTGGTTTAAAGAAGGTTATGATGGTGTGGGTAGCAATATGAGTTTGGGAGGTTTACAAACTACAATGGATAAGGCCGATGAAGTGTATGTATGAGTGCATTAAGACATTATCGTGTGGGCTTTTCAAGAGTTTGTCTCGTCGTTTCTTTTAAAATAAGAAGTTTTACTTCTTTTGACATTTTTAGTTATGCGATAAGCTTTCTTTAAAGTAGTAACATTTTTCTAATTAAACTTAGCATGCATGTATTGCTTTATACCTACCACAAAGTGGGACAGTCTTCCACCCTTGGGTTCATCTATATCACATTTAGCATTATAATCCTTAAATTTGTTATGGTACTCCTTAACAGGTCCATCACCTTAGAAAATTTTTTATCATTTATTTAATATTTTGATATTATAGGCTATTGGAAACAACCAGTTGTAGACCTAACTTCAAATTTTCTCCATTTTTGGGGTACTTATTCATCATTGATAGTAGATTATCATTCTAAGTTTCTAAAGAATCAATGAGTAGTATCGATGAGTTTAATCAAATAAATTTATATTTTTTACTCACTCATTTAAAGTCAGTTAAATTAATCATCCATACTACTCTATCAGTCAATAAAATCTTTAGAATCATAGCTACCATAAAATGTTAGAGCATCGAATTTCACATTAAGGATGTTCTTTTTATCTTGATGCCTTTTAAGTCTTTCTTCCTTACTAGATATATCTAAATCATCATTTTTGTTTGACTCATCTGATGTTTATTTCTTTTTCTATGGTCATGATCTCTTCTATGGATATCTTTATCAAAGTCATCAAAAGTGTTATGTCTTTTATACTTTCTACATCTCTTAGGATTTCCTTCTTGTAAATAATTATGTGTGACACTCTTCTATTATGCCCTTCTCATTTAGGATTTCAATCACATTGCAGGTTTAGAAGGATTTGACCAACCATTCGTGTGAGTTTTACTATTCGTTGGGATATTTCTACTATGGCATCTTTGTTTAAATTTTGTCTTTTGTTTTGAACTAATTCTTGATTTTGATTTACTATTGGATCACACCTACTAGATCTCATGGTCATTCAAAGATTTGTCGTACAAGGGATGTCAAGGAAAGAAAATATTTTGGGATATGTTTCTTTTTCTTTTTTTTTGTTAAAAAATACAAAAGTAGAGTAATCACTTTTATAAACTAGCAAAGCTGAGATGGCATATGCTTCTAGGAAAATGACAAATGATCAAGGTACTTACTTTTGCCAAATCAACTCTTAGATAGAATTAGAGAGTTCCCAAGAAAGATAGTAGTGAGTCATATCACTGTTCTTGTACCATCCCTTAAAACTTGGTTTACCCAAAACTAGCTAAGAGTTTTTCAAAGGAAAAACTAAGTAAAAAAAGAAAAAAAGACTTTTGGTAGAAAGTTTTTTTATGTAGAAAAAAATTTAAAATTTGTTAAGTAGAAAATGAAGAAACTTTTTTAATATAAAAAATAATAATTTTTTAATATTAAAAAATTAGTTGAAAGCCAAAGTTAATGTTTTAAGTAGAAGAAGTTTTTTTAGAGAAACTTATCTCTAATACCAAAATGGAATGCAATAAACAAAAAAGAAACTTTTTTTAGTAAAAAATCATAGTCTTTAATACCAAAGTTGATGCATGGCACATTTAAACTTCTATAAAGATCTAGATGAAATCCTACAATATTGAAGACAATCAAAAGATTATTAGAGAATATAAAAAAGATACTATATAATAATCTAGGTATGATGACATATGTGGTATTTAAGAAATATTCAAAGATTGGCATTATATAATTGTATTATAAATTATTATGTTGAGTAGACTACTTCTTAAGTAGTAAGCGTAAAATTCAACAAAAATAATTTTGTAATATCCAATTTTAGATATATAAAAAAAATTTAGAAAATTCCATGTTAATATTATAATAGAAAAAAAGTAACTTTACAATTAGATAACTACATAGAAAATAAAAGTTACTTAATGATTAAACTTTTGGACGTTTATGTGAATATTATAAAAAGTGACAATTTATTTGGTTATCAACTCTCTTGTTGGATGATTTCTCAGCTTTCATCCTTGTGCCTCACAAGGGATTTCGTTGTGGGCCCTACTAGTCGAAGGACTGTCACCTTCAATCATTGTCCTTCACAAGAAAAATTAGAGTTTCTACAACTAGGGTAAGGCACACACACTTCGTTCATCAAGGTAAAAGCACATAAATAAAATAAATTTGTTTCCATTATTTTTTTTTCTAATATGGCAAACATCTTTATTTATAGGGATTTTCAAATATACATCACTAATTTTAAAAAATGTAAAATAATAAAAAAATACTAAATTATATGAATTAGGCTGTTCACAAGTAAATTGAATGTTTCGGGTGGCAAAATGGCGGGTGGAAAAAAAGCTACATGAAATCAATGCAATGTAGATAGATGAATGAACTCATCTTTTCCAAGTTTAGAGTAGGCATGAGTCAGGCAGAACGAAAGGGTTGAGAGGATTTGTAGGACTAGCTAGTTTGTGCATGTCATTGTAGGTTAGAGCAAGATGAGTCGATGCTAGTCAAACGCTGGTCAATTAGCGTTCCCAAGTTAACGAATTATAATGATAATGACAGAAAACTTTTGTGGATGGTGCAAGTGGTGAAATACTTAATAAAAATTTAATTATTTTTTAAAATAATTTCAAATAAGTTTTTTTACTAGTGCACTTGTGAAATTAGTGCGAGACCGGCAAATGTTTATTGGTGAGCTAAGTTTATACACCTCTACATCAGTATACCTTCAATTTTATATAGTGCCAAAGAAGAAAACCGAATAAAAAATACAAGATTTATCTTAAAAAGCATTTACAAAAAAGCAATTTGAAATGCCATTATTTTAGTTTTCGATATCTATTTTCTAAAAAGAGGTTGCCAAAACCTTGGTAAAAAAAATCGTTTTTTGGGTCCAAAATTTCTTTGGCCTAAATAATTATGAAATAGATTTCTAAGAAGCATTTTTTTTGTTCATTATTAGGTGAGTATCCACAAGGGTTGCATGTGATATTCAGATTGGATTTTGATGGATCTGGTTAGTAAGATGGCATGCCAACACTAGTGTTGTAACTTTGACTTAAGTTTGTTTTTTGTGGATCGAGTCATTGGGTCAATGCAATGTCTATGGTGCCTATGTTATATATGCATTTGTGTGTCATAGATCAAGTCAATTGGTTGACATGACAACAATAGTGTCATGAATCAAGTCTAGCTCAATGGATGGTGGAATGGGATTCTAGGTCAACATTGTTTGGTAGATCTATGTTTGTTTAAGGGTTCTGTAGACTATGTTGGTTGGCAATAGTAAACTTGATGTAGCAAATCTAGATATGTTTGTATGTCATATGAACTTCTCATCTAGATTAGACCTTAAAGCCTTATTCATTGATTTATTTCAAGAAAATGTGGCCCACGTAATCCCTAAGGTGTAGCCAGGCTAACAGTAAGCAACATATGAAGGTATTGGCAAAAATGGGCTCAATAGGCCATTTTGTTGGTCTTTCTCTTTTTTGGTATGAATCTTGAGCCTATTGTAAATGTTTGGGGTGAATCTTAACTTTGTGTAAGAAAAATTGAAATATTGATTATTTTTTATATGCATTTGCCTTGATTTTGTGCATTGTTCTTGACATTCTACACATATCTAGCAATGTTCTATGAATTTTTTTGTTTTGTAGGTGTATAGCATTATTAGACAAAATGTTGTTTTATTCTAAGCATGGTCTACAAACATCTATTTAATATACCTTTGATTTGTGGTTATTTATCAAATTTTAAAAGTACCTTAGATGTGTGTGTTATAAATTTTCTTTGAGTCTATGCATGCTGCCATTTTACTGGTTATATTTTTAAAACATTTTCAAACCATTTTATGAGTGAGGTGTGGATGTATTCAAATGACAAGTTTTCACATATTTCTAAAAGCATAAGCCATGCAAATTTAATCATGAGATCAATCTTGGTAAATATCCACATGTAAAAGTTTCCTTGTTGCATGCCTTCATGGTTCTTCTTAACTTCATTTTGCATTTGACATTTGACATCAACATTGTGGAGCTCTAGTTTGCATGAAGACTTAAATAGTGTGGGCCCTATGCTACAGTTCCTTTCCTTATCTTTTTCTTTCTTCATTATTCTTCATGTTTATAGAATTGGAAATAATTCAATTCTAACTATTGGACTCGTAACATATGTATCTTCACTATTAATTGTTTTCTTACCAATGCCAATTTTTTGTTCTTACAATGACCATGATTATCCACAACCACTATTTTTTCATTGTCACACTTTGCCACACTTTCCTCACTTTTAGCAATTTTTTTGACCATCATCATGGCTCTCAATCATTGCATTTTGTGTTACATACATGATGTCAGCATATTTTTATGAGCTTTCCTCAAATTGTTCTTGATCAATAGTACTTCAACAATCACACTCATGGCCTTGCTATCTTGTCTATGTGGCATAATCTTATTATGCATCATATGGACCAAGTAGCTTACAAGAGAGTAATGTTGCAAGTGACTTGTATCCTTCACCCATAAACAAATGAATAACTTTGCTAAGTGGTTACATTTAACTACTTTAACATAAATTTATATGAAAAATTGCTTATCAAGGTCAAAACCTCCTAGATTATTTCTAGCTTAGTTTGAAAGCAAGTTTTCAAACAATGTATTATTGAAATTTTATCATATTTTGATGTAATTCTTATGCTACTAGTGCCTTACTTTTTATTTTGCATAAGTTATATTTTGTTAAGATAAGGTTTATACTTATATTTATCAAATTAATTTTTGAAATCCCTATCTATTTTACTGTTATCTTATGAAAACATATCATTTTTGAAAAAACCAATCCCTTCCATTCAATATCATGAACATCACCATCTATAATTATGTTTTAGTTACATTCATTTCAGTTACACTCAAACCATAAAATGATTTACATTACACATTTAATGTATGAAAATACTTAATCTAAATTAAGGATCCATTTGAAAAGCTATACATTTTATTAATGAGAATATTATATTTATTAGGGACTATCATTGTTACTTACAACTAAAATATTAATCATATTGCCCTTCTTTTGCCCATTTTAAAGAACTTTGATAAGTCCATTCAACTTAAGGACACTCAAACATATTGTATTGTTATCAACTTTGAAAATTTCTTACTTAATATTTCGTGTGACTGATTTATATGGCCACATTTATAATATACTTGGAAGAACTTAGTTGTATTAGCAGGTGCTTGACACCTTGATCAAGTAATTTCTATGACATAAAATATCAATCTTATTATTAAACACTTTATGTTTACATTTAATTGATGATAACCAATTAAGTGAAGGTTTGACTTTCTTTGATGCAAATGCAAATTGGAAGGACTTCAAAAAATTCAATCATTTAAATCAACTCTAAATGAAACTTATGAATATCTTAATAGTGTCCTCCTAATTTTACTTCTTATTGTAGTAGTAGAACATTTAAGCATTACGTTTCTGAAACATATCCTCCTGAATTTATCTATCTTAAACTTAATCTAAATAAGGTGTTGGAAGATAAATAAGTTTAATTTGTGTTACTTCCAAAAATTTTCTTGTTCTTAATTTAGAATATAAAACTAAGCTTGAATGTTTATTTTCATATAAACAATATCATTTTAGATAAAATGATTCTTATTATTTTTAAAATAAATGTTGAGCTCAATGAATACTCTAAGAGTATAAACATATAGAGTATGTAACCTCTTTGTTTGCTAAACTAATATAAGACAAATTGTAATAGGAGACTTTTTAATAATCATATAAGGATATTTTTTTTCATGATTGCAACAATATAACTTGTTAGATTGCAATGGTTTATGTATAAGGATAGTTTTTTATATATGGTAATTAATCTTTTGATTGATGGATTCCTATTAAAAAAACTTAAATACTTTTATGAATGTAAGTATGAAATTGGCAATATAATGTTTGTTTTCTACATCATTGAGTTTTTGGACCCAAGCACGCTATTATAGTGGGGGGCATATATTGGCCTTGCTTCTTGTTCTTTTCCTCTTTGTCCACTTTTTTTATCATTGTGGCATAAAGGAAAGACCTAAATCTTATTCTCGAATTCCAATCCAAGTTTCTTCTTCCATCATTCTTGTTTTATTTTTTATATGTCATAAAATATTAACTGTATTGTTATGTATTGCATATTTTTCTAACAAATATGATTCTAAATTATTATTGATACATAAATGTTTTGTTTTCTCATTATTTTTTTATATTTTTTATTTTTTAAAATATATGCATTATATTTTATGGCAAATTCTAAAATTATTATTTGATTAATTTTTGATATTTTGTAGCAACTACTATTTTCTTTTATTTATTCTAAGAAAGCATTAGTCACGGCTTTTTATTGACAAAAGATATTTTCTTATCAAATTATATTGATGTAGTGCTATGAACATTTTTGCAATATTATCTATTTTGTGTTCTGATTTACTTTTATTTTCTTTAATTTTTTTCCTTTTTTAAACTTTGCTCATCTCTTATGCTTACAATTATTTGTCAATTTGTTTTTTAATATGTTGTATAAATTGATTGCTATATATGTTTAATAACCTGTATAACTTTTAATTTTTATAGCTTTTACTATTTTAAATTTTCAAAATTTTAATAATAAATTTCCTTTTCCTAGATTCATGTAAAAAAGATTTACCATTTGTTTATAAATTTGATTAGTTTACAAATTTTGTTTACAATAATTTTATTCTTTGCTTGAAAAATCTATTTATAATGTGACAATCGGTGGCTTGCCTAAATTGCAAAATAAATAATAAAAAAATTTAAGAGATGAAATTCTAGAATCATTTTATTATCTTAATGACATTCTATTAATTTTCTTTAAGCTATATTTTCATTTCCATTGCATATTTCTTACCTTTTAATAAACTTTTAATTAATTATTAGGCATTTTAAGTAATGAATTTTGTTTTACAATAAAAACAAATAATATTTCAATTTCAATAAAAACTTAAAATTGTTGAAAAATTATGATTGAACAATTTTGAAAATATTACAATTAATTCTTATTAGCTAAAGAAAATTATTTTCTAAAAATAAATTTGAAGAAAATATGCTAAAGCAATCGAAGATGTACATAATATATTTAAGAAAATTAAATGAATAGGTTATGATAATATTTGTAATATTTTCATTTAAGTACAAATTCACGACAAAAAAATATTGGTGTTATATATTTGTTAAAATATTTGTTTATGAAGATAGAGTTTTCGAAATATTATGAAGATAATACTATTTTATAAATCCATCATGCCTTAAAAATTATGTTGCTAATGTCTACAATTTTAAAATATTAAGAAAAAGATTAAATGAAATAAGCAAAATAGAATATTCTTAAAATTAAAAAACATTGCATGAAAGAACAAGTCAAAACCTAGCTAAATAATAAAAGAAGATTGTTCTATGAAAAAAAAATAATGCTAAACATAGTAAATACCAGAAATTTGTAGAAGATAGTAAATTTAATATCGTAATAAAACAATATATATTAAATACCATTTCAATAAAACCTTTGTGATGCAAAAAATGGCAAATCATTGTGAAATAAGCCCAATTATATTTTTTTAAAAATATATATTATATATTAAAAAATTATTTACATAATTAAATCATGAAAACTTTCTCAATATAAAAAAAATAAAGGAGTTGCAAAACAATGAAACATTAAAAATGATTCAAGTAATTATCACTGCTTGCTTTGACATGAACACAAATTTTCATAATAACGCAAAGGCTGCAAGCATGTTAATGAAAATATTTTGAAATAATTAAATGAAATATAATAATTAAATTAAATGAATAATTTAATATTTGATCATTATGTTCAGTATATCATATAGTGACAACAAAAATTCAATAAAATATTGTAAAAAAATAACATAAAGAAATAAAATTATAATTTTCAAACCTTTAGGAAAAATGTTTAGTGGAAATTTCTGAAAATATTGAAAGATTTCAATTGAATAGTTTGGTAAATAAAAATTTTGACAATAAACAATACTATTGTTAATAACGTGTAATAAAAATTATCGAATTAATTACAAATAACTTTTCATTTTATGGGATCAAAAGGAATAAAGAAAAAAAATCTTGGTAAGCAATTTTTATGTATTAGAAACAACATTGCAGCATCTAAATAAAATAGTATACTAAAATATAACTTTTTATAATAAATATCAAAATTTGTTTTAATGATTTCCAGTTTTCAAAAAGTGAAATATAAAATATTTCATAATATTTATATACGTTCAAAAGGGGTAAATATTTCTTTAAAATTAAATATTAAATATTAAAGAAGTAATGCATTTTTTAGGAATATCTTTAGAAATAAGAAAGTCATAGATTTTAAAAAAATTATCACATGAAAAATAATTAGTTTAAAATATAACTTTCATAAGCTTGTAAAATTGTAAAAACTTAAAAATGCACCAATATCCTATAAAAGTACTATAAGTAATTCTAATATTTGAAAACACAGTAAAGCAAATCTTCAATATCCAAGTAACATAAACTTCTCATTGCAAACAAAAAAAATAAAAGAATTGATAAATAGGTAAAAAACAATAATTTAGCAAAATATTTAACCACATATAATCTGTATATATAATATTTCTACAAAAAATGCTTTTCATATTTTTTGCTTTCAAATTTTTTATATACAAAAATTAGCAATACATTCTGAGAAAAGTTTTCCTAATAGAAAAATATGTAAAAATATTCAATTTTAGAAATGTTTTCATTAATTTGTCAAAAAAAATTTAATTTTTTTTTAATTTAAATATTTAAATAAGAAAATCGTAATGATTCAAAATATTTAGATTGTGTGATGTAAGCTAAGCAATATAAGAAATTTAACATGTAAACATAAATGTGATTGTATAAATTAAATAATTAGAAGTTATTTGAAATCATTTTATTTAGAACAAAACATCATATATGTAAAACAATACCTAAATTATTGGTAAAAAGTATTGAAAGAAATTATATCATATGAAAAATTATAGAATCATAACTATTTTGTATATAATTAAGATAATAAACAAGAATAAGCTCAACAAAGGGTTTTCTAATTGATACAATATAATAAATAGCCTATCATTATTAAAATTATTTAAATATTGGAAGGAATGTTTAATTTGAAATATTAGTTGGTTAAATAAGATAAGCCAACATTAAATTAAAAAGTTAAAAAATACAAAAATTGGTAATAATTATAAAAATTATGTTTAAAATATTTGGAAAATTTATACAATACATTTCATAATAACGTAGTAAAGAAACATCTTGTTATTGTAATTAAAAAATAATAATATTGAAACATATAAAAATAATTATGATAATTGAATATCAAATTTACAAAAACTATCCATAACTTTGTTATCAAAATTATCCCCATGAAAAGTGAAATAAGTTTAAAAAGATTACTTATAATGAAATGCAAAGGTATATAACACATAAATAATTAGTGTACTCTTGCAACAAATAGGTACAACCAGCTCATCTGCAATGATACATAAGGTCAACATAAGGAAGCCATAAGACCTTAAAATGCCTTTATACATCGATATTTAATTACTTTTTTTTTAGATAAAGAAGTTGTAAAAAGATTGCGGAGCATACATTTTGCCTCTAGTGTTTTATCTAGATAATAATAATTATTAAGATTGATCATTGTTTTGATAGTGTTGAGTTAAGGTGCCAACTTTAGTTGCACACTTTTATCTTCTATTAAATTTTTTTGGCATTATGATATTATGATTCTCAATTATTATTTTATTAAAAATTTAAAATAATTTTTAAATTTTAAGTATTTATTACTATTCATTATATATTATTATTTATTTTTTAGAACTTATATTCCTTGATTTATGACATGTTATATTACTAATATTTTTTTTAATTCCACAATGATTTTTAATTATACTACTTTGTTGGTTATATTTTCAATTATGACACCTCAAAACAACTTTACAAGAATTGTCTATAATATCATAAGCTTTTTAAATGATTTTACAATATTTTAAAATTTAGACATTTCCTTAACAATAATATATTTTGTAAGCTTGAGTGGTGCAACGCTTTATTTTCGACAAAATTTATAAATAAATTTAAAGTTTGAAATTGTTTAATAAATTTTTTCACTTTTAATAATTTCATTTTTTTTTCCATTTTTAACATTTACGATAGTTAAAACTTTTTATTTGCTTAGATAATTTATAATTATCATTTAATGAAAAAAGAAATGTTTTTTCAATAATACAATAATTAAAAATTCATTTGAGGAAAAAAAAAGATATGTAGAAAAATAAAAAGAATATAAGATATTATACCTCATATAATATGATATATAAAAATTACGTACATAGTATGTAACTAGAAAAAAAAGAGTTGCAAAAAAATTCATAAAATATAAGATTTAATCAACATAATTAAAATTTTAAATTTATAAAAATATTTTTAAAAAATATCTCACAAAAATTAATTATTGATAATGTTTTATTGAAAGAAAAAACTTATAAAAATTAATTAATGAATAAAGGGTATCCAATAACTTCATGTAATAGTCCACATAATAAATCACAAAAAATAAAAATACAATTTTAATATACTAGAACAAAAACGAATTAAACTAATATAAAACATTAAAAGGCATTTAATGATAAGTTTATATTGTTAAAAACTAGATGCATAGTATGCTAAATAATTTTTTGTTAATTTAGTCATGAAAGAAAACTAATTTTTAAAACATAATAAAAAAAACTAAATTATTATGGTACTAAAATATTTTTTAAAAATATTATCTAATATATGCATTATATATCAATAGAATTTAGTTAGTGAAACAATGATAAAAATTTGTTTGTAAAAATATTAGTTCTTATCCAAATAGTTTTAGTAAAATTTATAATAATAATTTTGATTTCAATAATTGAGCTAACATAAATCCTATGATTTGAAAATGTATAAATTATGAAAATACAAACAAAGCAAAAAGTTGAGAGGTAAAGCTTGAAAAGTATTATAAATCAAAAAATTTATTCAAAAACATAAAAATTTCCTGATTAATAGTTCTAGCCTAAGCAAATAATTAAAAAACCTATATTAGGAAGAAAATAAATTTTTTTAGTTATTGAAAGATATGGTTAACATATATAAAAGACAAATATCTATCATTTATTAAAATTTATAAAAAAAAGCAAGAAACACTTCAAGTTAATGATTTAATTTGTTATATAAAATTCTTAACTATTTTTCTACTTATGGTCAATCAGAATTATTTTTAATAAAATAAGCTTGATAAAAAAGTTTGCAATAACAAGATAAGAAAAATAATAAAATATGATAAAAGGATTTCATTAACATAAATAATTTTACACTATAAAAATGATGGTTATCACACATCAAAAAATCATCAAAATGAAGCAATAATGATTACTATCTCTTTTGTAAAAAAAATTACAAGTCATAAGAAAGAACAGTACAATATTAAGATGTTAGTGCAACTAAAATGTGGTAAAAGATTCACTAATTATGAAATTTTTAAGATAATAGAAAAACTATCACATGAAACAAAATGTAGTAATTACAAAAAGGAAAATAGTGAAAAAACCATAACGATAATATTTAATATATGGAGAACATGATAATAAGTCCTCTCTATTATACCAATTGTAAGGTAAGGAAGTCTCATACGCAAAAAGAAACATTTTGATGCTTGACCATACAAAAAACCTTTTAATTCTTATTCCACGCAAGGTTATATCGATATATTTAGGTAATTAACATATTCTTCCAAAATTAATCTCCTTCCAGCATTGTTCACCTATCATATTTACAAGCAAAGCTACATAATCAATTAGTATGCTATTTAAGTAGATTATTGACATCACAATATCTTAGAGTATTCCTCTTGGTGCCAATAACCTCTTGTTTTATGATTTCTTGCCATCTAAGCTTATGATAATGTAATTGAATGTTGTGAAAGAAAATATTTTCAAGATATTATCAAGTGAAGTTAGATTTGAAAGTAATTGGAGCATATAGATGGGCTACCCTTAACTCAAGGATCTTCTCTTAAAATCAAGCTTAATTTCTCCCTATTTTTTCATTGTATAAAAAATCATCTAGTTCTATGGAATAAATCTTTTTTAAGAAGTTTTATTGAGGTTCTAACATTCTTGTTGTTAACAACAAATTGAATGTCTACCATATTTCATTTTACATGGTCTCTAATGAAATGGTGCAAAAAATTAATTTGTTTAGAGTTATAGTACTTTATAAGGTTTTCAGTAAGACAAATGACATTCAAATTGAAATATCTTTTGGGAAATTTTTGTAATAGTAATCCCATATAATCTAATTGCCTTTTCAAACAAAAAACTTTTATTAAAATGCTTCCAACGCAATATATTGTGGTTCATTTGTTGCTATAGTAATAATTCTTTTTCTTTTTTGCTAGATCATGATTTTAAGAGGTGTCAAAAAGTTGTTAACTACAATGCTTTTCTAATGTATTTGAGAACCTACATAATTGTTATAGCCATATTTTGTTAAGTCATGAGTTAATTGAAATTTAGGATAGAAAAACCTTAATATCTTTGTGTCAATTAAGCACCAAAAGCATTCTTTTTATAGCTTCTAGATGGAAGTCCTTGGGGCCTGATTAAAATTGATCAAAAATTCCCAAACTAATTTCATTGTTAGGTTGTCTTATAGTTAAGTAAAGAACATATCATCCCTTGGTATACATAGAAATATATTTTTTTCCTTTCTTATGTTTATTTAATAGTATGGAGTGGACTCTTGAAAGTAGAAATGCATTTGAGTTTCTTAAGATCATGTTATTTTAACATCTCATTTATATATTTTATTTAAAATAAAAGGATACTTTTCTTGTCCTACTTGACTTTTAATCCAATAAAATAGATGACATAACCCATGGGTTCATCTCTAATCCAACACTCATAAGCTTACTAAATCGTTCACATGAGTCCAAGTTGGTTGATCAAAATATGATATCAACAACATAATCTTTGATTGGAAGAAGTTCATCAACATAGTTCATTGTGAAAAAAGTTATATCTACATTCCCATTCTGAAATAATGTTTGAGTAGATAATGTTGAATGAAATTAAATTATTCTGCATACACTTTTTCTTAAATAACAATATTTAAGGAGGTGTTCATAACATCCATTTGGTATAGTTGAAGTAACTTGTAAAAAGAAAAAGTTAAAAATGACCTTGTTGCCCATCAACCTTACCATTGGCTCAAGTATTCCTTCTATGTCTAATCCTTCCACTTAATTATAACTATTTTCTATTAGCATTCCTTTATTTTGAATGAAACTTACATGATCATTTACTTTTTATTTTTGAGTACCCACTTTTTTGCCACAATAATGTGGTCACTTAGCCTATCTTTTAATTCGAAAACATTTGCTCCCACAAACAAGTTGAAACCATCTAGTATGGACAAATAAAAAATTTCTTTCCTCAAAGCTTCACTTGTATTTTGTGGTGCAAATTTTAAAATAGATGCAAAATATATAATTTCTATTTAAAAAAGACATTTGTTTTTACTCCAAAAGAGATGTCTCTTAAGATAAAATCTATAAGCTGATTTTCATTCTATACTAACTCCTTTGATGCTACCATTTTTTTATTTTTAAAGCTTTAACATCTCATTTATGTACTTTATTTAAGATCAGAGATATCTTTCTTACCCTAGTTAACTTGCAATTTGAGAAAATAGAAAACCTCACTAATTATATTCATCTCAAAGCCTTTGCCCACATTCATACCAAATCATTTACAAAAGTCATAGTCTATTGAAAAAATATTAGACTAGAAGTTAATCAATATAATCCTTAATAAACAAAATCTAGTCTACATCCTCATACTAAAGTAATGTTTAAGTAGAAATCTTCAACGTTTGTCACACCAAAATCTTTGTTTGTAATTCAATTTTAGTTTTCCAAAGCCATCCATATCTTCTAAATCTACTCCTTTGTTTTGATGCATAATTTGATCAAACACCACTTTCGTAGATTCCATTACAACTAAGTTCTTTTAATAAATTTCTAATTGGTTTATCTTTTTGAAGAATATTTTGTTGAGGTAGCTTCCATTAACTTTTTTCTAATCTTGAATTCCTATCTACTTATTGATGTAATTTTACAATCAAAATATGGTTAAGTTTTCATATTTGGGCTTCATATTATTGAAACATATGCAATCTTTTAATCATAATTTGTTTGATAATAAATAATTTACACATTGAGATCATTAGAATGGCTTCAATTATTACAGAATTCTAGTTTTGAGATCATATATCACATATAGAAAAGTAAAAGTAGGTTTTGTAGTTTTAAGAAGAGAAAGATTGTATGATGTATAACATAAAGGATGCTAAATTAACTATTTAGATAGATAATTTAATAATATATTCTATATCCATAACAAATAAGAAGTTTACTATATCAATCATTGTGGCATATTAATAGCAAGAAGTTATTATCTTAAGCTAGCTTAGTGATGTAAGGAATATTAAAAGAAAAATATTTTTAAGTAGAGATTTTAAATTAAACTTAATTGAAAATGAGGTTATCCACCATAAAAATTCTTATGTTTCCTATTAAGGTAGCATTTGTTTTGCCAAATAATAAGTCAAATATATGTGAAAAAGGTAGTAAGACATGTGTGATGGCACAAAAATTATATTACATAAGGATTCCAAAGTTACATCATACTTTTATAAAAGGTTGCTTGATGCATATTATAGTCAACTAATGTTTAACACAAGATTCCAAGCTGAAAAAAGAAATCTATGAAATAGAATATTTGGAAGACTTAAGAACATGTTAAGGTTATGAGAATTTTGCTTATGATGTAGCTAAGATAATTATTTGACTCCTAATTAATTTTCTTATAGAATAATAATTATTAATCTAACATAAAGATGACACTTTACATATGATTATATAATATTCTATAATAATTATGGTTATACTGATATGAACAAATGTAAAGTACTCTTCTTCAGATAGATGTGAGTCTAGAAACTATTAAAAATGCCCACATAGTGAAAACATGAATTAATAAAGAACAGATTTACTCGAAAATTTTGAAAAGATAGTTAAGAAAGTGGACTTTTAAGAAGAGGATCATGTATTCACAAAGGTATGTCTAATGAAATTTATTATAATATTTGGAAAATGATGATATTTAAAGACATAGATTTTGTTCCTTTCTAGATTTTTGAAATAAATTATTAAATTGCTTATAACATAGTTTTTCCATTATCATTACAAAGAACACATCATGTATTTTTTCTCTAAATTTTAATAAAAGTTGTTGCTAATACTACATATATAGCACGGTGGTGCATCCAAGATTGTTTCATGAGGAAAGGATAATGGGTTTGTTAACATGAGAAATCGAGAAAATAAGGAAGAAGAGCATCCCATGTTGGATGTGCAGTGGACAAGTTATACTAACTAGTAACTATTTCGGATGTAGAGGAAAAGACTCTTTATCGAAATTCCAACATATTTTGAATTTGAATGATTAAATTTTTATACGTGAAGTTTAAAAAATATTGAAAAGACTTTAAAATCTATTTAGTATTTGTTGAATAAATGTAAGTGCATTTTAAAATTTATTTTGAATGTGATGAAATGAAATTTGCATATGGATTTTTTTTTGTAAGAGCATAAAAACTATAATTTGAAAGAACTAATAATGCAGATGAGAAGTCAAATATGGTAGAAAAAATGAAAAGAAACCCTAAATAATAATTCTATTTCAACTTGAAGAAGACATGCCATAAAAAAAACCAACATGAAAATAATATTAATTTAATTCAAAGTGACTTTCTAAGGAAAAATAACAAAAAGGGTAAATGATGTTTGAAATATATTAATTATTTAATTGAATAAGTAACACTTGGAGTAGTATTTTTATGAAATTTCTTAAAAAAACTTTAAAAAGTGATTTGTAATAGAATGTGTAAGAAAATGTAGTCTTTATATGGTTTTTGCCACTAAGGATATATAACGAAATAAAATTATGTACGAAATGGGGCGAATTGTGGCAAAAAAGCAACTAATAACATAGATATCGTAGTTGGGAGTGAAATGGAATTTTGTTATCAAAGTTAAGAAGTGGGAGACAAATCAGATAAAAGTGCGTTTAAAGAAGGAGAAGGAACAAGTTTAATGAAGTTATTATATGATGCTTTTTTAAGGAAGAAAGGCCAGTCACCTCTTGATGGTGGATTGAACTTTCTCAAAAAATTAATATTGTTTGATGTCAATATCTATGTCACATAAGAAATTTAATATTCTTAAAAATACTTACTTAGTTGAGAACATCCTACGACGAATTTTGGAATGGTAAAGCCCTGAGTTAAATGAGATTATTTCATGTGGGTACTACATGGTCCCATAAAAGGTTGGAATCATCCAAAACTATATTAGAAAGGAGATAATGTGACTATCAAGTTATAGTTAATTGGTTTATGATCATTTCACTGACTATTGGATTGTTTAATATGTTATGTTCTTGACATTTAGTCATGAAAATTTGTTTGATAACAATAAATCCTAAGAATTACTAACATATTTATTTGAATGAAATTTTAGATTTTTGAAAACTAATATTTGTATTTAGGGGAGAATTATAAAAAAAGGAAAGATGTGGTTTGAATTTAACAAAGAGATTTATTTTAAATTTAATTTAAATTAATCATCTTTGAAATGTATTAGGATTCTAAAATTTTAATCTTTTCTTTCCTGCTCAAATAACCATTCCAATCTTGTCATGCCTTTGAAAATTCTCTTTGAAAAACCTGTTGCAAAGTGTATTTTTAATTATAAAACTATTAGTAAAAATATAATAACATAATTAAAATAAAAAAAATATATTACTAAAAAGAACCAAAATAGTCAACTGGAGCATAGTGCTTGAATACAACTTGTAATGCTTATCATAACTATAAATTAGAGCATAGTGCCTAAATACGGCTCGTAGTGCTTATCATGTTGGTAAAATAACTCTCAAACATGTCAAACAACTTTGGTTTGATTCAAAAATTAAGAGTACAAATATAACTTAAATCTGGAGCAACGCAGAGGATAGGCAACCTTAAAAGATTTGCAAATTATATGATGTGGGAAAGCTCTAATAAAGCAATGATAATCCATCATTTATTTAATGTGGGACTAAAACTTATATCCATTTCACATGATTTAACTATAAATTGTGTTAGCAATTTTTGCTATGAATTTTGACATTTATGAGATTGAATGATTCTAATCTCATCCACCTTTAAGGGCAACTATTTTGATCTTCTATGTGTAATCAAGTAATTTTGCTACCTCATAATCCATGATTTATCCACACATAAGAGCATGTTTTAACCATTAGATTATGATTCAGATGTAATGGCCTAGATCAAATCATATTTTTCAAATAGCACTTTTTATTATAATCCATAAAGAGAAGTCTTTATTATGGAACTGTCCAAGAGACTTCCGATCGAGTAGCTCCGACATAGTGTGTCTTTTAGTTATTTTGATTTTTATAATTTATTACTTAAAAAGTATGCTAGATTTTGTTAATTACAGTATCATTGATGAGTTGTCAATTTGGCAAGTGTTTTTAGTCATTAGACAATATTTAGAAAGTAGGTAAATTCTTGAAGATGATGAACTAACAAGTTTTTTGATAAAATCTTAAGAAATTTTTCAAGCAATTATATTGAAACATTTAGTGCTTGATGCTCATTAACTCTTTTTTATGGAGCACATTTCAATTGTCACATTAGTTATCTCTACTTTCTTCTCAAATATGCTAAGTTCTTAATTTTCTTTAATTATAATTCATGTAATTAAAACACTTGTGCATCAGTAAGCTTTCATTTAAGCATACGACTTTTGTGTGTAGTAACTTACATTTTGTGTTATCAAATTATTTTATTCTATTGCCAAGTTTATTTTGTTGTAAGGTCATAATAGTCTCTTTCTATTATTTCATTTTAAGGATTTATCTTGTTTGGAAAAATACTTTATATGAATGAAATAGTGCCACAATTTTCTTAAATATGTTGGAGTCAAAATATATTTTGCTCTTAAATTTAACAACTAAAATAAAGTATTGTACATTATAAATAAGTTTTGACAATAAAGTTTAGAAAATTCAAAAAGAAGTTAGAAAAAAGAAAACAATTGAAGAAAATCTTAAAAATTAAAAATATAATAAATATCTTTCAAATAAATAAGTTATAGATAAAACTATGGTTTTTGTTAAGCCTTAACCTTAAAATAAACATTAAACTTTTGCAATAAATTGGAATTCATCCATAACACAAGATAGTATAAATAGTAAATGTTTTTAATAGTTATAAAGAAATAATTTAATTAATTTAAAAGAAGTTGTATACTACACAGGGTAAAAGTATAATTTTAACAAAGTAGACGTAAAGAAAAAATTGAGTTTGTTGATAATTTCACAAAATTCTAAATTTGTCAACAATTTACTAAATGTATATTAAAACTCTTTAAGTGATGTTAAAGAGGGGAAGAATCGAAATTAAAACATTAAAACAAGTGTAAATTAAGTTGGAGCATTACTCTTGACATGACATACATGATGGTGGAGCATTAATTGTCGTGCACATTACTTTTATAAATAGTTTATTTTTTTTATCAATTCCTTTAAAAGTTTTGTTATCATCAAGTGGGAGAGATTTTTGTGATGGCCTCTTATCTTGATGTTTTGTTTTTTGATCATAAACACTAAGAATTACTAATGAATCCATTTAAATAAATTTTAAGATTTTAGATAGATGATACTTGTGTTCATGGGAAAATTTAAAAAGAAAAAGACGAAAATGAGAAATTCTATGATAATAATCTTGATTGGTGTGGCAAACAACTAAGATAAATGTTTTGAATTTAGCTTTAGTTATGACAATAATATTTTCATTAAAATATTAAGCATGATTAAAATCATTCTTTGAAGGCACAAAAACTAAATTTTGTTTAAATATAATTATTTTTGGAAAACTATTAAGATTCTAAAATGTTTACCATATGTCAACCATCTAAAACAGTACTTTATTCTTGATCATATCTTTGGAAATATTATATCAATAACGTATTTTAAAAATTATTATAATTATAATAAATAACTAGTAAAACTAATAATATAATGAAAATAATAAAAAATGAAAAACCTATTATTAATAATATGGAAAATGCAAAGTTAGGACATAGCTCCAAAATATGGTGAGTTGGGCTTGTGAGATCGATAAACTAACCCCATAATTCATCAAATAATTTTGATTCAATACATAACTCATGAAATAATAGGAGAAATCACTTTAGAGAAGACCAGGGTATTACTGACACCAAACAATGATAATCCATCATTCATGTAGTATGTAACAAAAATGTCCAACCATTTTTCGTGACTATTCTCAAAATTACTAGAGTGATCTCATCATTTGATTATGCAATTTTTCAATCAAATGATCTTGTTCTCATTAGCCTTTTAAAGACAACAAAATAGATTCATTATACGAATATGAAATTTTGTGATTGTACATTTCATGTTTTGTCCATATATAAGATTTAAATCTAGTTATTAGATAACAGTTTAGTTCTATTGATCTAGATCAGACAATGCTTGCTTAATCCAAGCAATGTCATCTTCCATTTTTCATGATCAAATTGATCTAGGTGCCTTCTGATCGAGCAATTTTTGGGAATATCTCTTTTAGACATTAGTTCAAAACATTGGGATTTTTATAATTTACTAGTAATGACTGATTGAGTAGTTTTATAAGTAATTTTAGAAATTATAAAAATGTTTATAAATATGTGAATTCTTGAAAAATTTTATTTATAAAATTTGAAGAATTTTTTTCAAGTGATGTCGTTCAAGCCATTAGCACCTAACGCTCATCATCACATCCTTATGCTTTGTCCTTCATGTATAAAACTCATAATGTATACTTTCTTCAAAAATTAATGACGTTCTCAATTTTATTAATTCCAATTGACTAATTTAAAACAGTTGTACCTCACTAAACATTTTTCAAGCATTGTGTTTTTGTTTTCATTAATTTTTATTTTAACATAATTTAATTATTTAATTCTTTTTCTAAGTTTGTTTGGTTGCAACGCTATAGTAGTAAATTTTTATTGTATTGTTGTTGTAATACTTTAACCTGCCTATGATTTGGAAAAATACTTATATTAGTTATCTGTTTTGCTAGTTTTTGTCGAGGGTAGTTGTACACTTGAAAAATATTCATTTACTAATTTTTTTGTTAATATTTTTCGTAATTTTCTTAACAAATTTTTATGAAAAGAAAATCAACATATTTTAAAAGAGTTAACATATTTTAAAATAAAATTAACATTTACTAAACTTCACCTTTAAAGATATACTCAAGTTAAATAAAAAAAATAAATTTAGGTTTTTTGTAAAATATTCTCTAAAAAAATAATTTTTATTCCTAACAATTCAGCTCTCTCTGTCTCAATAAATAGTACTTCATAATATGCATATGATAAAGTTTCGATCTAAAAAAAGAGTTTAATTATTAGGAATAAAAATTTATGTTTCTTACAAAAAATATTTAAATTTTTTTTAAAATTATTTTATAAATATTTAAAATTTAATTCAAAATAATTTAATTTTTTTTATAAAAATAATTTATAAAAATAATGTAAAATAAAAAATCAATAAGAATTAAAATATATAGCCATGATTTTTAGGTGATTCAACCTAAAAAGGCCTCTATTCACCCCTAATTAAATTAACGAAAAAAAAATCAACATAGAACATTCACTAAAAGAGAGGCAGGCTAAACTCTCACAATAACAAAACAAAAAAAATAAGTTACTATGGTTTGATGATCAAAATGAATCTTATTCTTAATGAAACAATTAATGAGGCAAAAGTATCTAAATTAAACTAATTATGAATAGAAAAATTAGTAACTTAATTGACTTAAGAAGAAAGTTAAAATGATGACTTTGGTGAGTAAAGCAAGTAGCTATAGTATCAACAGTTAGTTTTGGTTAGTAACAACTTGAATATTGTGGCTTGAAAATTTTACTTAAATTGTGTAAAAATTCATCAATTTTATTTTGTTAAAAATTTCTCTTATTTATAAAAAAATTTTAGGACTAAATGTACTTACCAAACAAGCAAATAATCATTATTGTTTATCCTATTTTTTAAATTTAGTTGAAAAATTATTTTTTAAACAAAATATTCTAAAGGCTAAAAAAAAGTAGCTAAAAAAGTTGTGCACAAATCACTTGAACGTGATGAACTGAGACTAATTTTTTCTGAAAAGTATACCATCAAACAAATGGGATTTGATGGGGATTTTAAAAAAAGTATTTGACCAAAATCATTACATCTAAATCTTGGTTTGATGGCTTAATTTAGATCTTACACATGGAACAAAAATTGATAATGCTATTATTAAATGATAGCAGACTTTATAAAAAAGACAAATAAGATGAATGTTGTTCGGTCTTGAAATTGCACGATTGGACGATTCTAGTAAGCCCCAGAATTTAGAAAAAAGTTGCATGAAAAGAATGATTTGATTTAGTCTTATATTACTAAGGTGAACAAAGATGTTTTGCATATAAAGCTTTACGTGTTCATCAAAGTGAACTTATTCGGGGTTTGTTGCCCCATGATTTGCTTTAGAAGTCATTACTAGTGCTGTCAGTATTTCTTTATACATTGTATATGTGAATACGAGAGTACTAACCCATTCTATGACTCAACAAAAACATTCACAGTTGTACTTAGTACTGCAAGTAGTACATCAATTTTGGGACATGCATTTTAGGGCTACTAATGACAGCCAACATGTTTTTGGCACTGTGGAGACTTTTGGTTTTTATTGCTAATAATTAGAATTATGTTAGTTAGTCTTATTATGTATTTAATTATTATAATTATAATGTATAATTTACAAAAGTTATTGAATAAATATTAAGATTTGTTAAAAAATTAAAAAGATTTCTAGGATAATAAAAGGGAATAGATTAAGTTTTTGAGAGCCTAATATTTTTCTAAGAATATTAATTTTGATAAAATTTAATTTTTCTATCTTGTAATAAGTATTTTAATGATACTTATAATTTTTATTAAAATAAAATTACAATACCTAAAATTAAATTTAAAATATATATCTTGGTGGTTTCTCACTCCAAATAAGATGATCTTCATAGGATTTAACCATTGCTCAACTTCTTCAAGTTTTCTCAGGAGCACAAGTATCAATTTTTTAAAATCTTAAAATTAACTTCAACAAATTTATTCAAAACACTTAGGATTTGTTATCAACAAACAAAACACCGTGTCTAGAAATAAATATCAAAATAATTTTCAAATTTTGATGATAAAAAAATTTAATAAAATTAATAAAAAAATAAATTATTTATTAAAATAATATCTAAAAAAATTAAAGATAAACTCTACTTACATGTATGTCATAACTTGATTAATGCTTCTTAATTTATACATATATCTTTCAATTTAATTCTCCTTCTTTTTTATTATCACTCGTAATGGCTTAGTCTAATGTCTATAAATTTTTAAAAACATAATTTGTTATGTATTTTTCAAGTACTTAATGAACTTGTTTATTTTTTTAAGAAAACCACGTCCTTCTAATTACATTTTGTTGGATAGTTTAGGATCAACTAATACAATTCCTTTCAAATTGTTTTAGTTATTTTTTATAACAATTTCCATAAAATATTATGTAAGGTATATCTTATTATTTTTTTTATTTAAAATGTTAAAAAAATAATTAATTATTATGATAAAATAATTCTAAAATCTATCAAAATTTCAAATTTAATTTGTTCTTTATGATAATCCTAAATAAGTTTTAAAGTTTTCAATTTTTTCAACTACATTATATTTCCCCATTTATTTCATTTGAATATTTTAAATTTTATTTTTTCTTTATTTATTTCTAAACTAATGTTTTTAATTAAACTTTATGAATCAATTTTTTTATGCATAATACTTGATTTTTATTATTAGATTTGAGAAGCTAAGCCATTTTGGGTTCATTGTATTTATGTGCAACAATGTTATAATTTTCTTTTACTCTCCATGCAAATGTTGAAAATTTCAATTATATATTAGCTCTAATCTTACATGTAGGTAAATTATTATTTGGTTGTATGAAATAGTGCCATGTAAAATTATGATTATAGCATATAAAATGTCAACATACTTATGTATATAAGATCTTCAAACAAAAACTTCTCTACTAATTAGTTTTGCTTTTTGAAGATGAGCAAGTAGACTAAGTATTTGAAGTCACACAATTCCTTAAATAATAATACATTTTTATTAACTTTTTACTTTAAATCACGAGCCCTTCCATACTCATTAAATATGTTGGTTCTCTCTCTAATTATTTTACAACAAATTACATATTCCTTACATTCTTTTTTAAAATCATTTTATTTTTTATTAAACATTTCATATTTTTACAAACATAAAGTAAATTCTTTTTTTAATTTTCTTTAATGTAATTTTCTTCCTCACTTCAAGATATAATCTCTTCATTTTCTTTTCTAGCCATCATATACATAGGTCCATTGTTTTCCTTCTTTTTGCTTTTGATGATTACTTTTGACTAATTGAAAAATATTTGCAATGCTTTCTTTACCTTGCAAAACTTTTATTTCATTCTTCTTAAATGATCCTTCATAAGTCATCACTAACTTATGCCAGATTTTATAAGTTATTTTTAAACACATAATTAAATTAAATTTAGTAGTATTCAACATATAATGAAAAACATTTATGATTTTATCATTTAATTATGCTTTATACTCACTTTTTAACTTCTTTTTCAAAATAATTGATGTTAAAAAACATCGTATGAGATTTTTTTGTGGGAATGTTAAAAAATTTTGTATTATTTCTCTTATTTTTTTATCAATAGATTTTAAATAATTAGTTTTTCTAGTTTTCAATATATATAAAAATTATCACAAAAGAGCAGAGGCTATTGTTAGAACCATCTTTGCCTAAACTTGTTGAAAAAATAATTTGAGCCATGGATCTATTGAAAAATTTCTTCTCACAAAAAGAGAATTTTTTTATGATGTCAATTGAAGTTTGGTTCAGTAAGGTATAGGTGAATAATTACAAATATAAATTTCTATTTCTTTAAAAAATATATTAAAATGTAGTTTATAAGTTTTTTTAAAATGTTTGAATAAAAATCTAAAAATGATTTTGTATAAATTTTAAATTTAATTTAAAAGATATAAATTTAAATAATAATTTTTTTATAAAAATTATGAAGTAAAAAAATCAATAAGAATTAAAATGTCTACAAATGATTTTTAGGTGATATGACATAAAACAAACTTTCACCCACCCATGGGAAAAAAAGTAATAACAAATACTCAATATAAGCATTTTGCTAAGAGAATTGTAAGCTGAACCATTACAACAAATAAATAAAAGAAACGTGATACTTCAACTTTCAACGATATAAAATAGCAATAGAAGAAACATAGCAGGTAACATAAAATTAAAAATGATTAATGAAGCATAGGTATCTTAATTAAAACATATAGGAATAATTAAAATATTACTTTGTTGATTTGAAAAGAAAACAAATTTTAGGAGTTTAAAGAATAAGAGAAGTAGTGTATAAATATGAAATTGATCATAGGCCACAAATGCCTTCAATGTCATGGATTGAAAATTTTGGTAAGATCGTAAAAGGATTCATTAATCCATATTTTTCAAAAATTCTTTTATTCATAGACATTTTTTATCATCTAACAGTACCCACCTAATGCATAAAATGATCTTATTATTCATTCTATTTTCGTATCTTTAATAAAAAATAAATCATTTAAATAAAAGATTCTAGTTACTAGAAAAATTGGCTAAGGGAGCTAATTTGCATGCGCTTCTTGACAAAAATGATTTAGACTATTTTATTATGAAAGCTAAATGATCGATGGATGAGATTTGATTGGTGCTATTTTGAAATAGAATTTGATTGTGATCATTAGATTTGAATAATAATCAATCAACTAGATTTCGATCCTATGTATACAACAAGCGTAGACAGTGTGAACTTGAACTTGCATGATCAAGTGGAGGTTATTATCTATCTTTATAAAAATATTGAGAAGATGGGATAATTAAATCACGAAATTATGCAACCACATAATTTTGGTTGTCGCTATAATTTAAAAGCATAATGCATGAGAATATAGCTTTGATTGTCCTAGACTTTTAAAAGAAACAAATTATTTTGTTTGCAATGTTTTGCCTTATCGTCTCAATCGTCATATTCAGGGTTGTTTACCCTTCAGTTCTGTCGAAAAGTCATCACCCATGATGTCAGTGATGAACTACACACCATATATGAGGATACAAAGTAAAAACGTGATGTAGGAACCATATAAAATATTTTCATAATCCTACCTAGTAGTGCAGCTAGTTAAAAGTTTTATGGACATGTGTTCCAAACCCTTTATTGGCATCCAACATGTCTTAGGCGCTGTTGACACGATTGGTTCCTATTGCTAAACATTAGCATTATTTTTTACTAATTAATTATTGAAATTCCAATATATTTTTAGTAAAAGACGTCGAAGCAATACTAAGATGTAAATAAAAAACATTTTTCAAGATAGTCAAGGGAAATAGATTAATTCATGAAAAATGTAATGTATGTGGCTCTACTTAGTCATTTAATTAAAGAAACACCAAAGTATGATATTTTTTTACTTTACTTAAAACTAAAACGTTTAATGAAAATAAACTTTTATTTTCTTATATGAAATAAATATTTTAGTCCTATTTTTGTTAGGTTATCTTAGACCACAAACTATTTTTACTAAGAATAATAGTCAAAAGAAGTAGCCATTATCAAAAAAATAAGTAGCACAAACTGTTCTTTTTAAAAACATTGCTTTATGTAATATATTTAGATAACAAGAATCATGTGATACCCTTTTTTGTAGTACATTCATGAACACAGTAATCTTATCTAGCTTGTGTTTCATTACAGTTCGATACTATGATGCCTTTTGAATAGAATTTCTTATTCAGAAAAAATATCATTAAATTTTTTTTCAAGAAGCATTTTCTTTCCTACTTTGAAACAAATTTATATGCTTGTAGTAATTATTTAAATGAGCATGTATAAGATTTACATTGAATATGATAGCGTTATCAAAACAAAAGAGAAAATTTGTTCCATATAATAACCTAAAAATTCGATGTTTATATAATAGTATGGTTTGTCACACTTAGGATGAGATAATCTTTCATCCTTGTAGTAATTTAGGATAACTGTAATATGTCACGCAAGATTCTTAATATACTAAAACCATGTTTTACTTTATTCTTTTATGCTCAATGTAAAACATATTTCTAACGTTCTTATTTATAATAGCATATTTTTTTTATACCTTTATTCTGATTTATTTTTAAATTCAATATTCTTTATGCTTTGACAATTCTAAATGGTATATTTGTGAAAATAGTTTTCTCTACATTTTTAAAAATTGTGTTAAATAATTTAAAGTTCATGTATATTTGGTAAACTTCACTGTGTCATTTTTTATTTCCTAAAAAGGTTTATTACATTATGTGATAGAATATGATTTTTTTCTTACTTATGACAGAAATTTATGGACCTTTTCAAATTTGATGTACCCTAACATTTATTGTAACTTTTTACAATAAGATTTATTTTTTATTTAAATTTGATATTTTCTATTAACTTCATGGCACTTCAATTTATTTTTGATAATTCATTAGTATAAGTTTATCATTTAAAGTATCCAAAAAATAAATATTTTTCCTTTTTAATGTTAACTTTCTAATTTCATTGTCATTTTTGTCATTTTTTCCTTTATTGAAACTATTTTTGTTGATTGTATTCATTATTTTGATTAATTTAAATATTTAGCCATGAAATATATTTTTTTTGTCTACACTCAAAGAATTTTATTAAAATTTTTTTGTTGATCAATCTAGATTACACCAAAAGATATTTTTCACAAGAAAATACGAACCTTCAATATTAGATGATTTTAATTATATTAAATACATTTTAAGAGTTATAATTATACATTACATATTTATTAAATTTTAATTGAAAAAAATATAGTTTCACAAACCAAATGACATTTGAGTGCATTTTCACTGATTGATTTCATTATTGGAAACAAAATATTTTTTTTGAAGGGAAAACTTTATCGTAAGAGACATAAAACAAAATAGTAATATACAACGTTAAATAGGTTAAAGGTTTTGCACAAAGCAAGTTGCCAAAAACAATACTAATAATTATTAATAAATGGAGAGTACTCTATAAAAAAATAAAGATAGATATAAAAGGAATTAGAAACTACGATCATCATTGCTAAATTATTGTACCAAAAAGTGCTTCATAAATATGTTAAGTCATCTCTAAAATATGTTATCCTATGTCAAATATTGGATGTAACACACAATAAATGTTGTAATATTTAATTTGAAATTAATTTTATTTAATAAACATATGGCTTTAGTATTGTGAGGAAATATCATTGTGAAATAAAATAGCACATAGGATCAAAATATAAAAAGCTTTTACATTAATAAAGAAATCTTTCTCATTATTAAAAGTTTTGAAACTTAAAAAAATAATTTATTATAAATACTAAATATATTAAATATTGTGCAACATCAAAGAACTTTTGGTTTCAATGAAATTTGCAAAATAAGTGACTTTCATAAATGAAAATTATAACTTAGAAAATGATAATTTTGACACATAATTAAATTTAAAATATAGATATGATAAGTAAAAATATATTTAAACTAAAAATAACATCATCAAGATATGTCAATATTAATACACTAAAAATAAAAATAATTTACAAAATGAATGTATAATAAATCTTTGCTTAGTCCAAGCTAAAAACACTCACAGTACAAAAAAAAGATCTTAAAATTTAAAAAATTATACAAAAATAGTAATTATTTAAGATGTAAACGTTTTGATTATTAAAAGTGTCCCAAAAATTTATTGATGAAAAATAAAAATATTAATCTAATAAGAAATAAAAAATAACAAAGAAAATGTTCTTCAATAAACTAAATAATATAACAAATTAAAGGTGGTTGTCAAATACAAACATTCAATGATACATTTGATGGATAAGGAAAAGATTCCAGGTTATGTTAATTAGTATTTTCTCTTAATATTGTCTGTATTTTATATTATTATTGACTATTTTGAAATAATGTTAACGAGTCAAATTAGACTCTATGTAAATATGATTAAATATTGGCATGTCATTTCTATCATATGTTTTAATCATTCATAAAAAGTACATTTTATCTAATTTTTATTTGAAATGTCATATTGTCTTTCTAAATAGTTATTTATGTTTTTTAATATAAAAAAAATTATTCATTATACTTCAAATATTTGGGTTTGTTTGTTATTGTTATTTTTTTATTACCTTGTAATATTTAATATTTAATAAATTTAAGTTCATATTACGAAAAGGCATGTTGTTTTAAGTATTTCTAATATTTTGTATTGTTAATCTTTTTTTCTCAATCCTAAAAACGTTTTTTTGTTATATTTGTTGAACAAAAAACATTTATCTCTATAATTGTTTATCAATGGAATGTGGTAGATAATTTTAAATACTGTTATGTTAATTTTCAGTACAATTATTAGTTATTTCCTTCAAATTTTTAATTTATATTTCAATATTTTCATTATTTGGAACCATTGATAAATATTTTTAAAAAAAAATTTTATTTACAATTTAAGCTATTTAAGCATTTGATAATAATGATGTCAGTTCTTTTATTTTTTTTAAATCTCTATATAATGGAATGTAGTGAAAATTTTATGTTATGAGTTTTCTTTTTTGATGATTTAATATCTTGATAACTAAATTACAAAAGGAGTTGGGTCGTAGCTTACATACCATTATATGTGATAAAAAAGTGAATTTTGAAGATATGAATTTAATAAATATTTTGTTGACAACATAAGTTTATATAATGTTTTGCATTTCGTGTCAATGTTAGATAGTTCACTGACACATTTTAAAATTTTAACAACTTTGTTGAAGCAGTAGGATCCTTTATAGATTGAAGATGATGCACATGATTGGATCGTATTCTGTACATTTTAAAAGCTTTATTCTCTAACTATCAATCCAATATTTTCTAAACCCGTTTTCCCTTTTGTTTCTTTTTTCATGTCATTAAAGGCCATATGAATGGGTGTTCTCGCATGTAACATTGACTAATTTAATCATTGAATTCATTCAATACTTTCTACATATGATTGGAGGAACCCTTGTATCAATTAAGTTAGTTATTGTTAAAATCTTGAAATGATTTTTAAGTCATATTGCAAATAATCTTAATCCTAGGATGCTACTAAATCAACAACTAAACGTAGTATTTTATTCCACCTTTTGATTTTTTAGAAGAAATTTAATTATCAGTAATATGGATTAAAATTGCATGTTGTTCCATGTCAATTGATTGGTAACATTTATTTTGGTTGAGCATGTGCTAATTATTTTACACATTTATTAGCACAATTATTTGTCAATTTTATATACTCCATGGAGTTGTAGCAACGTGGTATGCCTTATTATTTTTTCATAAGCATCCCTATCTAACATTAAACTATTAGATTGAATTGACCTTTCATTTACCACATTTGCCAAATTTGTGGATTCATCCAGACTTGTTGGCACTTTGGAATCCTTAATTACAACTTGAATATTAGATGACATTTAATTTTTTTAATTTGAGGAGAGGTGTAACCTTGAACAAAGAAGTCAATCCAATAACAGATTATCTTATTGAATTCATTACCATGATCCATTGGAGTTTTCATCTTTTATTGTTAGGTAGATGAAACTAGGTAATTCCATTACTAGATCAACAGCAACACCCATCCTTGTTATGCTTGATCTTGTTTGGTTTATAGTAACTATTGTCCCTTATATTAGATCTTTTTACTAGCAAAACTAACTAGTACAATGCTTCATTGTTAAAAAATGTGTCAATAGATACTCAAATGAAAACAAAACTAGAGCTATTGATGATTCAACATTTCAATGAAACTTAAGATGCCACTTAAAGATTGTCTGCTTAAAACCAATGATGTTTTATTTTTAAATAATATTCAATGGAGATGAAATATAGTTGTTACACTTTCCATAAGAAGCTCAATCAATTAAAATATTTTCAAGTATTCTTAAATATCTAGCCTTCGGTTATTTTGTCATGCTTCATAAGTTGACATAGTTCTTATTGGATTTCACATTCAATTATGTTGCACATGATCTTTACAATACCTTGGAATACAATTTAGCCATACAATATATTTCATTCATTGAATACTATCACTTGTACTTAGTAATATTACTACGTAACTTTAATTCTCCTATCATGTGACTTTTACATTACATTTATTTGGTTATGTTATATTAATTAAATTCAACTCACTTCAAATTTAATTTGTTAAAACTATAATTTAGTTCAGTATTATTTAAGATTATTTGCTTTAATAATTTGAAGTAAATCCAAGCTAGGGTTGATTAAGAAAAAAACAAACATCATTAGTCTTATGTCAATGAGCCCTATTAAAAGAAATATTAATTTTTATATTTTTAAATATTTTTTTATTTTTTTTATTTAATAGTTTCTTACCAAGTACTTACATTTGTGCTTAATTTTATGATTAAAGAAGTTACATAATCTTCTTAGTATCTTGGAATTTAGTATTTTTAAATAATTTATGTCAATTTTTCAAATCTTTTGCTTTGATTTGGTAATATTATTATGAAACTGTAATTCTCGTCTTATATGATCCTTACAATAGCTTGACTTGGTTAAATTATATTAATTTAATTATTTTATTTCAATAATAATATATAATTAGTTAATATTCAAACAATAATTTTTTAATATTTATGTATATTTACTTTGGTAATTTGAAATATATCAAAAAAGAATTGATTGAACTAAATCAAGTGTTCTTGGACTCTGCTCGATGACCTCTATCCAATCAAGTATATGTACATATCTTTATTTTTAAAATGCTTTATTTGTGTGAACTTTGTCATATTTTATGTACATTTTGATGTACAATGATGTTGACAAAATCTCCATAATATCATGAAAAACAATTTGCTCATAAACATTAACTCACTTCCCAAAATATTTTTGTTTGATTATTTAATATTAATTTGTAACTGTGAATCAGCTATCATTCTTCCTTTACATTATGTTCATTTGGGTGAATTAGTTTTCTTCAATTGTCTAATTTTAACTTAAATATATTTTTTGAAAAACTTCAAATTATTATTTACTACAGTTTGTGCTTATTTACTTCTAGAATTTGTAGTAATTCCAAAAAAGCTAATCAAAAGGGACAAACATAGCTAGACTTTTTTGAGTGAGCTCTTTAGCAGTAAACGTTAATTTTTATTTTTTAATTATTTTATGATTTTCTAGTGGTTTGACATACCTTATGAGACAATTTCATTCCTTACTAACTTAACGATCGAGGATGTTGCAATGGAACTTCTCCCTTGTATTTTGCGAAGAAATTTTAATAGCACAATTTATGCCTTTTATTTAAATTTTTTTGCCTTATTTGGTTTTGTTATTTTGTAATGCTAAGCTGCCCTTTGTGACTAATATATCAATATTAATTTTCCATTTTAATAAATTCCATTTATATTATTTTTAATATATATTTACTTATTATTAAAATATTAATTTATTACTATTTATCCTTAATTAGTTTTGTAGTTCATACAAATTCCAAATGAAGTCCAATAGGGAAAAAATAAACATTATCAAACTCCTTTAAAGAAGCTCTATCCAATTAATTATTCATTTTTATATGTTTATAAATTATTCTTCTTTGTGTTTCGCTACTTTTTAAGATATTTCTCTTTGTACCTAATTTGATTATTGAGGATGCTACCCTCGATGCTGTTGAATATATCTTTTCAATGCAATTAGTCTCATTTCATCAAAGATTTAACTTTAATTTGGCTAAATTGCTATGTAATAATAAATCTTTCTTATATGCCATTTAATTAATTTTGATTAATTTACATTGCATAACTTAGGATTGTTTTGTTAAAATTTATTAAAACAATATTTTATTGTTAACGATGCTTATTACTTCACTAAATCACAAAAAATCCAATTGACATCCAATATTGACAAAACATGCTAATTGCACTTATCAAGATGATCTATATTTAATTAAATAATATTTTTTATGTTTTATTTTATTTTCTTTTGTTTGTTCATGCTTTAAATTTAAATTTTTACTTAATTGGATGATTAAGAATGTTGTACTCAAATGCCTTAATTTCTTGGATAGAAACTCTTCTATAAATTTTATCTTATATTTTCAAATGTCTTGCATTTATTTTATTATATTTCTATGTAACCCTAAATATTCCATAATGTAGCCTTTGCATTACCTTTATTTGGTTTTATAATAATAAATTAGTTTGCCTATTTTTAAAATTATTATATTTTTAATTAATATTAAAATGGTAATTTTTTTATTTATGTTTTTTACATATGTAACTTATAATTTTTCCAAATATGGTATGATCAAGAAACCAAATTATCAGTGAAATTATCTCAAAACAATCTTTCCAATTAAATATTTATTTTTATATAATTAAAAAGTTTAGTTTTTATGGTTTTTATATGCTTTATGGGACATTTTTGTTAGTACCTGATTTGATGTTTAAGAATATTACATTGGATCTCTTTAGTATTACATAATGGAACTTTTTGTAGCGTTTATCTTATTTCCTCAAAATGTTTCCTATCATTTAGTTATACTAAAATGAAAAGCTATTTCTTCTATTGTGTGACCATTAAATGTTTCTGATTTGCATATATTTCATTACTTAAATTTATCTCTTTTTTAGTTGATTATATATTTACATAAATTTTAAATAAACATTTATTAATACACATGGTTATTTACATTTGTAATTCATAATAATTCGAAAAAATTATCAAAAAAGGTTATTCAAATGTCATTAAGCTCATCTCAATTAACACAACTAATATAATATTTATTTTCCTTGTTTTAAATAATTTTTCTAGTTTTTTTAATTGTTTTATTATATATTTCAAATGATTCCTTATTTGATGATTGATACTGCTAAACTTAATATTCTTACAATCATGTAAAGTAATTTTGCCATACAATTTATCTTATTCATCAAAATTATTTTTACTTAATTTTTTATACTTTGAATATAAGTCTCCTCTCATATGGCCTTTATAATTATTTAATTTGCTTATGTTATAGTGTTAGAATTTATATCATCATAGCTTTAATAGGTATATATAGATGTTTAAAAATAAAATAAATTTTTTTTCTTATTTATGGTATCCTTTTCCAATAATTCACAGTAATTACAAACAAGCTTTGATCAAGATGAAAAGTTATCATCATACTCATCTCGATGACCTATACTTAAATATTTCTTATTAAATTTCAAAATAGTTTATTTTCCAAAGGTTATACAAGAAATTTTAATTAATACTTTATTTAACACTCAAGGCTTAATGTCCTAGAATGTAAGTTTCTTATAAAATGTATCTTATTTCTTCTAAATTTGGGATTTTATTTATTTGTATTACTTTGAAACTCTTGTTTTCTCTTTGTTGCTTTTACATATCTTTGACTTTGTTATAGTACACATGTTTAATATATCATATTTCTTCTTTGATAATAATTAACTTAAAATTAAAGAAATAATTTATGAAATTTATTTTTATTGACTTTATTAATTCATAGTAATTACAAATGATATTCGATGGAGTCAAAGTAAATATCGTTAGACTCATTTTGATGTGCTCTGTCTAATTAGATATTAATATTTATATTTTTAAATATTTTAGTATCAATGGTTTTGTCAAGCTTTACATAACATTGATTCATAGCAAATTTGAAAATCAACGATATTACAATCAATCATCTTATTATCTTAGAATGAGACATTCTTTTATAATTTATTTTTTTTCCAAGTATTTTTATTTTAATTGGTTAAGCAACTACGAAAATAAAATTCTTCTCTCATGTGACATTTACATTGTTTTGATTTGGTTATTTTTCATTACATTATATTATTTCAATTTTTCTTTCAAAACTGTTTACTTAATATGAAAATAACAATTTGCTAATATTTAAGTTATTTTAATTTTGTAATTTGTAAGAATTTGAAAAATGGCTAATAATAATTAAACAAAATTTTTTTTGGATAAATGAGCTCTATCAAAACGTTGTTCATTTTTTATTTTTAAATATTTTATTTTCTTTTAGTTTTCCCAAAATAACCTTTCATTTGGATTTAATCGTGACATGATGGTCAAGCAAGAAACACTTCATCTCGATATCATCTTGGAATGTAACTTTCTAATATAATTTATTTCATTTCTTAGAAGTTTTTTACTTTAATTTCTTTATGTTATTATGTAACTACAAATCTACTATTGTGTGACCTTTACTACATTTTTAACTCATTATATTACGTTAAGGTAGACAATCTCATTTCAATTTTAATATATATTTGCTTAGTGTTAAGGCAAACAAATCTTTTTCATTGTGCATATTTTATGTGGTAATTTGAAGTTTGCAAATGATATCTAATGGAGAAGAAAATGCATTTTCATACTTGTCTTGATGAGCTCTATATAGTGTGAATTTTTTTATAATTGTAAATGCTTGATTTTCCTAGATTTGGTAGTCTTTATTAGTAATTTTGATTCATAACTTATTTGGTAATTGAGGATGTTACATTTGATCTCCTTAATATCTTTGAGTACAACTTTCTCAAAAAACCTAGCTCATTTTGTTGAAAATTTTTATTTAAATTCGCTATATTACTATTAACTTTAAATCTTCTATTGTATGACCTTCAAAATGAGTATCATTGGTTATATTACTTTGATTCAACTTAACTCTTTTTAGAAATAATATATTTTTCTTAATACGAAAATAAAATTTTTTTTATGTTTTAATTATTTAAACAATTCTAAAAAATTCCAAACGAGATCCAGCCAAGATGCAACGAATATTGTTGGACTCACCTCGATAAGCTCTTTCCTATTAAACATTTAATTTTTTAAATGATTTATATTCCATGATATTAAGTCACTTTACAAGAGATTTTGATTTACACATGATTTGATGATCAAGGACATAACAACTGATCTCTTTAATTTTTTGGAATGCAGCATTCTGATATAGTTTATTTAATTTTTTTTTTAAATTTTTTTTTTTCATTTGAAAATATTACTGTGAAACTCTATCTTTTATCTTATTTAAAATTTACATCACTTAGATTTGGTTATGTTATATTACATTAATTTATCTTAGTTTAGTTTTATTTTTATTTTCCAAAAATTTAAAAATAATAATTTTTTATTTTTAATGTCGATTAACATTGAAATTTCTTTGTATTTATTAATATGGTTCAAAAATTATGAAACAAACCTTATTGGACTCTTCTCGAGGACATCTATTAAATTTAATTCTCATTTTTATATTTTTTTAGTATCTCATTTTCTAGAGTTTTGGAACACTTTTTGAGATATTGTAATACAAAACTTATTTGATGGTCAAGGAAATTACATTTTTTCTCCGTAATATCTTGGAATTGAACTTTCCCATACAACATATCTCATTTCCTCTAATTTTTCAGCTTAGATTTTGTTATATTACTTTTAACGGTAAATCTTTTGCCATATGACCTTCACTTCGTATATTTCTTATTGTGTTACTTCGCTTCAACGTAACTCATTTTAGAAAAAAAAATATTTTCTTAATATTAAAATAATAAATTTTAATTATTTATTTTTAATAATTCATAATAATTGCATACGAGGTCCAACAAAGACAAAAATGGGTGTTATGCTCACCTTGATGAGCTCTTTCTTATTAAATATTAATTTTAGTATTTCTAAAATTTTTTATTTGTTGATTAAGAATGTTACATTTAGTCTTCTTAATATTTTAAAATGTAGCTTTCTCGTAAAATTTATTTCATTTGTTAAATTTTTTTTATTTTGATTTCTTTATATTACCGTAAAACTCTAATTCTCCTCCCATGGGACTAAAACATTACTTTAATTTTGGGATATTACATTGTTATGATTAAACTCATTTTAGTTTTTTTACATATTTATTACATTTTGAAAACATTATTTTATTTCATAGTAATGTGAAGGACACAAGTCATAATGAAACAAACATCATCAAAATAGTCTAGATGATCTCTACTCAAATAAATTTGAACTTTTATATTTAAAAATGTCTTATTTTGCACAATTTTCACACACTTTTTGGATATTTTGATTATTAAAAATTTTGACTGTAAAGGTTGTTTTGCTTGTCTTTTTTAGTATCTTTGAATATAACTTTTCCACGAAGGATATCTCATTTCATTAAATTGTTTCCTTTGAATTTGTAATACTGTTATGTAATGCTATTTCTTCTCTCATGTGACATTCACATTTAATTTTTTTTAGTTATATTACTTTATTTTTATTTATCTTATTTCAACTTTATTATATATTTTGTTTTTTTATAATAATAGTATATTTTTATTTGTACTTTTCTTGGTGATTCATAATCTATCAACATGGAATAGACATTATCGAACTAACTTTGATGAGCTCCATCTTGCAAAATATTTATTTTTATATTTTTAAAAATAGTTTATTTACTACCGTTTGTCGTGCTAAACAATATATTTTTATTTATATATGATTTAAATATCAAGGATATTACAGCCAATCTACTCAGCATATTGGAATAAAATTTTACTGTATAATTTATCTTATTTACTCAAAAGTTTCTCTTTGATTTTGATATATTATAATGAACATGTAGTTCCCTTTACAATGATTTGATGTTTTTATATTACATTGCCTCAACTGATGTCATTTTAAATTTAATTTATTTTTTCAGATTATTATAATTATTATTAATTTTGAATTATTTTTATAATTCAAATTAATTAAAAGCGATGTGTAATAAAAAATAAAGAAATGTCATTAGATTATTTTTCATAAGATTTATTGAATTTAATGTTTTCTTTCATATTTTAAAAGAGTCTAGTTTTAATTTTTTAGTATTCTTTATAAGACATTTCTTTTTACAACTACTTGATGATTTAAGTTTTTGTACTTTATCTCCTTAGTGTCTAGGAATGTAGCTTTCCAAAAAATTTTATCTCATTTCGTCAAATTTTTTTGCTTTGATTTGGTTATGTTACAATGAGACTCTAATTCTCCTTTCTTGTGACCTTTACATTGATTTGATTTTGATGTATTATAATGCTTTGAGTTTTCTCATTTCAACTTAAATATATATTTCCATGATAATTCAATAAAAGTATATTATTATTTGTACTTGTTTTTATTATTAATTCAAGAAAACCAAAATTATGTTAGAAAAACTTGAAAGAAATGTCTTTGGACTCATTTAAAAGAGTTATATTCAACAAAAAATTCATTTTCACATTTTCAATTATTTAGTTTTCTATGTATTTGCCACACTCCATAAGATATTTCATTCAAACCTGGTTTGATAATCATGGACATTATATTCAATGTCTTCAGTATCTTAGAATCTTTTTTGCATATAATTTATGGCATTTCTTTAAATTTTTTGCATCATGTTTGTTTAGTTACCTTTCATTTGTTAAATTTATCTCACTTATGTTCTTTTAATTTTGTAATTTATTATAATTTCAAATGTTATCCATTTCAGGAAAAATAAATATCATTTGAATGGTACAAGAACTAACAATCTACAATGTTATACTCAATCCCTTTACTATAATAGAATGTAACTCTCTCGTAAAATTTATCTCTTGCAATGGAAATTTTACCAAACTTTAATTTTGCTATTTTACGTTGCTTTACTTTATGTTATTTAAGCTTTAATACATCTTATCTTTATTATCAAAATAAAATATTACCACTATTTATGCTTATTTTGTTTGTTAATTCATGGTAATACCAAACAAGCTCGAATCACAATGAAATAAACATTTTTGGGACCCTCTTGGTAAGCTATATATATTAAATACTTTTTTTAATTTTTTAATGTTTTAATGTTTTAATTTTGAGGTTTTTGCCATATTTTGTGATATATTTTGATTTTTTCATGATTTGAAAATCGACAATGTTACACATGGTCTCCTTAGTATCATAGAATGCAACATTACCATATTATTTATCTCCTTTCTTTTCTTTCTTTTGTTTGAATCATTTATATTAATATGAAACTGTAATTATTCTTTGATGGGATCTTTATGTCTCTTTGAGTTGATTATGTCACATTACTTCAACTCATCTCATTTAAGTATTATTTCATAATTATTAAATGTAAAACATAATTTTTGTTATTTATAATTATTTAATTTATTTAATTTCATGATATTTTTATGATAGGTTCAATCTAGACAAAACAAATATCATTTGACTCATCTTTAACAACCTCCAACAAATTATATTCTCATGTTTAAGTTTTTAAATACTTCACTTTCTATGATTTTTCACTCTTGTGAGGCCTTTTAATTCATGTTTCATTGATGACAAAGATTCTCATACTTGATCTCTGTAATATCTTGGAATGCAAATCTTATGTATAATTTATATCAATCCTTCAAATTTTGCTTTGATTTGGTTATATTAATGTAACCCTAAATTAATTCCTTAGTGGCCACTACATTTCTTTGATTTGGTTTAATTATTCGGTTTCAATATAACTCAATTAAGCCATGATATACATGTCGTTTGACTCATATCGACATGCCTAACCAATTAAATATTAAGTTTTATATTTCTGAATATTTTATTATCTTAAGCTTTCGAAATCTCGACAAGCCATTTATATTTGTACTTAAATTCATAGTCGAGGATGCAGCTTTTAATTTCCTTAGAATGTTCTAAAAAAATTTACCAAGGAATTTATATAATTGTTTCTGGTTTTATTTCATTTGATTTGGTCATATCATCAACTTATTTCATTTCATCTTCAATATTTGTTCACTTTATCCTATAATAATAATCTTTCTTTATTTTTATTTATTTACTTCAGAAATTTATAATAAACCAAAACATGGTTTGATATAGGTTATATAGATGTCATTGAACTTCCATTAGCAAGCCCTATCCAATCAAAAATCTTTTTAATTTTTTGAAAGTCTTATTTTTTCAATTTTTTCGAACATTTCTGGAAGTATATTAACTCACATATTTAGTGACCAAGAACGTTACACTCAATCTGCTTAGTAACTTTGGATGCAAATTTCTTGTACCAATTATCTTATTTCTTTAATTTGTTTTATTTCATTTTGTTACATTGCCATGAAACTCTAATTCTCCTCTTATGTGATATTTACATAGCTTTGCTTTATTAACGTTGTAGTCCTTCAATTTAGGTAATTTTTATTTTAATATATATTTACTTGATATTACTATTATTATTATTACTTATTCTTAATTTCTTTTGTCTCTTTAGTGTTTTAGAATAAAACATTTTCACTAAATTTATCTCATTTCTTCAATTTTTTGCATTGATTTTATTATGTTACAAATGAACTCATAGTCTCTTATGTGTGACTTTCACATAACTTTAATTTGGTTATGCTTCATTACTTTTCTTTAACTCATTTCAAGTTTAATATATGATTACATTAATATTAAAATCGATGTTTATAACAATTTATAAATTTTCATTTTAGTAATTTGTAATAATTGAAAAATGTGGTATGATTGAGATAAAATAAATGCCAATGGAATAGTCTCAAAGAGCTCTATATTAGTAAATACTAACTTCTATATTTTCATAAATATTCTATTTTCTAGAGTTTAGTACTTTTATAAAATTTTTCTATTCGTGCCTCTTTTGAATATCAAGAATGTTACATAGGATCTCTTTAGTATCATAGAATTCAACTTTCTTATGTTAGTTATCTGTTCTTTTATTATTGAAAATTGATGTTTATATCATTTTGATTGGTTATATTGTATTTCTTCAATTAGTGTAATCTAAAGTTTAAAATATATCAATTATTATTCAAATAATAATTTATTATTAATATTTTTATTTTCTTAAAAATTTACAATATATTCAAATGAGGTAGATTAAGATTAATAAACATTGCATGGCCTATATGTGTCGATGACCTTTTCCCAATAAACATTTTTTTATATATTTTCAAATATTTTTTTATGTTTTTTATTACTTTATAAGGCATTTTCATTCATATTTGATTCGACGATCGATGATGTATTACTATATCTTAATAGTAATTTGTAGTGTACCATTAACATATAATTTATCTAATTTCTTAAAATCTTCGACGTTCATTTAATTAGATTATAATGAAACTAAAAATCTAAACTTATGGAATGCATACATGGCTTTACTTTTGTTGCATTAATTTTCTTCAATTTATCATATTTCAACTTTAATATATATATATATATATATCTACATGATTTTAAAATAGTAATTTAACTTTTTGATTTTTTTCTTTGATAATTTATTGAACTTACCAATTAGAGTAGCCTAGAATGGTTTTATCCAATTAAATATTGACTTTTAAAGAAAACATTTTTGGTTATGGCACATTTTGTTATATATTCTTATTTATACTTATATTGGTGGCATGTGTTTGTCCCTTCTAGCCTCTTATTGGTCATAGGTGTTTCTAAATCTATAGGCCTCCCATATTCTATGATAAATTTCACTACATGGGCGTCACCTTAGCCAAAAATGCCTCCCATATTCTATGATAAAGAAGCTCTTCGTAAATTGGCAAGCTAAAACTTTCTAGATTGTAAAAGTAAGAGTTCCTAAATGAAAATATAGATATTTATTTCACTAAAGTAGTGCACACCCCTAACAAAAAAGTACTTTGCATAAAGACATCAATTCTAGAACATTAATAGAAGATAAGATAATTAATAGATAATAAACAAAGTAATCATTTTATTAGCAATATCTTCTAAGAATTTAGTACTAGTATTAAAACAACAAACATTAAATGAAGTTAAAGAGAAATTAATGATTAACTTTGGAAAATTTCTCTTATATAGAAACAAATATTATAGAAACAAAAGTAAATTTGTTTCTTGGCTGGCATCTCTTGCTCAAAAGAAATAATAAATAGAGAAAATAATGAAATTACAAAAATATAGCTTTCTAAATAATTTGCTAAATCACCATAAGGAAAAATAATAGATCCCTTAATGTATTAGTAGATTTTAAAAAATTTTTAATTTTTTAAATAAAGATATAAATTTAATTTTTAGGTGAATATATTTACCAAATGAAAAATCAATAGAGACCATAGATTGTTGGAGCATTGAGCTGGCTAAGAAAATGAGAAAAAAAGTTTCACTTAGAATTATTTACTCCTAAGATAGAAATAAATCATAAAAAAAGTGCTTGTATTTGTTCATAAATGCCTTGTTATGATAGTAGTTATAAGATACACAAAAAAGCCTATGAAGAAAAACTCTAACACTCTTACCAAATAATGACAATAATAATAATCTTAGAGAGCATTTATTAGAAGTTTAGCACTAGAGATGAATGTTAGAGGAGAAATAAGTTACTTAACATTATAATATTTCATTCAGGCTCAAAAACCTTACAAAGATATAAAATTAGACATAAAAAAGTATATGATACAAACAAAAGGAATCTCTTCATTTGTAAAAGCTCTATAAGTAAATAATTAAACTTATTAGAGATTAGATATAACATATATCAACAACATATCATTAAATTCTTAGCAAAATCTTGCATCAAAATTATCAAATCCAAAGTTTTATCCAGTGACCAACTTTAAGGAATAGAATGTGATATCTCCTTAGTGCAACAAACGCAAACATATGTGCCAAACTATGCAAGCTATTTTACTAATACCATTTGGAGACTTAGCTATGGATATTCAAATCACCATGCTATTCTTGTAGGAGAAGATTTAGATGATGATGATGATTGAAGGTTTAAACTCTAAAGATCAAACCCCATATTCTATTAAATAATTTATTACAGAAGCAATTATAGGAGTCAGAAGTAATTGCATGTTCTAAATTTCTTAAAGCATACTTTTTAATTCTTATGCTTTCCTAAAACCTTAATTTGAAGAACAACTCCAAGCTTTTCTAAGACATAACTTTGATGAACTACAACTCTTAGGGATGAATATGGTAAGTTATGGTAGTGTGACATTAGATACCATAGCTACTTCCTTCATAATAACTCTCAATTACCAAGCACCAATAAGCCTATCAAACATAATACAACCAACATCATTTTGAGAAGAAAGTAATTGTTTCACATTCCTAAGATGAATAAGAATGTCACAAAAAATGGGGCACCATAGGTGATATACTTAAAAAAACAACTAAGGAAATGTCTTTTTCTTAGTAAGCACCCATCCCAAAAAATGGTCAAATTTACTACACAAGGGTGAAGCCAAATGATTATTTCATAATTGGAAATGATCATATCCTGAAGATTTTGAGCAAATGTTACAATTAGGAAATAATCTTGACTATGTAACTGGTATAATTTGAGAAATCATCCAAGGCATAGAGCCTTGTCAAGGACATACATTAGGATGAAGTTATGCAAGATTTAGAATGATTAACAATAATTAGTTTCAATCATATAATACATTATAGTGAAGATTATTCAAAAAGAATTGCAAAATAGGTAGATGCTTCATGAATGTCACATTAAGGGAAAAATATTTTGAGAAACTACCACGACAATTAAGAGAAATTATTAGCAAAGAAATTGAATGAATTAGAATGTTATAAATTATCATAGGAATCAATTCTTCGATTATGTTTATCTTTAATTATGTCAAAGAAAAATGCATTGAATAAGATGATGAAAAGAAAATTAAAACCTTTGGTTATTGTAATAAAATAAGGATACCAACATACTATAGTGCTAGCCATGTTAGAAATAATGAAGCAGCACATATTATGAACAAGTTTACGTTGGAGATCAGATAAAACTGTTCAAAACTTATAATCCATTAGCAAAAAAATATAGGTTATTTATTTTTAGAGAAATAAGTCATTTTATCAGTCAATGCTTAAATAAGAAATTAGATCGAGAAAGAATAAACAAGTACATTGAACTAGACATTAAAGAAAAATATGATATTGTAAGCTTAGTTAAAATCTAAACTTAATGAGATAATGATATTATAGTTATTTGGATGACCAAGTTAAGCTAGATGATGTAGACATACAAGTTTTAAACATAAATATAGAAAACTATTGGAATTTAGAAAAAGAAACCCAATATCTCCTTAAAAATTATAACTTTAAACAATCTAAAGTATATTATGATCATGAATTTTAAGATTCTATAATAACCATTAACCAAAAGTGTGGTGAATGTCAAAAATATTTAGTGAAAAATAACATAACAACTTCTAAGAAATTTTATTAGGAGTTATGGAGTTTTTATGCTAAAAAATTAGTATGTAATATGACTCAAAAATTGCAAAAGTGTGATAATAAGATAGAAAATAATTTAATTAAAGGATTTTATCTTCAAAGAAGACAACAACTAAGAATTTTTTTAAATATGTACATAAACTATGATGATTTATAATAATGTGTTAATATTGGACAAAATGTAATTTACAGATTATACAAAAAACTCTTTAAAGCATTATAGAAAAATTTAGATAACATGTCAATTAGAGATAATGAACCTCAATTTAATCTTTAAAATGAAAAAAATAGATGCAACCCAAAAGTCTTTGAGAATTTGAAAGGCATATTGAAGAATTGTTAAGATCTGGATTATTAAGGGAAAGTAATAGCCCTCCACCAACGACTACATTTGTACTTAAACAAAATTCTAAAACAATACAAGGTAAAACAACAAAGCTATTTATATAAACTATTTAATGATAATACTATAAATAATATGTACATTGTACATAGCATAGAAAATATGCTACATAAAATTGAAATAATATTATGAATTGCTTGTTATGCCCTTTCGATTATAACTTGCACTATCTTTATTTCATTGAAAAAATATATCTTCAAAAAATATAAACAAAATTCATGGCAACTTGCATAGATGATATTCTTATCTCTTGTCTACACACTCTTACTCTTTTTACCTATTTCGATCTTTTTATCAAAATATGGCTGTAGAAAGGTCTAGCATTATCAAAAATGAACTTGTAAATAAAGAAATGATAGATTAACCTTTCATGAATAAATATTTTAAACAAAAAGTTAAAATCACAATATCATGTTAGTAATTCTATCATGGACATGCCAAAAATTTACCAACACCTAAAGATATTAAGAGATTTCTTTGAGAACATAATTATGTATTCTTTTTCATTCCAAATTTAGCTGAAGTTGTAAGAACAATGCAAGTTAGAACTATGTTGAATGGCAATGGATTCTTTAGCGATCAAGATATCAGGTGGGTGAAAAAGATAAAGCAAAAAACCAAAGCAATGGCTCTTTCACACTTACCTCTTCTATGTATTTATTTACAGTAGTACAAGATGGATGCATTGAATGTCAGCGTGGGATATCGAAATAAGTAAGAAAAGGCAGCAAAAAAAGATGAACTTATAGGTACATATCAAAGAAAAAATTATGAAAGTAAAGTAATTACTATATATGTTGAACTTTATCACATCTATATAGCTTATATAGCTTTGAATTATTCCTATAAAATATAGGATAATTTACTATTAGTACTGATTTCAAAGAAATCATTGAATCTTATGATAAACTAATCACAATAAATTAGCCACTAAAAAGTGTTTATTATTTAATGATTTTCTTATTAATTGTCGATGTCATATAATCATCAAATGTATAAATGAAGAGATAACAATTTAACTAATCACCTCTCCCACACAATTAGCATAAAACTATCCTTGAAAGGCCACTAGGGTCATAACATAGATAATTAGCAAACAAATGGACACAAAAAGCTATCAATTAACATAGTATATGGCCCTAGAAAGCTTTGAAGTAGTACTATAAATTGCCATAAAAAGCATCAAAATGCCACTATTATAAAGATATTTTATCAAGTTAAAGAATGAAACACTAACATATTTTATAGGAAAAGGCCTTTTTTGTACCAAATCACTTTTCGGCTCATAAACTGAATAGATTTTTTAGAATTTAAATTTAAAATACATACCCAACATTTAGTTAACAAGGTCAACAAGTACTTATTCGATCCTCAGTGGAATACTAGAAAGGACAAGAATCTATTTTTATATGTCATAAACGTTCTTGTTGGTAAGCTTTGTTTGACTAAGTCCCTTAATGAAACATCTTCCTTAGCAACAAAAAAACTTTTTGACTTCCATAAAGATGTAAGAATAGCACAAGATTTCAAATTATGAAGAGAAAGACACCATTGGATTAATTATATAAAAGGAGTTAGAATATAAGCTTGGTCAAGGAAAAAAAGTGGAAATCAGGCCACAAGATTTTGAAAATCAAAAATACCAAATATCTTTGTAGTATAACCCTATGATGTCTTTTTAGTCAAACAGTTACGATATGTTCTCAGACACAACAAGGAAAAGATAGCAGGATGGTAAAAGTATATTTAATAAATTCCCTTAGAAATTATTTGTACTATAGAAGGAAAATTTGTATGCATCTTGACATACCAAACACAAAGATATCTTGGAAATATTCAGACTTCACCATGACCCTACGAAGAGATTCTACTAACTTAGACTTATCATCAGGGAAAGACTAAATTGTTCTTAATAAAGAACTTAATTCTCTTAAAAGTTCAAGAATATAGTTCATTTCAATTATTGTTACCAAAAAATATTTTAAGTTAACGAATTTTGTTGCAATTCATTAACATCAGCATACAATCTTGCCACAGACCATAAATCTATAGAATCTCAGAGAAGCTAGAAAAGAAAACTTAGGCACTTCAATAAGCCATAGAGTGTGAGTATTCAATGTAGCAGTTGATAAGTTTACTGGTCTATAAGACCAAAAAAAACAAATATAATGAAAAAGAAGTCATGCATTTGCTATTAAGGCCAATAATTCCTTTTTAAAAGAAGACAAGAATCTTTATGAAGAAACTTGAACAAAAATTTATGGGGATGAAGATCTTTTCAAAAAATAAATTTATGTGCCTTTCTTATGGAATATGAATGATAGTACTAAAGTTTTAGAGCTTTTCTAATAATAATATAGATTTAAAAATAATCTATATGGGGGATTACTAAAAAAACTTTTGGGATCATAAAAATGTTGATCATTATAATATGTCTTATTCCAAACAATTTATGAATCTTATAGACACTGGAGGCTCACCAAAAGTTCATAAATCTTGAGGAATTGAGGTAGACTAGGACCAAAAGCTTGAGCACATCCAAACATATGGCATTAGACCAACAAAATGCCTTTGGTGGAATAAAATAAAGATTTATGACTTGTTAGGGTCACATGTGAAACAGTGAGCATTGGGCTCTACCCTTTTTTTCTAAGCCACAAGGTTTTTTTTAGAGAAGCTTATTATAAATAACCATTCTCACTAGTAACAAGCCACACTTGCTACTTAGGGCTCTACCCTTATTTTCTACTTATTGATCATTTTGGTAACTATAGAGAGTGGTTCACATACATTTTGTTTTCAGTTTCTTCACAGAGTAGCTTGTACCTTTTAGAGATGGAATTCATATTGCTCTAAGTTTATATTATCGACAATTGGTTGTTTCGTTTTTCTAAACAATGGAGAACCATGATTCTAACACATCTTATTGCCTTTATGGTTTTGTCCTATAAACTTGTTTAAACACTCTCTTTCTACTTTATTATTTTTGTTTTGTTTGAAAATAAGAAAAATTTTACCACAAATAGTCACAGATGAGTAGCTATTATTTAGTCATTTTCTTCTTAATAGTGGATATAAGGTAGTGCAATAACTATGTGAATTATTTTGCTTAAAAAGGGTCCACTAATCTCCCCATAAGTTCTATATATATGGCTACAAACTTGAAAAAACATTTATATTTCAGCAAGTAGGCCTTATCATGATGGTAGTTTTGGGATTAGATTAATAAGGAAAAGGTGCAAAAACACAAATAATCTTAATAGATATTTGTAATAACACTTTTAGATAATGTTTAATAGAAAGTTTAGTAGTTGACATGAGTGACTAATGGTGTTACATGTGATCTAGTCTGTATCTTCGTATGCAATGTTTCTATAAAGTTTATCTCATTTATTTAAATTTTTTGCTATGACTTGGCATATTAAAATGAAGCTTTAATTCTCTTATCACGTGACTTTTACATTGGTTTGCTTTAGTTATATTACATTGCTTCAAGTTACCTCATTCCAACACAATATACAATTTAGTTTATAATAAAATAAAAAATTATTAAAATTTATGTTTCACTACTTTGGTTGCTCATAGAAATTCTAAACGTTGTTTGATGGAGACAAAATAAACGTCATTGGAGTCATCTTGATGATTGCTATAAAAATAAAAATTTATTTTATATTATAAAGTATTTAATTTTAAAGTTTTTTGCATGCTTTATATAGTATCTTGATTCTTACTTGATTTGAAGATTGAGAATATTACACTAAATCTCCCTAGCATCTTCGAGTGTAGCTCTACTTTACTATATTTTCATTTGTTCAAAGTTTTTTGTTTAATTTGGTTATATTATGATTATTAATGTGCTTCTAGTGTGATCCTTACATCACCTTGATTTGGCAATATTACATTACTTAAAGTTTAATTTTTTTCTTTTACATTGATCTCCTTAATATTAAAATAATACTTTTTATTACATATGCTTACTTTCTTTGATAATTTGTGCTATTTCTAAATGTATTCCAATGGAGACATGACAAACTTTTTTGGGATGCATCACAGTAAATTTTCATTGTGCACCAAATTTAACAATTGATGATGTTACACTCGATCAACTTATTTTTCGGGATTACAAATTTCTTATGTAATTTATCTCGTTTCGATAATCTTTTCTCATCAATAAAGTTAAATATTACTATTTAGAAATAAATCTCTTATCATATGATCTTTACATCACATTTGTTTAATAACATTACTTTGCTTCAATTTATCTTATTTCAAATTAAATCTATATTTACTTAATATTAAAAAAAAAATTATTATTCTTTAAAAATTTTTATTTTTGTAATTTGTAATGTTTTAAATGAGCTTCAGTCCAGATGGAGCAAACATTATTGGATGCATCTCAACCTACTTTTTTTAATTGAATATTTTTTTTGTAATTCTTTAATATTTTATTTTCTTTGCTTTCACATGCTTCTCAACACATGTTGATTGGCATAAGATTTGATGTTTGACAATGCTGAAGTCCATCTTGACAATATTTTGGAATGTAGCTTTCCCATCTTATTTATTTTAATTTTTCAAAGTTTTCATTTTTAATTGTTATATACCCTTGATGCTCTAATTGTCCTCTAATGTGACCCAAACTTTACTTTTATTTTCTTGCATTACATTACCTCTATTTTCTTATATTAAGATTTGTAATATATTTACTAAATACAAAAAAAATAATATGTTATCATTTATGGCTATTTAATTTGTTAACATGCAATAATTCAAAACAAGGTCTATTTTAGTTGAAACGATCACTATTGGCCTCATCTCAACTAGCATTATCAAATTTAGTTGCCATTTTTATATAGTTTTTTATTTTTGTACTTTATATCCTTTTAACATATCTTTTGGGAGATCTCCTTAACTTAGAATACATTTTTTCCTTACAATTTATTTATTGTTAAAAATACTTTACTTTGACTTGTTAGTGTTATTATGTGACTCTAACTCTCCTCAAATATAACTTTTATAATTTAACTTTTTTATTTTAATATTAATTTATTTAAACTTAAAGTAGTCATTTTTTTTGTTTATACATATTTACATTCACAATTTATCGTATATTGGACTGAGTTCTAATCTTTATAAAGAAAAATTCCATTGGACTTGCCTTTATGACCTATATCAAAATAATTATTTTTTTATTTCAAAATATTTTATTTCTAAATATTTTATTTCCTTAAATTTTGGCATGCATTATGAGACATCATGTTTTGTACCTAACATAATGATTGATGATGTTATAATATTTAATTTATTAATTTCTGGTAATTCAAAATGATATGAAATAGAGATGAAAAATATGTCTTGGAATGTTGTTGATGAGTTTATCAAACAAAGCTTTAATACTTTATTTTTTTAGAAACCTCATTTTCATGGTTTTCGCTTGCTTTATGCGAAGTACTAATTCTTATTTGATTTTTTAATACCGAAAGTCAGCCTTAATGTCCACTGTATCATATATGTAAACTTTCTCGTAAACTTTATCCTATTTTTTCAAATGTTTCACTAGAACTTTGTTATGTTGCCATATAGCTCTAAATTTTCTATTAATATGACCTCTACATCACGTTGAATTTGTTATACTCCATTATTTCAATTTATCTCATTATATTTTTAATATAATTTTTTTAATATCAAAAAAATATTTTTTAATATTAAATATTAATATAAAATTTCTAATAACAAAATAATATTTTTGTAGTTTGTAATAATTCTAAATGATATCATTTTGAGATGAAACAAATGTCACCCCATCTTGATAAGTCGTGTGATTTTGGCACATACTATTAGACTTTATAATATGTACCTGATTTGATGATTGAGGATATTAATTAGATAGCCTTCTTACCTAGCATTGGAAATTTCTTATACAATTTACATCATTTTTTCAATTTTTTTCTTTGATCTAGTTATGTTACTTTGAAACATTAAATCTCTTCATGTTGACCATTACATCACTTTACTTTTTTTTATTTAACATTAGATAAATTTATTTCATTTTCTTAAAATTTTTTTTTAACATTAAGTTTTTGTATCATTAATGCTGATTTACATCAATAATACATTACTTTAATTTATATCATTTTAATTTTAAAATATTTTTACTTAATACTAAAATAGTTTTTATTATTTATGTTTATTTGCATTGGTAATTAATTGAAATTCCAAATGATACTCAATTAAAAATGAGAAAATATCATTTGACTCATCTCAACAAACTTTAAGAGACATTTTTATTCATAGCTCTCTTTAAAATCAAGAGAGTTACATTAATTATTTTTATTACCTTGGAGTGAGTGTTTCTTATATTAATTATACCATTTTTTTAAGGTTTTCTCCTTTGATTTTTAATAGTACATTGTATGTCTAAATCTTTTCATGTGTGATATCACTTTGACTTTGATATACTATGTTGTTTGAATTTACGTTATTTTAACATTAATAAATATCACAAAATTTTAAAATGATAAATTATTTTTATTTATGTTTATTTAGTTTTTTAATTTATAGTAATTTCAATAAAAATTTAATCAAGAAGAAAGAAATATCATTAGACTCGTCTTGCTTAGTAATAATAATTAAATATTTTGTCCTGTAATATTTTTAATTGTTGCATTCTTTAAAGTTTTGACATATTTTGGAAGACATTTTGAACCTAATTTGGTGATCAAAGATGTTACAACCAATCTTTTTGGTTTTTAGGAAAGTAAAATTTTAATGTAATTTATCGAATATTTTAATACTTTTACTTTGAATTTGTTATATTACTATCAAACTCGAAATCTTCTCTCATTTGTACTTGAAATTAGTTTGACATGAATGGAATGCTATTATAATCATCTTGACATGGTCACAAAGAATAAATGTTTCTTTTTTTGTTTTAAAATATTTTATTATCTATGACTTTTGCATGCATTATGAGTCTTTTTAGTTAATATCTATTTTGACATTCGAGGATCTTCCTTCAATGACCATTTTGCTTTGGAATGCAATTTTTTGGTATAATTTATCTTATTTCTTCAAATTTCATAGTAATTCCGAATGATATTTCCTTAAACTAAAATCTCTTCTTATGTGAATTTAGTTACATTATAATTATACCATTTCTCTCATTTCAACTTTAATATATATATTTACTTAAACTTAAAAATATTTTTTTAATTATTTATGCATATTTATCTGATTAATTCATTGTAATTCTAAATTAGGTCTAGCAGAGGCAACAAATTTCATGAGACTTATCTTGACGAGCTCTACCCAATTAAATATTATTTTTTTATATTTTTTAAGTACTTTATTTTTAGGACATTGACATGTTTTATGAGAAATTTTTATTCTTACCTAATTTGATGATCGAGATTGTTACACTCAAACTATTTATTACATAGGAATTTAATTTTCCCTTATTTTTTTATTTTATCAAACTTTTGTCCTTTGATTTTGTTATGTTATCTTGTAACTCTAAATCTTTTCAATGTGTTACATCGCTTTGATTTTTTTATATAACATTGCTTCAATTTATCTCATTTAAAATTTAATAAATATTTACTAACAAAATTTATTTTTATTAAAGTTTATTTAATTTTTTTAATTCGTAGTAATTCCAAATGAAGATTGATGGAGAAGAAAGAAATGTTGTTGGGCTCATCTTAATGAGCACTAACATTTAAATAATTATCTTTATTAGATTATTTAATTATTTTTTAAGGTTTGAAATATTGTTTGATTATTTTATTATTTTTTATTTTTATCTATCTTGATGATCAAGAATATTACACGTAATCTTCTTAGTGTGTGGGAAAACAATACCCCAATATATATTTTATCTCTTTTTTCAATATTTTTACATTGATTTGGCTCTACTACTTTTAACACTAAATCTCTTCTTTTGTGACCCTTAAATTACTTTGTTTTGTTTACGTCACATTTCTTAATTTTTTTAATTTGTCTTTAATATATATTTACTTAATATTAAAATAATGTTTGTTATTATTTATACTAATTTTTTAGTAAGTGATAATATTTCTAATTTAAGATGGAACGTGATAAAACAAACATCATTAGGCTACCATAATGAGCCATATCTAATTAAATATTTCTTTTTTATGTATATTTTATTTTTTATTTTTTGAAATTTTTATTAGATGTTTTGATTCATACTTTCTTTAATAATGATGGTGCTGCATCAATACTCTTTATTATCACGGAATGTAGCCTTGCCATATAATTTATCTCATTTCTTAAACTTTTTTACTTTTATTTCATTTTTTTTAATGGGACTGTCATTCTCCTATCATATGATTTTCAAAACACCTTAATTTGAATATATTACAATGCTACAATCTATCCATTTTAGCTTTAAGGAATATTAATTATTTATTAAATAATAATTTATTCCTATTTAAGTTAAATTACTTTGATAATTCATACTAATTCAAAATGATGTTTGATGGAGATAAAAAAATGTTGTTGGACTCATCTCGATGTGCTTTTTAAATTTAAATGTTTTTCCTATACTTTTAAATATTTAATTTTTAAAGGTTTTGGTATACTTTATTAGAATTTTTTATTTAATTGATGATCTGGCTTGTTACAATCAATATCCCTAGTATCTTAGAATGCCACATTCTCATGCAACTTATTTCATTTCTTCAATTATTTTTTTTTAATTTAGATATAGTAGTATATTACTCTAACTCTCCTCTCATGTGATCTATATATCACATTGATTTGGTTATGATTTATTGCTTTATCTTATCATAATTGAGCTTACTATTCTTATATGTTTTATTATTTAGCTATAAGTTTAAACAAGGTCCGATTGAGACAAAAAAGTCATTGGAGCTGTTTCCATTACCATTATCAAATTAAGTATTCATTTTTATATTTTTTAAATATTTTATCATACAGTTTATCTCATTTTTTCAATATTTTTTGTTAACATTGTTATGTGATGATGAAACTCTGTCTTTTCTCGCATGACATTTGCATCGTTATTATTTGGACATATTACATTGCCTTAATTTATATCATTTCATCTTTATTTTATATTTGATAAATATAAAAAATAATTTGTTATTGCTTATGATTTCCTTCACTTGTAATTCACTACTAAAAAAACTATACTAGATTGATTCTGATGAGGTGTTTCTTGTTAATTTTTTTATTTTAAAATACTTAATTTTTTAGTGTTTTAACATTCTTTATGAGTGATTTAAACTTGTAGTTAATTTGACAATCCATAATCTTACTATTGACATCCTCAATATCTTTGAGTGCATTAATTTTATACCACTTATATCATTTTAAATCTTTCTCTTTGATTTAGTTATATTTCTATGAAGCTCGAATTCTTAAATCATGTGACCAATATATAGAGTTTGTCAAATTATATTGATTGTTTTTATTTTATTTCAACTTTAATATATATTTCCATGATATTTAAATAATATTTTTTATTTTGTATTTTCCTTGGTAATTCATAGTAATTTTCAATTTAGGTTAAATGGAGATCAAGCAACTACCATTATACTTGTCCCAACGTGCTCAATCCAATTGAATATTTACTTTTATACTTTAAAGCAATTTGTTTTCTAATATGTTTTTTTATATTTTATGAGACACTTTTATTTTGGATAGATTTGATGATATAAGTTGTCACACTTGATATCTTTAGTATCTCAAAAAACAACATTCTTGTATAATTTGTCTCATTTCTTTGAATTGTTTTCTTTTCATTGATTATATTACTATGAGACTCAATTCTTCTCTAATTTGATCTTCATATTATTTTCATTTTTCCACATTTCTTTTCTTCATTTTATCACATTCTAGCTTTATTATGCATTTACATTGTATTAAAATGATGACTTATTTTTTATGCTTTTGAAATATTTTAACATATCTCAATAGGCTCTTCCATTTAAATATTCTATTTGTTTATTTTAAATATTTTATTTTATAATGTGTTTACATTTTTTATGATGCATTTTTTTTGCACCATATTTGATAATTAAGGATGTTATGCTTAGTTTTCTTGGTACCTTGGAGTGCAACTTTTAGTTAAGATTTGTGTCATTTTTTCCAATTTTTTATTTTCATTTTGTTATATCATAAAATAATTCTAATTTTCTCCTTTTGTGTCCTTTGTATATTTTTTTAATTAGGCATATTACATTATCTTAATTAAACTTATTTAAAATTATTTAAATATTAAAAAAAGTAACTGTTTTTTATTCTTATTTGCTTCTATAATCAAATAAAACTTAAAACAAGGGTTGGCTAAGAAGAAAAAATAATGTCACACTTAACTGATTTTTGTACTTTTTAATATTTTCTTGCATTATTATGACAAGCTTTTTATGTGTTTTTTATTCATATAAATTTAATCATCAATGATGCTTCATTGGATTCCCATAGTATCTTGGAATATGTTTTTCTTGTACAATATATCTTAATTTTCAATTTTTGCTTTGGTTTGTTTATATTACTATAAAGTTCTAGCACTTGTCTTGCGTCACCTTCACAAGTCATTTATTTAGTTATAATATGAAATTAATTGATATAAACTTATCTATTTATTTACATGACAATAAAAAAAGTACTATTATTTATGGTTATTATCATTGGCAATTTCCAATAACTCCAAATCTAGTATAATGTGATGGAGGAGGCAAAATTTGTCTCGTCTTACAAAAGACTTTTTTGATATAATTTATCTCATTTATTAAAATTGTTCACTTTGGCTGTAATATATTTCTAGGTAACCTAAATTTTTTATCGTGTGACATTTACATCACAATAATTTGGTTCTTTTACTTTTCTACAATTTATATTGTTTTAGCCAGAACATATATTTGCTAGTATTAACAAAATAATTTTCTATTTTATATACTTATTTATTTTTTCAATTCACATAATTCGAAACAAGGTTCAATCAAGACCAAATGATCATCATCAAACTAATCTCATTGGCTATAACTAATTAAATTGTTTAATTTCTTATATTTTAAAATATTTTTTAACTAGAAATTTAGCATACTTTTTGTTGCATTAATTCATTTTGATTTGATGATTGATGATGTAACACTCCATCTCTTATACATCTTGGTTTGCAAATTTCACTTTCTATATTTCTCATTTTCTAAAATTATTTTCTTTGATCTGGTTATACTACCTTGAAGCTATAATTCTCGTATAATCTGACCATTACATGGCTTTTATTTTCTTATATTACATAGCATCAATTTAACTTTTTTTCTACTTTAATATATATTTAATAAATATTAAAAAAGTAATTTATTAATCGTTATGTTCAATTTTTTTTGAAATTTATTTTAATTCCAAATGTTGTTCAATGAAGATAAAACGAACATTATAGTACTTAACCCGATCAACTCCATTGAATTAAAAATTCATTTTTATATTTTTAAAAATTTTATTTTCTAGTGTTTTAGGATGTTGAGAAGTGAACTTCAATTTTTTTTTTAATTAAGCATCAAGGTTGCTACAATAGATCTCTTTGCTATTATGGAATGAAATTTAATCGTATACATTACCACTTTCTTTGAAAACTTTTTCTTTAATTTAGCTATATTACGATGAAACTATTATTCTCGTCTTGTCTAAGCATTGCTTCACTTTTATTTTGTTATATTATTATCTTAGATTCATTTTAATTTAGAGTTAATAAATATCTTCTAAAGCTTAAAACAATTGGTTAATATTATTTGTGTTTATTTATTTTTGTAATTAGTAGTATTTCCAAAATGAGGTCCAATCGAAATAAAGGAAATGTCATTGGATTGTTGTCAACGAACTCTAGCCTAGTACAACATCATTTGTATATGTTAATAAGTTTCATTTTCTAGAATTTGGGCATACTTCACAAGGACATCAATTGATATCTTATCAGAGGTTTTATGTCTTTACACTACTATCTCTTAAGACCTTGGAGTACAACTTTCCAAAAATATTTATCCCATTTCTTCAAAATGTTTCTATTGATTTGGATATATTTATTTGTTACTCAAAATCTTCTTTTCACATAACTTTTACATTGCACAGATTTTGTTATATACTTTGCTTCAATTTGTCTCATTTGAACCTTGATATATTTTTTTATTAATATTAAGATAATAATTTGACCATAGTTAGGATTATTTATTTTGGTATATCATAGTTATTCCAAATGTTGTCCAATAAAAGAGAATCAATGTTGTTTAAATAATCTTAATGATCTCTTTCCAAATACATATTAATTTTTTGTGGGCTTAAATATTTTTTTGAAGGTTTTTACTTGCGTTGCAAGGCATTTTGAATCATACAAGATTTGATATTTGAGAAAGTTGCCCTTGATCTCCTAATATCTTGCAATAGAGCTTTTCACTTATACTTTATTTCATTTCTTCAAATATTTTTATATATTACTATTTAACTAGAATTCTTCTCTAGCATAAGGATATTGATCTAATTTTGTTGTATTACTTTTTTAAAAATTATCTCATTTGAGCTTTACTAAACATATATAAAAAATAAAATAATTATATTATTTAAGTTAGTTTAATTTGGTATGTCATAGTATTTCAAATCATTGTTTGAATGAGATGAAAAAATGTCACTAGACTCGTCTCAAGGAGCTCTATTAAATGAAGATCCCACCTTTTATTTTTAAAATTATTTTTTTCTAGGTTTTTGGCATGCCTATTGAATCATTTTGATTCATACCTAATTACGCGATCAACAATGACACCCTAAATCTCCTAAAGTTTTGCAAAGTAACATTAGCATATAATTTATCTTATTTATTGATATTTTTTCTTTGATTTGTTTTTATTATTATGTTACTCTGACTCTCACTACCTTTGAACCATACATGTCTTAGATTTGGCTATATTACATTAATTTAATCTAACTTTTTTTACTTTAATAAAAATTTATTTAATGCTAAGATAACAAAATATTATTATTTTGTCTTATTTATTTTAGTGTCATATAGTAATTTTAAATGAGATAGGATCAAAGAAAAATTGTCATTACACTCTTTTTAATCAACGTTATTTAGAACAATTTTTGCTTCGATATTTCTAAATATTTTATTTTCTTTGATCTTATTGTGCCTCAAGTGGCATTTTTATTCATGTATGATTTGATAAATGAAGATATTAGACTTGATATGATTTCTACTTTAAAAATATCTTTCATGTACAATTTTACCATCTATTCCAATTTTCTATTTTAATTTGAAAAAATTTCATAGATTTTTGAACACTACACAAGCCAATTCAATTGATACATGACTTACAATCGAGGTTGTCATCCTCCATTTTCTTTGTGTCTTTCAAATTAAGTCTCACATGATTTATACAAAATTCTTGAAATGTTTCTCTTCAATTTCGTTTTGTTGTTATGTAACTGAAATCCCTTTTCATGTTCCCTCTAGATCACTATATTTTTGTTTAACTAAAATCTCTTTTGGCTAATTTTATATGATATTTCAAGTATTACTTGATTTAAAATTGAGCACGTTGCCCTTGATCTCCTTGCTATCTTGTAATAGAAACTTTTCTTACACCTTATCTCATTGCCTTGAATGTTTTTTCTTTTATTTGATTATATTATTATGTAACTCTGAATCTCATCTCATGTGGCTTTTACATCACTTTGATTAGGTTATAATATTTTACTTCAATTTATTCCACTTCTACTTTATTATATATTTTAATAATATTACAACCATAATTCTTTATCATTTATGATATAACAATAGAAAATTCACAGCAATTTTAAATAAGGTCAAAATAAGAAAAAATAAATATCAATATAATCATCTTAATTAGCTTTATCTAATTAAATATTTATTTATATATTTTAAAATATTTATCTTCTTGGGTTTTGTCACCCTTTGTGAGTCATTTTAATTCTCACCTAGTCTGACCATCGATCATATTACACTCGGTCCCTTTAACATATTTAAAAATAATTTCCTTGTACATTATATCACATTTATTCAAATCTTTATATTTATTGTTGTACAATAGTGTTTCTCTAAATCCTCTCTTTTATAGTGTTTATATTGCTTTCATTTAGTTATATGACATTACTTATTATATATCTACTTAACACGAAAATAATAACTTATTTTTATTTAGTCATATTTATATGAGTAATTAGCAATAATTCCAAAAACCTTCTTATAGAGAATAAAAGACCATCGTTAAACTTTTCTCATTGATCTACATCAAAATATATATTCATTTTTATATTTTTTAAATGTTATATTTATTTTTTAAGACTTTGTCATAGTTTAGTAGTTATTTTGATTCATACTTGATTTGAAGATCAACTATTTTACACTTGACCTCCTTTAACTTCAAGAATTTAATATTCTTGTATAATTTAATATTTCTTTTCTCTTTTTTTCCTTTTTATCTTGTTATATTACTATTAACTCTAAATTACATATGACTTTTAATTATTGTGCTTTTGTTATACAATTGTTTTTCAATTTGTTTCATTTATATTTTAGTATAAATTTGATTAAAATTTAAATTATAATATATTCTTATTTTCTCTTTTTTAGTTTCTTAAACTATACTAAACATAAACAAGGTCCAACAAAAACAAACCTAATCGTTGGATTCATTTTGACGAAGTCTGTCATATTAAAATTCATTTTCATAATAAATAAGAATATTTTATGCTTTTGGCACATTTAATGATTCATTTTCGTTTGTACCTTTTTTTGTGATCGTGTATCTTGCACTTGATCGATTAATATCTTGGAATACAACTTTAAGATAAGATTTATCTCATTTTCTTCAAAATTTTCATTTTGATTTTGTTATATCATTGCACATTTATAAATCTCTTAACAAGTGATGCTTAAATTGCTTTAATTTGTGCTATGTTACATTTCTTCAATTTATATCTTATTTGTTTGTATATATACCTAATATTAAACAAATTATTATTTTATTTATATCTTTTAAATAGGTAATTAGTAATAATTCAAAATGAGATTAGATAGTAATGAAACAAACATCACTGAAATGATATCAAGGAGCTTCATTTAAATAAACATTCATTTACAATTTTTTTTGATATTTTTTAAGGGTTGTCATACTTTATGACACATTTTAATTTTGACCCGATTTGTGTATCTTGGTGCTTCACTCATTCTTCTTTGTGTTTTCGAAAATAATTTATGATACATTTTATCTCAATTTTTCTAAAATTTTTCATATATATTTTTATAATATAATGTAACTCTTAATTTCATTACATGCAACCTTTAAATCACTTTAACTTGGTTAAATACATTGTTTGGGTTTATCTAAATTTATCTTTAATGTATACTATTACTTATTTAATATGACAATTATTATTAATTCAATATATGGTCTGATAATGATGAAACAAACATTGTTAGGTTAATGTCAACAAGTTTTATGAAATTAAAATATTTATTTTAATACTTTAAAATATTTTATTTTGCTAGGTTTTGGCAAATTTTGCAAGAAATTTTAATTTGTGCATGATTTTATAGCCAAAGATGTTACAGTTTATTTGCATAGTATCTGAGAATTAAACTTTACCAATATAACTTTTTAATTCTTGAAATGTTTTACTTTGATTTGATTTAGTTACTATGCAACTCTAAATCTTTTCTCATGTGACCTTTACAATGATTCAATTTAGATAAATTACATAGCTTCAATTTATCTAATTTCAATTATATTTTAAAATTACTAAATGCCAAAATTAGTATTTATTATTATTTAAGCTTATTCATTTTGATAATTTGTAGTATTTACAAACATGGTCAAATCAAAGAAAAAGAAACCACATTACGTGCACTTTGAAAATCTCAATACAATTAAATACAAAAATTTATATTTTTAAATATTTTATATTCTATGGTTTAAATACCTTATAAAATTTTTTTGCTTAATATTGATTTGGTGATGTGCTGTCATCATTCTCCTTGGTATCTTAGAACACAACTTTGTCGTAAAAGTTAGCTCATTTTTGCATTGCGTTGTTTTTAATGTTACTATATAACTCAAAATCCTATTTTGTGTTCCTTTTACATTGACTTTTTTTGGCTATATTTTCATTGTTTTAATTAATCTCATTTCAGTTTGATTATATGTCTACCTAGTATTTAATTTTGTTTTTATTTGTGGTTGTTTTCTTTAGTAATTAGTTATAATCTAAATGATGTCCATTGGATATGAAAAAATGCCATTGCATGCTTATCAACTAGCATCATCCAATTAAATATTGATTTTATATTTTTAAATATTTTATTTTATAGTGTTGTGAGAAGCCTTATGGGACTTTTCAATCGGTACCAAATTTGGTGATCAATTGTGTAACACTCGATTTTTTTTAGTGTCATGGAATAAAATTTCTCATTACAATTTATCTCAATTGCTTTAATTTTTCACTTTGATTATTCAATGCTATACTGTAATTCTAAATCTTATTTGATGTGACATTTATGCCACAACGATTTGATTATATTACTTTACTACTATTTTTTCTATTTCGTATTTAATATATATTTAAGTGATATTAAAAAAAATTATTATTATTTGTGTTTTTTTACTTTAGTAATTCATAGTATTTCTAAGAAAAATAATTAGAAACTTAAGATAAATATCATTCCACTCATATTGATATACATTATATAAAAAATATTTATACTTATATTAAAAATTATTTTATTTTCTCGTGTTTTGGCATACATTACAAAACCTTTTTTAGTTATACATGATTTGAAGATTAAATATGCTACACTTGATCTATCTAGCATCTTAGAAAGGTTCCTTACCATAAAATTTTCTCGTTCGTTCCAAATTTTAACTTTGAATTCATTATATTAACATAAAACTAAAATTCTCTTCTAGTGTGTGTTTTGCATCACTTTGATTTGACTATCTTATGGTGCTTAAATTTATTTCATTTAACCATTACATAAAGTTTGCATAAAATTAAAAGATTTGATTATATTTGTTAATTTTAAACTCATTTTGTAGTCTACAATAATTCCAAATGTTGGACTCATCTCAACAGCTTTTATCTAATTATATATTTATTTTTAATACTTTTGGAAATTTTGTTTTCTAAGATTTTTTTTTTCAAAGACTTTTCAATTCACACATGGTTTGACGATCATAGATGTTACACTCAATCTTATTAATACTTTTGAAACCAACTTTCTAATGCAATTTATCTTATATATTTTGTTTTTTAATTTCATTTTATTGTACTACTTTCTAACTTGAAATGTCCTCCTTTATGACTTTCACTTTGCATTGATTTAGTTGTTTATGTCTATCTATTTTTGTTATTTACAAAAATTTAAAACAATGTTTAATCGAGATGAAACAAACATTTTTGGGATTATCTTGATGACATTTATACAAATTTGTATTCATTATCTTTAAATATTTTATTCTACTTGGTTTGGCACTCTTTATGAGAAATTTTAACATACATAATTCGATGATTAAGGATTTCACCATGAATCTCCTTAGTACCTTGGAATATAGCAATTTTACATAATTTATGTCATTTTTTCAAATTATTTTCATAGATTTCGCTTTATTACTATGACACTCCATTTCTCCATTTGTTTGTCCTTAACATAGCTTCGATTTGGTTATTTTATATTTCTTTAATTTCTTTATTATTGGATTAATTTATATATATATGACATATAAATATAATTTTTTTTAGAATTTTTTGCCATTTTTTAAATAATTCTCTACAATTCGGTTATGTTACTATAAAACTCTAAATTTGTTCCCATGTGGCCTTTATATTGCCCCAATTGGGTTATATGACATTACTTTTACTTATTGTAATTTTAATATATATTTAATTATTAGTAAAATATTATTTTATTTATCTTTCATACTTGTTGACTTTTACAATTAGTAATTATACTTAATAAGATCCAATGGAAACAAAACAAATGTAATTATGCTCCTCAATAAATTTAGATGAAATATCAAATTAAATTATCATAAATATTAAGAAATTATAATTCTAAAATTTTACATAAATATATTAAAGAAGAAATATTAAAATTTAAGCCAGGTAAAATAAAAAAATCAAAGTGATATAAAAGAAAAATGATAAGAGAATTGCACCTTTGTACCATTACAATAAAATCAAAGGAAAACTTTTTAAGAAATGAGATAAATGATATGAATAAGTAGTGTTACTAGATACTAATGTTATTGATAATGGCATTGTCGATCATCAAATCCGGTACAAATTGTAGTATCTCATTAGACATGCCAAACCATGGAAAATAAAAAATATTTTGATTTTTAAAATAATTTTTTAATTAGATATAGTTCTTTAAGACATGTATATAGTTTTAATTTTTCCTCAATCAGACCATATTTTTAATTTTTGCAAATTACTAAAATTATATTGTAATATTTTAAATAAATGCAGTTAAAACCATTAATCATCAAATTCGATACGTTTTAAAAAACCTCATAAAGTATCCCATATCCATTAGAGAGAAAATATTTAAAAATATAAAAATGCATATTTAATTAAATATAGCTCATTGCCACAAGTCCAATGAAATTTTCTTCATCTTAATCTAACTCGCTTGGATCAGCAACATGTTACCAATGTGAATAATGAAAATTAATAATCAATTAGTGCTTTAAAATATAGTAAATACACAACATTACTAAAATGATAGAAATTTAAGCGATGAAATGTAACCAAAGAAAATCAATTTAAAGGTCACCCTATAGTACATTTAGTGTTACAATGTAATATAACCAAATCAAATTTGACCAAATAAAATAAATTGTAAGAGAAGCTTATAATCCAAGCTACTAAGGAATGTGATATTCTTAATCATCAAATTGATATGAATAAAAATGAATTATAAATAATTTTAAAATATGAAAAAAATATTCAAAAATATAGAAATGAATACATAATTTGATAGGCCTTATAAAGATAAATCTGATAATAATTGTTTTATCTCCATTGAAGCTCATTTATAATTATAGCAAATTACCGATTTAAACAACTATAAATATTAATGAATCTGACATAATGTTATATAACATAATAACACTTACACTAAATTCACATTATTGGAGATTAGAGTACCATAGAGCTCATTTATGTAATCCTAACGATGTTTGTTTCACCTCAGTAAGAACTTCTTGTCATTTCCTATGAAAAATTGAACTAAAAAGAAGGTGCAAAGAAAAAATAAATTATTATTTTAATATTAAAAAAATGTATGTTAAATATAAAAGTTTTTAAAATTGACCTAATGTAATATAACCAATTAAAGCATTATATTGCTCACATGGCATTAGATTTAGGTTTACATAATATTATAACCAAATTAGATTGAAAAATTTTAATATTTTACACAAATTATATACAAAAAGTAACATTCTATCATAGTAATGAGAATTAGTTGAACATTCTTAATAATTAAATATGATATAAATAAAAACTTCAATGAATGCATGTAGAAAAATGAGGAAACAAAATATTATAAAATATAAAAAAGAATATTCAATTGGATAAAGCTTGTAAATGTTAACAAATAAAATAATTTGAAAGAAATATAATATAACCAAATGAAAAGTGAAGTAAAAGCTAGACAATAATAGACTTAGAGTTACATAAGATTATAACAACATTAAAATAACAAATGTGAACAAATTAAATAAATTACAAAAGAATATTACATTACATGATACAATGAAGATCAAGTAAAATATCCTCAATCACCAAATCAAGTATAAATAAAAATGACTCATAGAACATATCATACCCTAGAAAGAAAAATGTCTTAAAATTTAGGAAAATTTATTTCTAACAAGATAGAACTATTTGACTCGAAACCAATGTTGTTTAGCCTCGATCAAACATCACTTTAAATTACTTTAAATAAAAAATAATCATAGAAAATAGTTATTTTTAAATTCAATAAATATATAATAAAGTATAAAGGATATCAACTAAAGCAATATATTATATCCTAATCAAAGAAATGTAAATGAGACATGAGAACATAATTAAAGTTCCATAATAATATAGCCAAATCAAAAATGATTTTAAGAAATGAGCTAAATTTTTTTATCAAAGTTATATTCCAAGATATTAAGGACTACAAGTATAACATTCCTAGTTGTTAGGTAAGCTAAGAGTTGAAATATGTCATAAAACATTCTAATTACTTTAAAAAATTATGTAAAACTAGAAATGAAAATTTAATTGAATAGAAATCTTTTAAATTTGTCCAACAACATTTCTTTTTGATTAATTAGACCTTATTTGGAATTTCTATGAACTGCTAAAGAAAATTTGCATAATCAAAAAAATTATTATTTCAATATTAAGAGAAAGTATATTAAAGTTTCAATGAGATAAATTGAATCAATGCAATATGAGAAACAAAAGTAATGTATAGGCTATTTGAGAGAAGATTTAGAGTTGTATTGTAATGTATCAAAATATAAAAAATTTAGAGATAAGGCATATATTATATAACAAAATAGCATTTCAGGATGCTAAAGAGGTTGAGCATTATGTGCTCATTCACTATATCATATTTGAATTGACATATCCTATAAAATATATCAAAATGCTAAAAAATAAAATATCTTAAATTATGAAAAATACTTTTAAATTGAATTGATCTCAAGTTGTTGATTATAACAACGTTTGTTTTATCTAAATTGGAACCCACATAAAATTGCTACCAATTACTAAAGAAAATTAGGATAAAAAATATTGTTTTGATAATAAAGAAATATAGAAGAAATTTCAAATTAGATAAATTAAAGCACTATAATGTAAACATGACAAAGGAATATAATGGTTGGTTGGATAGAGGATATTTTAAGTTATAATGAAACATAACAAAATCAGACGAAATATTTGTAGAAAGAAGATTCGTTATGTGGGAAGTTCCAATCTAGGATACTAAATAGATCGAGTATTAATTCATCTATCGTTAAATATTTTAAAAACTAAAATATCTTATTAAGTGTACAAAACCCTTCGAAATTAAAATATTTAAGAAAATAAAGATGAAAAATAAATTACATTAGGTAGATTGAGACATTTCCAATGACATTTGCTTCATCTTGATTGTAGGTCATTCAAAATTAATGTGAGTTATAATTTTAAGTAATCATAATAATAAAAAAATTTTATTTTAATATTTTGGAAATATTTAATAATGGTGAAAAAGGGAAAATTGATGTAATATATTATAAGTAATTCAAAGGATAAATGTCACACAAGATTAGACCCAGAGTTGCATAATAATATAACCAAATAAAAATGAAAAATTAACAAAATGTGATAATGTTTTTTTGGAAATTTTAATTCTAAGATAATAATGTCATCGAGTGTAACATCCTCAATAATCATAGTAGTTATGATTCAAAATATCTAATAAAACATGCAAAAAAAGGAAAATAAAATATTTTAAAAAATAGAAAGAAAATCTATATTGTTAGAGATCATCGATATAAATCCAAGGATAACATTCACCTCAAATTGGACCTTATTTGAATAACTATAAATTATGAAAATAAATGAGGATAAATAATGATAAATTATTATTTTATCATTAATAAAATATTTATTAAAGCTTAAACGATAAAAGTTAAAGCAATGTAATATAACATAATAAAAGAAAAGTAAAGGTCATAAGATAAGATATTTAGAGCTACATAGTAACATTATCAAATAAAATTAAAATAATTGAAGAGATCTCTTGTAACAACATTTATCATTAAATAAGGTGCAAATCAGAAGGATTGCAATTATGATTGTTTCACCTCGATCAGTCAACATTTAGTTTAATTAAAAATGCCAAGATTAAATAACTCTAAAAAAAAATATAATGTTATTTAAATATTATATAAATTGTTATTAAAATATTAATGAGATAAATAAAAGCATTGTAATAAAACCAAGTCAAAGTTATTTGAGGTTCATATAAGAGAACATTTAAAGTTATATAGTATAACAATGAAACCATAAAGAAACATTCAAGAAATTAGAGAAATTGGTTAGGAAAGATGCCTTCCAAGATACTGAGGAGATTTAGTGCAGCATCGTCGAACTTAAAATCATGTTTGAATGAAAATATCTATAAAATATGACAAATATCTAAAAATAAAATATTTAAAATACTAAAATAAATATGCAACATGAGAGGCCTCATCAAAACGTGTCAATAAAAGTTTGCATTGTTTTGATTAGATCTCAATTAGAATTACAACAAATTAGAAAATTAAAAAAATCATAAATAATAAAAAATTATTATTACAATATTATAAAAAACTTTAATAATGTTATATTAAAAAATATTAATGCAATATAACATAACGAAATTTTAACAATTTTAATATCATATGAGAGAAGAATTAAGTTTAGATAGTAATATAATAAATGAAAGTTAGGAATTTTAAGACCATGAGATTAATTAAATGAGAGCTTTATTCAACATCACTTACGAGATCAAGAAAAACATCCTTAATCACTAAATTATGCATGGAACAAAATAACTTTTTAATCATGCAAAAGTAATACTACTTGTTTAAAAATGTTGAAATAAATATTTAATAAGATAGAACTCACCCCAATATTTCAAACTAATTATTTTCACAGGGAATACTTGATTTAGAATAATTATAAATTATCAAAGTACAAAAGCCTAAATAATAATGACCTTTTTTAATATTTATATAATATGTATTGAAGTTGAAATGATATAAATAGAGGTGATATATTTATAACTAATTGAAATCTCTATAAAAGTAGCATGAGAGGTGAGTTAGAGTTACATGGATATATAACCTAATAAGAATTAAAAATATGAAAAAATAAGATAAATTGTATGAGAAAGTTATATTCTTAGATAATAAAGAGATTAAACGTGACATCCTCAATCATCAAATTTTTGTTCAAATCAAATAGTGTCATAAAGAGACCCAAAACCCTAGAAAATAAAATATTAAAAAATAAAAAAATAAATATTTTGTTAGATAAAGCTCTTTGGGGCAAGTTCAACAATGAGTTTTTCATCTATAGTAGACTTATTTAGGAATTTTTTTTAATTACCATTGTAAATAACCATAATTAATAACAAATTATAGTTTTAAAATTAAGAAAATATAAATTAAAGCTAAAATTAGATGAATTAAAGTAAGTATTGTTTCCATATTATAGTAATGAAAAGGTCACATGAGAGAAGACTGAGATATTCGTAATAATATAACCAAATAAAACTACAATGTCTAGAAAATGAGACGATTTCAATAGAAAATTTATTTCTATGATACTAAGCAGATTGAGCATATCATCGTCAAACATCGAATCATTAACAAATAAAAATTCATGCAAAGCTGGCCAAACAATTAGAATAAAAAAGAATTATGAAAGTAAATACACATAATTAACAACAAAGTGTTATATAAGTATTAAGTAAATATATACTAAACTCAAAATTTGATCAATTGAAGCAATGTAATGAAAAAAAATAAAGGTGTTGTAAATTTTAAGAAATGAGATAAATTATACTTAAAACTTGCATTCGACGATAATAAAATGATTGAGAGTTACATTCTCATTCGTCAAATTTTAAATGAGTTGAATTATCACTTAAAACACACCAAAAATATCAAAAATAAATATTTAAAAAATATTAAAAGAATATTTAATTTAATTTATAAAAGCTAAATAGTTGTAATAAAAAAAATATGCAATTTTGAGATCACACAAAAGAAGACATTAGGTGCAAAATAAAAATACAAAATCAAAGCAAAGAATTTTAAGGAATGTTATTAATTTCTTGGGAAGTTTTAATTCAAAGTACTAAGAAGTTCAAGTGTAACATCTTCATTCATTAAATCGATAATAAATATAATTTTCTCAAAATCCATGTTTAGAAAAAGGAAAATAATATTTTAAAAATATTCAAATGAATATTTAATTAGATTGAGCTTATCGAGGTAAGTCCAACAATGTTTTGTCAGATTAATCAGACCACCTTTTGTATGACTTTGAATTATGAAATTAAACAAGCATAAATAATAATTAGCTATCATTTTAATATTAAGGAAAAATTTATTAAAGATAAAATGATATAAATTAAAGCAATACATATTAACAAAAATAAAAAATGTAAAGGTTGCACGAGAGAAGATTTAGAGTCACATACCATTATAACCTAACAAAAATGAAAAAAAATGGACAAATGTGATAAAATTTATGTGAATATTGGACTCCAAGTAACTAAGTTAAATAAGAAAATCCTCAACTGTAAATCATGTATGGCTCGAAGTCACACATAAAAAAATGTAAAAACACATGAAAATAAATATGTAAAATTATGAATTATGATTTTTGCAGATTGAGCTCATTGAGATGTGTCTAGTGATGATTTTTTTATCTTGGTTAGATCTTATTTGGAATTCTATTGAATTCTCAAAGTAGATAAGAATAATTAATATGAATCTAAAATTTTAATACTAAGATAACATATATTAATGTTAAAAATATAATAAACTTAAAGAATATAATATATCCATTTCAAAATGATGTAATGGTCACATGAAATGAGAACGACAATTTCATCATAATATATCCAAATCAAATCAAATTTTAAAAAAGGAGACAAATTGTGTTGGAAAGTGGCATTCTGATATATAAAAGGGAATGGATGTAACATTCTGAAATATTAAATTATGTAATAATTGAATTATTTTGGTAAAGCATGCCAAAACATTAGAAAATTAAACATTTCAAAATTAAAAAATAAATATTAAATATAATGTAGCTCATTTAGATAGGTAAAAAAGATGTTTATTTCACCTTGATTAGACCTCATTTGGAATTTCTCAAAATTTATCAAAATAAATAAACATAATAATAACAACTTATTTTTTAAATCTAAAGTAATAATATATTAAAATTGAAATTAGATAATTTGAAGAAATATAATATATCAAAATTAAAGATATGTAACGATCACATGAAAAAAGATTTAAAATTCAAAAGAAATATACCACTTAAATGTAAGAATTTGAAGAAATAAGGTAAATTATTGTGAAACTTGCATTCAATGATGTTAACGAGAACGAGGATAACATCCTTGATTGTTAAATCTGATAAAAAAAAAATTTCATATAAAAAATAACAAATTTCTAGAACATAAAAATTATAAAAGTAATTTAAAGAACACATTTTCGAATAAAGTTGAAAGAATAGGAATTAAAACGTTGCAACATGAGCAAAAGCAGATGATATTAAACAAAAATGAGAGAAGAATTAGAGTTTAATAGCAATATAACAAAATAAAAATAGAACTATTGAATAAAAATATATATTTTCTAGGAAACATGCACGCTAAGATAGTCAAAAGATAAAGTCTAACATTCTTGATCATCAAATAAGCTAAAAATAAAAATAAGTCCTAAAGAATAGAAAAATCTAAGAAAAATATAATTCAAAATATAAAAATAAATATTTAGTTTGATAAGGCTCATCGATAATAGTCAAACTAAGTTTGTTTGTTTACTAACAGACTTTGTTTTGAATTAATATGAAATAATAAATTAAAAAAGAGTAAAAAATATTAATATTTTTTTATTAACCTTTTTAGCATATGAAATATTTATATTTATGCCTAATTTGATGATGAAGGAGGTCACCGTCATCCTTCTTAGTTTCTTGTAATGTAAGGTTTTGTAATATTTGTCAAATTTCTATAATTCACTCAATTTTTTAAATTACTATGATATCGAAATTGTCCTTTCATGTTACTTTTACATTGCCTTGTTTTGGTAACATTACATTACCTTAATTTATCACATTTTAGGTTTAATATATATTTACTTAATCTTACCAATATAATTTATTATTTTTTACTTATAATTTTTTTTGTAATTTGTTGTAATTTTAAACGAGGGCCGGTATAAAGTAAAGAAACATCACTTAAATTCTCTTGATGGCCTTTATAAAATTTAATATTTATTTTTAATATTATTTTAATTTTGGTCTATTCTCCTTTTTTTCCATGCTTTCTAATAAATTTTTGTTTGTTCCTAATTTAGTTATGGACGATTTTACAATCGATCTCCATAAATTTTAGAAGTAACTTTATTTCATAATTTATGTCATTTTTCAAAATGATTAGTATTGAGTTTTCCGTGTTATTGTCAAACATTTAATGTTGCACCTTAACGATGAAAAATGTTCCACTAGATGTTCTTAGTTGCTATAATATAAATTTACTTCATATTTAAATTGTAAATAATGGTTTTTTTTAATTTCTTTAATGATTCTTATTAATTGTGAATGAGATCAAATGGAGATGAAGTAAATGTCATTGGACTCTTCTCATTGAACTCTATTTAGCAAAGTATTTTTTTATATTTTTTAATTATTTTATTATCTAGGTTTTTGTCTTATTTTATGAGACATTTTAATTTAAGCAATATTTGACGATAGAGGATGTTACAATGAATCTCATTAGTACCTTCAAAGAAAACTTTCTCATATAATTTTTCTCATTTTTTAAAATATTATTTTTTTATTAAGTTATGCACTAATAAAACATTAACTCTTCTGCCCTATAATCTTTACATAACTTCGATTAGGTAATATTTCTTTTTTTATTTATCTTATTTTAGCTTTATTACAAATTTATTTACACAAAAAATAATTAGTTACTATTTATTTTTTTTATTCTAATAATTCATAGTACTTGCAAAAAAAATATGTTTAACATTAAACAAACATTATTGGGATTGTCTTGGTGAACCTTTATAATTAAATAATTAATTACATTTTTTAAATATATTTCACGACTTAGGACTTTTGTATGCTTTTTGAAACTTTTTAATTTCTACTTGATAAAATAATTAAGGATATTATGCTCAACCACCATGTTAACTTAGAAAAAAAATTCTTGAAACTTTCAAATCATTTCTAAAATTTTTTAGCTTAAAATTAATTATATTAGCATTGAACTTTTGTTCCCCAACTATGTGACTTTTATATTATTTTCATTTAGTTATATTACATTATTTTAATTTATCTTATTCAAGCTTTATTATATCTTTATTTAATGAGATTAGAATTTATTATTATTTACACTTAATAAATTTTGTAATTTTTAATAATTCCAAATGAGGCCTAATCAAGATAAAACAAACTTCCTTAGAATTGTCTTGATGATCTATGTCAAATACATATTCATTCTTATATTTTAAAATATTTTAGCTTCCTTAATTTTTGACCAATTTACAAAATATATTTTTTTTGACATGAGATGGTGTTTGATGAAATATACACTCAGCTTCCATAGTATCATTGAATAAAACTTTCTAACTTTATTTATTTTCCAATATTTTCACCTAGATTTTACTATTTTTCTAAGAAAGTCTACTTCTTCTCTCTTTCGATTTTTGTAGGTCTTTGATTTTGTCACATTATATTACTTTAATTTATCTTATTTCACATTAACATATAGTTGGTTTACTTTTAAATTTTATTTATATTTATGTTTATTTATAATAGTAATATATAGTATTTCCAAAAGTGGTATGTTCATGATGAAGCAAATATTGTTGTAGTCATTTTGATGAGGTAAATGAAATAAAATATTTCTTTTTATATGCTTAAATATTTCATTTTTAGGATTCTAGAATGGTTTACGAAACATTTCATTACACATATCTAGTTTAATAATTGAGGGTATTGCACTCCATCTTCTTAGTATATTGGAATGCAACTTTCTCATATAACTTTTCCCAATATTTGAAAATTTTCACTTTGATTAAGTCATCCTGCTAGGTAACTCAAAATCACTTGTCTTGTGACCCTTGCATTGCTTTCGCTTTGTCGCGTCAGATTATTTTAATTTTTCTCACTTCAACTTTAATGCATATTTAAAAAATATTAAAAAAAATTCTAGCTATTTATGGAAATTTACTTTAGTGATTCGTTTAACTCAAAACGACGTTCGATAATCAAATAAATGGTTTTGGAGAAACCTTGATGACCTTTATGCAATTAAATATCGTTTTTTTTATTTCTAAATAATTTTTTGCTTTTCATTTTATCTCTTACTATTCTTAGAATGAAACTTCATAGCACAATTTATCTCATTTTTTCAATTTTTTCTTTGAATTGATTATGATTCAATAACGCACTAATTCTCTACCCATTTGACCTTAATATCCCATTGATTTCTTTGTATAATATTTCATTAAATTATCAAATTTTAGGTTTAATATATATTTTAATAATATTAAAAAATAATATTTTTTCTATTACTTTCATATTATTTAATTTTTTAGTTGGTCATAAACTTTAAAAGCGATTCAATTGTGTTGAAACAAACATTTCTTTACTCATGTAGATGTGCAAAACAATCTTAATTATTTTGGATTCAGATTTTGGGAATAATTTATCTCGTTGCTTGATATTTTATGCTTTTATTTGGTTATATTACTATGCAACTACAAATCTTCTCTAGTCTGTCCTTTACATGCATTTGATTTGGCGTTGTTAAATAGCCTCAATTGATAGAATTTTAGCTTTAATATGTATTTACTAAATATTTAAATAATGCTTTATGAATTTTTATTCTCATTTATAATGGTAATTTATAATAATTATAGAAAAGCATACAATCAAAGCAAAACAAGCACTATTCAACCTCTTACACTTGTGCCATACAATTAAATATTAAATTTTTTTGAATAATTTTTTTTCTACAGCTTTGTCATGCATTATAAGAAATTTGGATTCATAGTTCCTTCATCATGAAGAACGCTACACTTCAAATTTCTTTTACAAGTATTCTCATTACTTTAAATTTTTTTCTTTTGTTTTATTATATTATTATTAAACTCTAATTAATGTTTCTTATGACCTTTACATCATTTGCATTATCTTATATTATATCTATTAAATTTATCTAATTTAATATTTAATAAATATTTATATAATATTAAAATAATAGTTTATTACTAGTTTTACAAATTGAGCTTGATAATTCAAAGTAATTCCAAATTAGCAAACATAAAAAAATAAATGTTATTAGACTTGCATAGAAGAATTCTACAAAATTAAATATTCATGTTAATATTTTTAAATAATTTTTTAAAGATTTTGAAATGCTTTTGTGAAGTCTTTTGATTAATACATGATAACGAAATTGATGATGTTGTAGTTGATCTTGGTATTCTATTAGAAATAAAATATCTTAATTAATTTATCTCAATTCATAATATTTTTCCTTTTGATTATGACATTTTATGCTCAAAACTCTAATTCTCTTCACATGTGACTGTTATATTACATTTATTTTATTTTTTTTAATTTCTTCAATTTGTCACACTTTAGCTTTCATTAATTTCCACTTAACATTAAATTTTTTTTTTTATTATTTATACATATTTTTATTTTTAAATTAAAAATAATTCTAAACAAGGTCTCATGGAGTCAAAACAAACCCTAATGGACTTTTCCAGCAAAGAATAATTCAATTTATTATTCTTTTTTAATTTTTCAAATATTTTATTTTCTAGACTTTTGGCGTGCTATACGAGATGCTTTGATGCATACCTATTTTGATGATCGAAGTTGTTACACTTTATCTCCTCATCATCTTACAGTGTAACATTTAAGAATAATTTCTCATTTCTTTAACTTTATTACATTGGTTAGGTTATATTACAACAAAGCTTTAGCATCATTTATAATGACCATCACATTGCTTTTATTTGGTAACACTATAATGTTTTAATTTATCTCATTCAATTTTATTAAATAATAACTTAATATTTAAATAATATTTTTTAATCATTTATGCATTTTTTTTTATTGTTGTTATTACAAACAATATTTGATCGATATGAACCAAATGTTATTTTAATAGTCTTGATAGGCACTGTAAAATTAAATGTTAATAGTTTTATTTTTAAATATTTAACCATTTCATACTTTTCTTAATCTTTTCAAAACATTTCTACTCAACCCACATTTAACAATGAAGGAGTTTACATTCAATCTTCTTAATATCTTGGCATGCAAATACACCAACTGTATTTTAATTACTTCAAATTGTTTGATTAGAATTTATTATATTATCACAAAACTTTTATTATCTTCTCTGTGACATTTACATCATTTTTATTTTCTTGTGCTATATTACTTCAATTTAACTCGCTTCATCTTTAATATATATTTAATTAATGCTAAAAAATATTTTTTATTGGTTATGGTAATTTATTTCGCTAATTCTCACCACACTCAAATGGCTTAAGGTGTAGATAAAATAAATGTTATTGGATTGATCTCAGCAAGGTCTGTCAATTTAAATATTCATTTTTGTTTTTTAAATATTTGTTTTTTTGATATTTTCGCACTCATAAAAAGATATTTCAACTGGCACTTTCTTTGATGATTGAGAATGTTACACTCAGTCCCTTTAGTCTCATGGAATGAATCTTTATATGATAGTTTTCTCAAGTTTTTAGATTTTTTTCCATAGTTTAGGGTATACTACAATGAAAGTATAACTCTCCTCTTTAGTGATAATATTTTGCAATGTTTTTATTTTCTTATATTATATCAATTAGATTTATCTCATTTTAGCATTTGTATATATATTTTCTTAATTTTTAAAAAACAATATATAAATATTTATGCTCACTTATATTTGAAATTCATTGTAATTCCAAATGAGGACGATTAAGAAAAAAATAGTGTGATTGGGCTTGTGTTGATGAGATCTATCCAACTAAATATGAATTTTATATTTTTAAAAGCATTTTTGCTTGAATGTTTAATAGATTTCTTAAATATTTTTATTCAAACCCCATTTGATGATCTAGAAAGAGATAATAGTTCTTCTTAAAGTCTATTAATTAACTTTTCTCTATACAATTCATCAAATTTCTTCAGATTTATGCTTTCATTTAAGATAAATTATATAAGAAATTTTTTTTTGTAAGATGTCAAGGAGACAGAGAAAACATTATTGTTAAAAAAATAAAGGAATAGTCAAAATGACTTATAAAGCATGCAAAAGTCATAGAAAATAAAACGCGTAAAATTTACAAATTGAATAGAGGTCAAAGAGGTGAGTCCAACGACCCTTCTTTCTTATTGCTCGAGACTCTTTTCGAATAATAGTGAAATATAAAAGTATATATGAATTAATAATAATAAGAATAATAAATTATTGTTTTAATATCAAGTCAATCGATATTAGATAAAAAAGAAAAAAATTGAAGTAATTTTACATAACCATATAATTGTGGCATAAAAGTCTCATGAGTGGAGACTTATAGTTTTATAGTAATGCAAGAAAGCCATTACAAAGTATTTCAATAAACATGGCTAATTATAGGATAACATTGCTTCCTAAGATGTTAAGAAGATTGAGTGTAACTCTCTCAAACATTTGTTAAGATAGGGGTTAAAAATGTCATGTAGAGAATGCAAAAATCAAATAAAATAAAATATTTTTAAATGTAGAATTAAATATTGATTAGATAAACCTTGTTGAGAGACATCAAATGATAATTATTTCATCTTCACCAGGGCTCACCTGAAATAACTATGAATTACAAAAAAAAATTAAAAATAAATTTTATTTTGTAATTGCCTTTTTAAATCAAAGCAATATAAAAAAAATTTAGAGGATATTTATAACTAGATGTAACATGACCAAATAAAAGCAACATTTTTTAGGAAATCATAGAAATGTTATTGGAAAGTTGAATTACCAGATCTAGAAACATGAACATTTTTTTTAAAGTAGGTCAAAAATAAAAAATCTAAAATATTTATAAAATTTTAAAATTAATATTTAATTAAATATAGCATCCTAGATGACTCTAATAATCTTTTTTAGATTAAAGCAAGCATTAAATTATTATGAATAACAAAAATGAATAAGTATTAATAATAATAAATTATTATTTTAAATTGATTTAACTAGTAATGTTTCCTTGTAAGAAATAAACAAGCACTAAATTACCTAATAGTAAAACAATGAAAGTTATCCTTTTTAAAATGTTTTAAAGCTGAACCAAGGTTTAATTTTGAATGACAAAAATATAACAAATCAAAGTGAAAATTTTGAATAAATGAGATAAGTTCTATATGAATGTTGCATTATAAGTGTTAAGTAGATTGAGTGTAACATCCTCATTCATCAAATTAGGTACTAATTGAAATTTCTCATAAATCATGCAAAAATTGATGTAAATAAAATATTTTAAAATCTAGAAATGAATACTTTATAGAATAAAGAATGGTTTGATTAGTACGATGACATTTGTTTTGTCTTAATCAAATCTTATTAGTAGCTACTATGAATTACTAAAATAAATAAGAAATTAAATATAAGTTATTTTTTTAATATTAAATAAATATATATAAAAGCTCAAATTAGATTAATTGAAGTTGTATAATATAACCAAATTAAAGAGTTGTAAAAGGTAAATGGGCCAAGATTTAGATTAACTTAGTAATATAACCAAATGAAAGCAAAATATTGGAAAAATGAGATAAATTATATGGGTGAGTTTGCATTTTATCAAACAATAAACATCAATGTAACTTCTCAGTCATGAAATAAAGTGCAAATCATTCATCCTAAAATATGCTAAGGCAATGGAAACTAAAATATTAAATTATATTAAAAAATATTAAAAATATTAAAAAATAATTTAGTTTTATATAACTAATTAAGTCAAGTAAAATAACATTTATTTCTTCCATATCTAAAATTATAACGAATTACTATTAATTACAAAATTAAACAAACATATTTTAGTACCAAAATAACACAAATTAAAGAATTATGGCATTACCAAATAAGATTAACATAAAGGCGACACCATAAGAGAATTAAAGTTTCATAATAAAAAAAATCAAAGAAAAAAATTTGAAAAAAATTACATAAATTGCACAATGAAGTTGTATTTCAATTTATTAAGTCAATTATAGCATCATTGCTCATCACATCAAGTATGAATCAAACTACTTTTTGAACCATCTAAAAGTCTTAAAAAGAAAATGATTAAAAAGAATATAAAAATAAATATTTAAGTAGATACAGCTCAATAACATTTGCTTAATAACATTTTTTATATAAATTTTATCTTATTTGGAATTACTATGAATTACTAATGAAAGAAAATAAATAATTCAAAATCATTAGTCTAATAATGCAAAAAAATATTAAAGTTTAAAAAGATAAATTGAAGTAGCATAATAAAACAAAATGAAAGTGAATTAATGGTCACATGTGGGTAGATTTTGATTTACATATTAATAAAATAAAACCAAAACAAAATACTTGAAGGAATAATATTAATTTTATAGGAAAATTTTCCTTCTAAGACACAATGGTGAAAAAACTTAACATCCTAAATCTTCAAACTAAAATTGAATTGAAATGTCCCATTAAACTTACCAAAAATTAGAAACAAAAAAATATATAATAATATATATAAAAAAAATAAATATTTTATTTCATAAAGCTCCTCAAAATGAGTCCAATGACATTTTTTTCATATCCATTAAACAATATTTGAAATTGCTACAAAATTAAGATTTGAAAAAGCATAAATAAAAAATGATTTATAACTTGAATAATATGTAAATACATTATGAAGTGGAAGATAAAAAATTCTTAAAAGTAAAACAAACAATTAAGACCACTGAACCATTTCACCTTAAAATTTAAAGTACTTAAAAATATAAAAAAATGAATATTTAATTCATTGACCTCATTGAAGGGAGTGAAAAAAAACTTTCATCTCAGTGATATCTCATTTGTAATTTTTGCTAGTTACAAATGCAAATAAGCTTAAATAATACTACATTTTTTTTTAGTATCATGAAAATATACATTCAAGTTAAAATAATATAAATAAAAGTAATGTAATATGACCAAATCAGAGTACTATAAAGGCCACATGAGAGAAAAATTTGATTTCATTACAATATAACAAAATTAAAGACAAAATTTTGAAAAATGTAAAAAACATATATAGTAAAGTGTGGAAACATACTCAAGAGATCGAGTGTGAAATCGCTAATTCTAAAATAAGGTTTAAATTAAAATTTATCATGAAGCATGCCAAAATACAGCAAAATGGAAATTTTAAAAATATTAAAATTAATATTTTATTCAAAAAAGGTGATCGAGAGAAGTCTGTTAACCCTTGCTTTATCATGGTCGAAAATCATTTAAAATAATGGAGAATTTAAAAAACAATATCCATAAATATATATTAAAGTATAAATGTGATAAATAGAATCAATATTATAATCTCAAATCAAAGTAATGTAGATGTTACACCTAAGAATATTTACCATTACATAATAGTATAACCAAATCAAAGTGAACACTTATAAGAAATGAGATAAATTATACTAAAAGATTACATTTTAAGGTACTAAAAAGTTTGACTATGAAATCTTCTATTTTTAAATTTGTTATGAAGCAAGATTTCTCGAAAAGCATGATGAAACTATTTATAATAGAATAATTAAAGATATAAAATATTAAGTTAATTGAGCACAACAAGTTGAGCCCAACTATGCTTATTTTTCCTTTATCTTCATTTCGAATTGATAGGAATCACTGAAATAATTAAGCATTAATAACAATAAATTATTATTTTAAAATCACGTAAGTATATTTAGTGTTGAAATGAGATAATTTGAAGTAATGAAATATAAACAATACAAGACACTAAAAAGGGCATATATGGGTGGATTTAGAGTAACAATGTAACATAATAAATCAAAGCAAAACATTTGATGAAATAAAACGAATTTTATCTGAAAGTTTGATTCCTAGATGTTAAACATATTGAATGCAAGATATTTTATCAACAAATCGGGAATGAATTGATATATATATATTTCAAAGTAAGCTAGAATCCTAAAAAAATTCAAATTATAAAAAATATTAAATAAGATATTAATATAATTTTATTTTTTTAATATTAAGCTGATATATATTAAAATAAAAATGAGATAAATTGAAGATTTGAAACATAGTAGAATCAAAGAGATGTAAATGTCACAAAAAAGAGGAATTAGAGTTTCATAGCAATATAACTAAATGAAAGACAAATCTTTTAAGGAAAGAGATAAATTACATGAGAAAGTTGTATCCTGAGATATTAAGGAAAATAATTATAGCACCTTTAGAGACCAAATCAGGTAAGAAATAATGCGTCTATTAAAGTATGCAAAACTCTTATAATACAAAAAATTAAAAGAATATATATTTGAATATTTAATTAAATAAAACCTATTAAGGTGAGTCCAATTAAATTTTTTAATCTGGGTTAAACTTTTCTTGGATTTACTATGAAACATCAAATAAAATATACAAAAAAGTGGTAAATTATTTTTTTAATATTCATTAAATAATTATTAAAGAAAACATTAGCCAAATTAAAAGCAATGTAAGTTAACAAAGTCAAAGTGATATGAAGGTCACTTGACAGAGATTTAGAGTACTATAGTAATATAGTAAAATAAAAAAGAAGAAATGAGGTAAATTGTGTGGGAAAGGTTTTTCTTAATATACTAAAAAAATCTAGTGTATCATTCTCAATTATTAAACATGGTATGAATAAAAATTTTTAACAAAATATTCTAAACTTTTGAAAAATAAAATTTTTAAAAAAAACTAAATATTTAATTAGTAAGAGCTCATTGAGAATAGTTAAGTTGAAATGAGCTAAGTTGAAAAAAGTTAATGTCCCGAAATCACAGTAATATAAGGTTGACATGAGAAGAGAGTTTGACATTTAATATAACATAACAAAAAAATGCAAAAATGTTTTAAGAAATGATAACTTATATGAGAAAGCTACATTCCAAAATACTAAGCAATTAAATTTTATCATCCTTAGTGGTCAAATCATTTATGAATAGAAAAAGCTCATAAACTGAGCCAAAATACTAGAAAATAAAATATTTAAAACATAAAAAGCTATTTTTTTTTAGAAATAACTCATGAAGTTGACTCTAACAATGTTATTTAACCACAACCAGACCTTATTTAGAGTTATTTTAAATTACAAAAATAATTAAGAATAAATAATAAAATAATTTTTTAATATAAGGAAAATACATATTAAAGAAATGTAAGAGAGATTGAATCAACATAACACAACTAAATCAAACTGATGTAATGATGAATTGAGACAAGATTTATAGTTTCATCTTAGAATAATGAAATTAAAGAAATCAATTAGAATAAATGAGATAGTTATAAGTGAATGATGCATTCAATGAACTAAAAAGATCATGTTCAATATCATCAATCATCAAATCTGATAAAAATCGGAATGACTTTAAAGTATGTGAGAGTCATAAAAAAATTAAATATTTTAAAAATGATAAATGAATGTTTAAGAGGTAGATCTTGTTAAGTCAAATATAATGATGTTTGTTTCATCTCAATCTAATCTCATTTTCAAATATTATGAATTACAAGATAAATAAATGAAAAAAATAATATGATACCATTTTTAAAAAATGTATAAATATATATATATATTAAAGATATAATGAGATAAATTATAGTAATATATAAAACCAAATGATTTTGACATCAACATCACATAAGTAGAGATTTAGAGTCATAAAAATAACAAAATCAAAGCAAAACTTTTAAAGAATTGACATAAATTATACAAGAAATATGCATTTCAAGATATAAAGAGATTAAGGTTTGCATTCTTAATTATCTCATTAAGTAAGAATCATAATATCTTGCAAAGAATTCCAAAATACAAAAAAAATATTATATGATAAGTATATAGAACATTATTTAATATGATAACGGTCATTATAATGAGCATAATGAGCTATAACTAAAAATTAATTTTTTTAAATATCAATTAAATATATATAAAAGTTAAAATGAAAAGAAATGGTGCATTATAATAAATCCAATTCAAAGAATTTGAGAGGAAACTTTAAAAGAGATTTACTATCACATAGTAATATAAGAAAATAAAAACAAACATTAAAGAAATCAGATAAATTATATTTGAATGTTGCATTGAACAATACTAAGGAGATATAGTGTCAAATCCTTAATCATCATATCAGGTACGAAATAAAATGCCTAATACAATATGTTAAAATAACAAAAAATAAAATTTTTTTTTTAGAAATATTCAATTGGATAGAGCTTATTGTATCATATCTTGTGATATCTCATCTAGATCTGGCCTCTTTTAAAGCAACTGCTAAAGTTATAAATCAAGTAGGCATAAATTAAGATATTATTATTTTGACATTTATAATGTATATCATAAGTAAAGATAAATGGAAGCAATTTTTTATGATCAAATTAAAGCTCATGCAATGGTTAAAAGAGAGGGAAATTTGAGCTTCATTATGATATAATTAAATAAAAGATAAAATTTTAAGAAATAAGGTAAAGTTTTTGTGGAATTTGCATTCCAAGATATCAAGAAGATTGAGCATAGAATACTTAATCAAGAAATAGAAAAAAAATAGCAATGTCTCCCAAAGCATGCTAAAGCCATTGAAAATACAATATGTAAATTTTTTAGATAGAATATTTAATTCTATAAAACATATCAAGAAAAGTTCAACAATTTTTTTCTACTCTTAATTCATCATCCTCTAGAATTTCTACAAAACACAATAGAAAATACCCTTAAATAATAATTAAATATCTCAGAATCAAATTAGATAAGAATCAAAATAATTAATGAAGGGTCAACAAAGAATAGAAAATAAAAAATGCAAAAATTTTAAAATGGATAGAGCTCATTAAGATGAGTGCAATGATGCTTGCCTCATTTTGATAAGACCAACTTTGAAATTACCACATAATACAATGGTATGTTGGCATAAATCACAATAAATGTTTATTTTAATATAAAGTAAATAAATATTAAATTTTAAATGAGGCTAATTAAAGAATATAATACAATAAAGTCAATACAATTAAAGGTCCCACAATAGATGATTTAGATAAATTGTACAAAAAATTGCAATCAACTATATCAAGTAGATCTAACTTAGAATCCTTGACTATCAAATTAGTTAAGAATAAAAATGTGTTGTAAATCATGTAGAAGCCATACAAACTAAAATACATAGAAATGTAAATTTAACATTTAATTAGATAGAGCTCATCTTGAAAAATTGAAAAAAATTTCTTTAAAATTTCTTTAGGAATTAGTTTGAAATAAAAAAGTAAATTGGCATAAATAATAAAAAATTATAATTTTTAATATTTAGTAAATATATATTAATGCTTAAATAAGATAAATTTAAGAAATGTAACATAGCCAAACAAAAATGATGTGAAAGCTACGAAGTGCTGATTTAGAATTTCATAGAAATATTTCCAAATCAAAGAAAAATATTTAAAAAAATAGAAGATAAATTATATAAGAAAGTTGCATTTCAAAATATTTAGGAGATCTGGGGTAGCATTTTTTTTAATATCAAATCATGTAAGAATCAAAATTTCCTAAGACCTATGTCGAAAACTATTAAAATAAAATATGTAAAAATTTAAAGCTAAATATTTAATTTAATTGAGCTCGTCGACATGAGTCTAGTGGCGTTTGTTTTTTGTTGACCAAACTACATTTCCAATTATTATGAAAAACAAATGTAAATAGGCATAAATAATAATAACATATTATTTTAATATTAGGTGAATCAATATTAGAATTCACTTAAGATAAATTAAAGCTAAGTAATATAATCAAATGAATTTGAAGTAAAACTACGATGGAGATGATTAAGAATTTCAAAAAATTAAAACAAAATCAAAACAAAAAATTTTAAATATAAGATAAGTTATATACTAAAGTTTCATTCAAAGAAACTATGAAGGTCTAATGTGGCATCAACAATCATCAAATTAAATTCGAAATGAATACTACGAGAAATATGTCAAATATAATTAAAATAAAATGACCACAACAAGATTTGTTTCATATCATTTTAAAATCTTTGTGAATTACTATGAATAAACATAGTAATTAAAAATATAAATTAAGTATATAACTAAAATGAGAGTACATCTTTAAAAGTTTTTTATCAATGTTTTTGTATGATTTATGAGATATTTTCATTCGTATCTTATTTGACGATTAAAAATGTCGCACATGATCTCTCCAATAACATTGAATGCAACTTTCCAATACAGTTCGCCACATTTTTCCAAAGTTTGTTTTCTTTGATTTTGTATATTATTATATAACCTTAAATCTTCTCTTATCTAAGCATTATATGTCTTTGAATTAATTATTTTACATAACTTCAATTTATCATATTTTAGTTTTAATATTTTTTACTTAGTCGTAAAATAACACTTTTTTATTATTTATGCTTCTTTATTACTATAATTTGTAATAATTTCAAATCAAACTTAGTGTAGATGAAACATAGGTTGTTGGACTCATCTCAACATGCCCTATCTATCAAAATATTAATATTTATATTTATAAATATAATATTTTCTATGGTTTTTGCACTCTTTAGGTGGCCTTTTAAATAATATTTGATGTGAAGGTAAAGGATGTAATACTTCATCCCCTCATTGTCATCGAATGTAACTTTTCTATATAACATGTCTTTTTTTTTAAGTTTTTTCTTTTATATGGTTATATTAGAAAAAATTTCATAGTCTCCTCTTATATGACCTTTGTATCATTTTTATTTCGTTCTATAACATTGCTTAAATATTTCGCACTTTCCTGATAATAAATATTTACTTAATATTAAAATAAAAATTTCCTTATTTTTCTTATTTATGTTGGTATTTCATAATAATTCTTAATCAGATATGGTGTATACAAAACAAATGTTTTTAAACAAGGCCTTCCTGAGCTTTATCGAATTAATTATTTTCTTTACACATTTTTTTGAGAATATTGGCATGCTTTACAAAAAAAGGTTTATTTGTATATGATCTAATGATGAAAAATATTGCACTCGTTCTCTTCAGTATCTTGGAGTGTAACTTTGCATAAAATTATTTTATTTCTTCATATTTTTTCTTTAGATTTGGAAATATTACTATGAAGCTATAGTTCTCTTTTCATGTGTCTAAGACATTATGTTTATTGGTTATTTTAAATTGATTTAATTTTGATATACATATATATATATCACCAATATTAAAATAATATAATGTTGTTATTTTTTGACATTAATTTAGGAATTCTTAGTAATTCAAGTTAAGATCGAACATTGAGGAAAGAAAAATCATTGAACTCGTATAAACGACCTCTAATAAATTACTTATTTACATTTACATTTTTACAATTTTACTATTTTTTAGTTTATCATGCCTTATTGTACATTTCATACATGCCTAATTTGATAATTGAGAATTTTAGGATTCTTCTCCTCAGTATTATTAAAAAATATAAAAAAATAAATATTTAATTTAAAAGTGCTCATTGCAGTTAGTTCTAATGACATTTGATATGTCTCGATAAAACTTAATTTTGACTTATTCTGTAATATCAAATTAAAAAAGTATTAACACATTTTTCTTGCTATCAAATTTATTATATCTTTATTTAATATTAGAATAATAAATCATAAATAATTATTCTTATATTAATTAGATATATAATCTATTTCTTAATATGAAAAGAGCAACCATAGTAATATAAGTAAATAAAAGCGATGTTAAAGTCATAGAGGAGGACAATTAGCATTTTAAATTAATATAATCAATTCAAAATAAAAATTTATTAGAATGAGATACATTATATGAATAAATTGCATTCCAAGATACCAAAGAGATTGAGTGCAAGATTTTTTTTCATACAATTAGGTAAAAAATTAATGTCTTCTAAACAATGCCAAAAACCTAAAGAGATAAAAAATGAATATTTTAATGGATAAAGCTCATCATGACAACTCCAACGATGTTCGTTCAATGTTAATGAAATCATTGAAAATCAATTTAGAAGATAAAAGTCTTAAGATGAATGAATATTTATTTTGTAAATCTTGTTGACAAAAATAAAACTACAATTATTTTTTCTTTATTAAATTTATTTTGGAATTACTAAAAATTTCAAAATTAATTAATCAATAAGAATGAGAAATATTATTTTAATATTAAATAAGTCTCCATTAAAACTTAAAATAATTAAAAAATGTTAAATATATACTATAAGCAACTTAGAGTGACATAATGGTTAAAATAGTTGGTTGGATTTAAGTTTTTGATATTTAAATTGGCATATTTCAATATTAAATTTTTTGTTTGATTTATGTTTTAACATTCCTTTAATATTTTATGTTTTCTTATATTTTTTAATTGCATTCAAAAATTTTTATATGTGCCAATATTGAAATTTTCCTCTCTATTATAATTAGATATTGGCATATTTAAATATGTTACAACATCTTTATATCATGAAACGTTAGATATTGGCATATTTAAATATTGAAAATTTTTATATCTTGGAAATGTAACATTTCTTTATAGATTATTAATATTTGGACTTTGAAATTCGTTTATATTTAGATATTGGCATATTTAAATATCAAAAATTAAAAAATATGTTAAAACATCAAATATTAAAGGAAAATTTATCGACTTGGAGATCATCACAAAATTGAAAAAGTCCTTTATATTTTATTGTATTACATATTGAAAATATTTCTTAATTATTTTTTAATCCAACAAAAATAATCATCACAAAATTTCACCTATGCTCTTATTTCTTTTCGAAGTTTTCCTTGAATAGATGTATCATCTATATAAAATTTAAAATTTATTTAAGCAAATTCATTGGTAATACTTAGGATTTATGATCATCAAACAAAGCAATAGAAAAATGGGTCAACCCAATAATCTCTCTTTCTTCATGATAACAAAACTTTTAATAAAATTCATTAAACCACAAATTATTTAGAAACATAAAATGCATAACATTTAACGATAAGCTTCTTTACATGTACACCAGGCTTGATTAATGATCCAAAATAATTTATGCTCATTTCCATCATTCAATTTCTAATCTGCTCCACTTTGTCATCACTTAAAGAGAGTTAATCTATATTTAGTAAATTGTTAACAAATTAATAATTTTTTTGAATATTCAACCATGTAATCGATTTCGTTTATGTTTATTATGTTCAAATTATGCCAATATCTAATGAACTAAGACTTGTATAATTTCTTTCAAATATATTTAATTCTTTCTTTCTAAATATTACCAAAATTTTTTATTTATGCTATCTTGGGTAATGCATGGCTTAAAATTTGTTACAATGGATAATGGTTATGAAAGACTAATGTTTAACACCAATCATAATTTCATCTATACCTTCTTTGTTTGGAAGATCCCTATAAAAATTTAAAGTTTTAGGATTGCTTTTAAATTTTTTTATATATTTGTTTATTTTATTTTATTTTTATAAACATAATTTTTGAAATCCTTTTGGTACAATATATATATATATATATATATATATATATATATATATATATATATATATATATATATATATATATATATATATATATATATATTATTTTAGTTGCAATTTGTTTATCAATGTTGCAATACATAATATTTCATTTTAATTATTAAAATTGAAATCACAAACCATTTTATGTCCAACATAGTTAGATATAATTGAGATACTATTCTTATTCATATAAGGCATTTTTCGAAAAGAGTGAAATCCTAATAAAAAATAGAAAAATACTACTAAAATCATGCAACATATTAAACATGCAATACAATAAAATAATTTGATGTCACAAAATGTAAATTAATAAAAAAAATCTTATTCTTGATGAAAGCTTATTGAGAAATAAGTGTTTTAATTAAATCAATTTTAATTATAGAAAATTGAGAACTTAGCTTATGTAAGAAGAAGGTAGAGATTATTAGTTTGATGATTGAAGCATGTTCCATGTGAAAATGTAAATGAGCATTGATAACTAAATGTTTGAATATCATGACTTGAAAAGTTTTCTTTAGATTTTTTAAGACTTTTATCAGTCTATCCTATTCAAGAATTCACTTATTTATAAATATTTTTATTAACTAAAAGCACTTGCCAAATTAACCAACTACTAATTATTTTTTATATTTAAAAATCCAACATAGTTTTTAATTAATAAATTATAAAAATCCAAACAACTAAAAAGGCTAACTACATAAAAGCCACTCGATCAAAAGCCTGTTAGACCATTTGATTGTGAAAACATCTCAAGTGGATGAATAAGATTAAAAGAACAACTTTGAAATTATGATTTGATTTGAACTGATAAATCTAAATCGTGATTTCACTTTTAGATTTAGCTCTTACGTGCAGATAAAACATGGACTATGACATCTCAAATTTATGTGGTTGGATATGAGGATCTAAATAAGATTTTTTAAAAGTGGTTGAGATTAGAATCATTTGATCACATAATTGTGTGATTGGATAGAAAAAAGACTCCCACAATTTTAAATGCATGGGTGTGAAATGGATTCAAATTTTTTACCCTTACATTGAATAAATAATTGATTATTATGGCTTTATTAGAGCTTTCTTACTTTGCACATTTTGCATTTTTTGAGGTTTGTTTCCCCCATGTTGTGCTCTAGATGTAAGTTATGTTTGGATTCTTGAGTTATGAATGATTCAAAATTGTTTGATCGGATTGAGAGATATTTAATCAACATGCTAAATGTTATTAGCTTTATTCAAGCACTGCGTTCTAACAAAGACTTTTAGTTTTTTGTTTTAATTATATTATTATTTTTTACAAACTTATTGTAATAATTAAAAATTGTTTTAAATTATCATTTATTGTTGATAAAAATATTATTTTTTAATAAGAATAACAATTATATAAATGTTTTCTAAATAATTGTAATAACTATTAATTACCATTAAACTTCTTTAGAAATTTTTTTTATTAATAATGAATTATTACAATGTTTTTTCTCATATTTTAGTTTCTTATCTTTTCATTTTTCCTATTAGAAATTATTGTAAATTTTCTTAAGAAAAATTCAAGTAAATTGTTCTTAATATTAAATAATAAGTTAATAAAATTACTTTTAATATAAAACTACTAAAAAAATATTTCTTTGTAAAATTAATATTTAAATTTAGTTCCTTTTTTGTTCTTAAATAATTATTCCTTATTTATATACCTAATTCTCAATTATTGTTGTTATTATCAATAAAAAGTAGTTATTATTAATAGTAGTTTAAGGGCAAGAGTGGGATAATTTTTACTAATACTATCAAACAATAATAGAAATTGAAATAGCCATCATCTACATATAAATGTGTTATTCATAGGTTAATTATATCTTTAATCATTTTACACAAATAAAAAATAAAATTTAATGTCAATATTTATTATTGTAGTAGTTATGTAATCATAAAACATTTACTTTAAGAATATTGTTTTATCTTTAAAGGATATAATGATAAGCAATGTATTAATGATATATCTTATAATTTTGTCTAACATTTTTTAAAATTATTCCTAAAAACTATTAATAATAACATCACGATAAATGTTTCCAAATTGTTAGACTATTATAACAATTATAAATAATTTTATTGTAAGAATAAATGTAAGGTAACAAAAAATATATTTTGTTCATTTCTTATAAATTTTATAAAGTATATCCTAATAAAAATTAAGAAACAAAGAATAACATCACATAATAAAGCTAAAATAAAAAAAAGAAAGGGAGAAGCTTGTTATGTTATTATTATCTTATTTTTATCAATCACAAATTAGGACTAATAGTTTTTAAATTAATATAATAAATTGTTGCGTTATAGTATTATTACTTGAAAACATTTTTGAAATGAATACTATCAAAAAAATTAATAAGAATTTTCTTTGCCACTTTTTATTTTCTATGTTGTCTAAAAGTTAGTATTGTGATTGTGAAAGAGAAACTATAAATAAGATAATAATTTGAAGAACAAGAAAAGGTATAACATTGAATGAACTAGAGTGAAAGAATGATAATTTGAAGAACAAGGAAAAAAAATAAGATAAACAACAAAATGAAAACATAAAAATTTTATGAATAAGTGCAAAAACAAAAGGTATAAGAAGAAACAATAAAGTCGAATAAGAAGAAAAACGACATGCGGAAAACAAATAGGCATATTACTAATTAAAAAAGGAACTAAAAATTTTTCTTTAAAATATTTAATAATAACATTTATGATTATCTTTCAATATTTTTACTTTTTATTATCATTTGCCTTTTCTTAACTTCATTAAATATTATTCTTTTTCACTACTAATTTATAATGCTAATAAATTAACTTAGTATTACTAATTAATAATAAAAGAATAAGACTATTAGTACAATTAAAGCCATTAGAAGAAATTAAACATTTTATATTTATTTTTTGTTACATATGGTGTAAAAAGGTTTTCTTATAATTTAAAATTAATATTATTTGTTCAAACTATAGTGGAATTATTTTATTCTAAATGACTTTGTCATTTCTATTTAAATTTAGAAAAAATTATTTTTATAATATTAAATACAATTTATAAGTATTTGTATTGTTAATTACAAGTGATTTTGATAACTCCTAAAAATTATTGATGATTTTCCTTGATTAAATAAAATAATAATTAATATTTTTATTCTTTATTATGCTTCTTTTAAAAAGAGAAAGACAGAGGTATATAATAAATATTAGGAAGTGGGAGAGGTGAGAATGAACATTGGTAAAGAATATATATGGTCAATTAAAATTGGAGAAGATTGTGAGAAAAGAGAAAAATAATAATGGGAGATAAATAGTAAGATAAAGAATGCATGATAGGGTGAGAAATGAAATGAGCAAATGAGATTGATATAAGAAAATGGGAGGGGAAAGGTAAAAAAAGAACAAAGAGAGAAAGAGAATATGGTTTGAAGTAAATTAAGAAAGGGATAATCCATTATAGTGAGAGAATACTTAGTCCATGAGCATTAATCCATATAATATAATGGATTCATAAGGAGAACATCAGGGAAGAGTTGATAAGAAGAGATAAGATGTGTTAAGAATAAATCAAAACAAAGAGATGTAGGGATGGAGAGAGCGTGAAAGTAAGATAAAAGATGCAGTAAAAAGAGAGTTAGATAGAGAAAAATAGGGAGATAGAAGTTAAGGAGTGAAAAAAAATGAAGATTTTTATATAAATGAGAAACAAAATTGAGGGATGTATACTAAGAGGCTGTAGTAAGAGAAGCGAAAGGGAAGTCATATGTAAACTTCGGTGGAGAGAGTGTAAGTTAAAAAAAGAAAATAAAGAGTTATCAAAAAAAATAATTTAACGAAAAATAAAAGAAAGTAAAGAGAGAGGAGAGAGAAAATAGTAAGTTAGAATCAAAGATAAAAAATTTGACATAGACAACGATAGAAAGAAGCCAAATAAAAAAGTGATAAAAAGAGATATAGAAGGTAAGAGAGAGTATAATGAAATAGAGAAGGTAATAAGGAGATTGAGTAGTAGAGATATAAATAAACTTTTATATTAATAGAAGACGTTTGGAAATAGAGACATGAAGGGATAATGAAAATAGAAGAAACATAGACAAACATATAAGTAATAAAAAAACAAATAGAAAAATAAGGTGGAGAAACTAGAAAAGATAAAGAGATAAAGTTGTGATATAAATAAGACAAAGGAAATAGAGTTAATGAAAAAGGCAAATTATAATGGAAAAAAGCTAGTTTATGAGAGATAAGTGACATAAAGATAGAGAGACAATAAGGGAGAGATAAATAATGAGAGGAATAAATAGTCATAGAAAGGGAAAATTTTAATGGTAAAAAAGAGAAAACAAAGAGCATATGAGAGATATTGGAGAGGAGAGAGATGGAATAGAGAAATTGTAGAGAAATGATAACATAAATAAGACTGATGGTTGAAGAAATTTGACTAAATAGAAAGGAAGTGTGAACTGAGTGCTAAAGTATTAAATAAAGAGAGATGGAGAGCAAACTATTATAAAAATTTAGAAAGAAGAGCAAAGTGATGATGAATAGAATTCATGAACAATGAGGTTGATATGTAAGAGAAAAATGTAAGGACGTGAGGGAGAGTGAAGAGCCAAAATAAGAAACCAAGACAACGATAATGAATTAAATTAATACAAAGATTAAAATACGATAAAGAGACAAATAAATACATATGGAGTGGAAAAGTGAAGCATATTTAATGAGAGGTAGAGATAGAAATAAAAAGAGACATGTAAGCACAAATAGTGTGAGAAGAAGAGATGTGTGATTGGAGATGCAAAAAGATATCAAAAGAAGAAGAGATAAAGTAACAAGGGCAGAAAGATGAGAGACTATAAAACGAGATAGAAGATCGAGAGTATGACAAAGAATTAAATAGAAACCATACCAATTGAGGCCTAAAATGATAATGAGATAGACTAAGCTATAAAAATTGAAGTGGTCATAAATATAGAGAGAAAGTGAGTGAAAAAGTTGAGTGAGAAAATAAAGATATATGAGAAATGATAGAAAGAATGAAGGAGATAGAGATATGATAATATAAAAGGTAAAGTTAACCAAAAGAAGAGAGAAAATAAAAGGGAGAGAAAAGCTGTATTAAGAGAGATAAATGTGCAGAAAGAGAGATATAAAATGCAAAAAAACAAGGAGATAAGAGAGAGAAAGAACATGAAGAGATAAAGTAAAAATAGAAAAGAAGTATAAATAAGAACTATTTGAAGAAAAATAAAAGGAGAAAAAAATGTAAAAGGAAAAGTAAAGAAAAAGTTGAGAAAAAAAGATAAAGTGGAAAAGAAACATATGAAACATAAGAGAGTGTGAGAGAGTTAAATTAAAGAAATTTAAAGACAAAGAAATACTGGTGATAGTGGATCGATAAGAAGTAGAGAAATAAAAATAGAAAATTACTTAGAGAGATTGAAAAGAATAATATGAAAGAAGGAGAAATGAGATAGAAGGGATAAAACGGGGCAAGGAACAAAGAGATAGACCTATTAGAGAAATAATGGAAGAGAGGGAGATTAGGAGAGAGTGTTGGAAGGAGGCAAAGAAAGAACTTAAAGAAAAACAATTTGTAAAAATAAAGTTTTATGTAAATACAATTAATAATATTATAAGAAAAAAATTAATTACAAATTTTTTTTTTAAATAGTTAATATTGATTATTTATGTAAAAGTAAGAGAGTTAGATCATGAGATAAATTCTAGGGAGAAGAAAGAAAGAAATAAAAAATAAATAGAGTAAGAGAGAACATTACTGAAACAAAGTTAAATTTATAAACAAAAAGGGAGAGAAATAGATAATAAAATAAGCAAAATATATGTTGAAAGGAGAGAGCGGAGGAGAGAAGGAAAAAGACCAAAAAAATAGTAGATTAAGTTATAAAGTGAGGTGACAAAAGAGGAGAAAACCAATAAGAGAAGTGGCAAAAGACAAAACAGAAAGAGAGAAAAAGTGTGGGAAAGATTTCATGGTAGAGAAAGGAAAGAGATAAAGAGAATAGTGATGCAAACAATGTGAAGACATAATTAATAAGAAGAGGAATAGAGATTTCAAAATGGAGACCAAGTGGATTGGGAACAAGGAAATTTAAGGAAGGTGGAATAGAGAAAGGGAAATGCCACAAAAAGAACAAGAATAAAATAATAAGATAGCGAGAGAAAAAAATAGAGTAAAATTAAGAAGAGTGAAACCAGAAAGACAAAGATATGATAGATAAGATGAGAGTTAATAAATAAATAAGAGAATATAAAGATATAGACTAAGATAGAGAAGAAAGAGAAGATCAAAAGATCTGAAAGTGGGACAAATAATAGAAAAGAGATAGAGTAAGTGAAAAAGCAAGATAGGCTGTTTAAGAGAGATTGTGAAGAAGAGGAGATAAAGTTAGTTAATAGAACAAAAAGAGAGATCTAGTGACAGAGCAAAATAGACAAAAAAATAGAGATGCAATGAGAGAGACAATAGATAGAATATAAGACATATAAGAGAAGAGATAAAGTGAGGAAAGAAAATATGGAAAAAAGATAAGAGGGACGAGGGACATAACAAGAGAATAGAGAGAACGAAAAGTAAGAGAAAAGAGAGTTAAAAATTATTGTGAAACTTGTTATGGAGATAGAAGAATGATAAATAGAGAGGATAAAGAGAGATGGAAAGTAAGAGAGTAGAAATGTGATTGATGTAATTAGAAAGAAGCAAAAAGGTAAAGTGAAAAAGAACAATGTGACATATAGTAGAATAAGAAAGAATGAGTGAAATAGAAAGAGATTGTGATGAGATAGAAAGAAGTAAGGACATGAGGGATAATGATGATTCTTTAAGAGAAAGCAAGACAATGGCAAAAAAGTAAACTAAAACAAATAAAATAGTAAAGAGGAAACTAAATACACTTGGATGAGCAATGTCTACGATATAGCATTAGAGGTATAAATAGATATAGAAAGAGATATGCCAACATAAATAATGTTAGATGTAGAGAAGTGTAAGAGGTGAGAGAAAAAAAAGAAAAGGTAGTGAGAGAGAAAAGCAAGAAAGATGTGGAATAGTTGTGGGAGAGAGAAGATATAGATAATGACAATGACTATAATAGAGAGACACCATATAGATTGTGACAAAAAATGACAAATAGTAAAAAGGAGAAAAGGGTAAGGTGATTTAAACTTAAAGGGCATTGATAAAGGGAGAAAGAAAGTACAAAAAGAGAATGAGAAAATAAAGTAAGGAGAAATAAGAGAGATAATGAGTGATATAATGATATGAAGATAGAAGTGATAGAGTGAAGAGTGAAAAGGGACAAAGGAAAAGGGAAAGAAATGAGATAATGCCAATATCGATACATAAAGTGAGAGATATAAATTGTAAGAAAAAAATAAGGAGATAGGGGAAAGATTGAGAAAGAATATGAGTAGGTAAAGAAGAAATAGAAAAATTTTAAGGAAGATAAATGGAGAAAGATTTGGTGCGAATAAAAATAATAAAAGATGAAAAGAAAAACAACCATTGGGAGAACGAGAAAGAGGTGGAGAAGTAAAGCGAACATCACGGAGAGAAGTGTAAGAGAGTGTTCAAAGAAATAAAATGAAAGGAACAATGGAAAATTGTCATGATATAGGATTGAGAAAAAAAGAGATAGAAAGAATTAGAAAGTGCCTTAGAGTGATTAAGAAGAAAGATAGGGATACAGAATAGCTAAAGAGGAGAGAGAGAAAAGAGAAAAATTAAGTAGAAAAGGGAATATGTAGAGATTAAGATGCTAAGTTAGAGAGGGGTAAAGAAAAAATTATATCAAATAATATTTTATAAAAATAAGTCATTATTGTTAATATAATTAGCAATATTATTGGAAACAAATAATAACTATTAATAATTGTTATCATTAAATAATCAATATTTATTTTTAAACAAGGGAAGGATAGATTGATTTTAAGATAGTTTTTTGGGAGAAAAGTGAAAAATTTAGAAACAAGTAATAGTGAAGGAGACAAAAAGAGAATATGAGTGAATGAAATAATGTGAGATTTATTGCGACTATGGGAGAGAACTAGGTAGTAAAAAGAGAAGAATAAAGAAAGATAAAGAATGTGAGAGTTAGAAGGCAAGAAACAAAAAAGTGAGGTGAGGGAATTAAAGAACGAAGATAGAAAGGGACAAGTGACAATGCAAGAAAGGAGAAAAAATAAAATAAAAGGATAGACAAAGTTAGAAACAGAATGTGTTATGGTGACAAAAGAGATAGAGTAAAAAAATGGTAAGAAGAAAGACAGATAATAGGAAAGGAGAGAAATTTCAATACAGAGAGGTGGAGAGAGATAAAGGAAGTTGTAAGAAGGAAAAAACGAGTTGAAAAAGTGGCAAAGGAGGAGAGAACAAGAACATTGTAATAGAAAATGAAGGACATAAAGCAAGATAAAGAAGCATGAGAAGAGAAAGTGATAGCTATAATAAGTAGATAGCAGATAGAAGAATAATGGTGTGAATACACGAAGGGTAGCTGAGAGAAAAAGCTTGATGGAGTTGACAGACTATTAAAATAAGGTAGATTGGTAATAGGAGAATGATTAATAGTTAAACAAAGGAGGGATGACAAACCCATTATATGACACAAAAGGAAACAAATAAAGAGAATGAGAATGTTAGAGAAGTGTGAGCATGCACAAGGTAACAAACATTAGTGAGGAAAGTGAGTGAGCAAAGAGCTAGGAGCAAAAAGAGTTGAAGAACTAGAGACCCAATAGACCAATCTATTCCAGCTATCAAAGAATTCAAAATATTTTAGGCAGAATTAGGATTGTAATTCTTCCTACTTCTCAAGGTATGATGCCAAATCAAGAAGCCTAACTAGAAAAAATTGGAGGAGAAATATTTTATTTTTTTTAATATTTTATTTAGAGAAGAGATTGAAGAATGAAGAAGAATAAGACAATGACATGAGAAAGAGTGCATGGGATATAACAGAAAATGATAGAGAGAACAATAAAAAAGGAGTAACAAATAATGAGAATAAGATAAGAAATAGTAGACATGAGAAGAGAGAAAAAAGTGACACGAAGAGAAGGTGATATCAAAAAGAGAGAAACTAAGTGATGGTTAAGTGCTTCAGAGGAGATTGAGAGATATATAATGGAGAGAGTGATTCATAAGTCATATGGAGGGAAAGAAGACCAAAAAATAAAAGTTTCGAGAAAAGCTACATAAATTCTGCAACAAACAATGTGATAAAAAGAAGCACAAACGGTTTGTGAGAGATAAATTGTTGGACAAATAAAAAAGCGATGGATAAAGGGAGAAAAAGCGAGGAAGAGCAGAAAAATGAACTAATAATCATATAATTTGATATTATAGTGGAAAGAAAATACAAAAAAATTATTTTTAAAAATAATTATTCAAAACTTGTTTTAAGTATTAACTACTGTTATAGAAAATAATAATTTTAAGTATAAAATTTTTATTTGCACATCTATTATGACTCTAATAGTCTTGCACGAATAACTAATAGTTATTTATTTCAAAAAAATTTTTTTACTGATAGACTAAAAAAATTATTTTTAGAACAATCTATAGTTACGAAAAAAACCATAACAATCGCTCTTTTCATGTTAGATCTTTCTATTTAAGTTTATAATTATGAAGTTAATTCTCAAAGATTATAAGAAGAACATAAAAATAATAAATTTTATTATTTGCCAAATCTTATAAATAGTAATAACTACTTTTATGATAATGATAATTAAAAATTTAATAAAATATTTTATCACTTTTCTAATTTTTCAATATAATACTTTAATTATTATTAATTAATAATGAAAAAAACTCATAATAAACATAAGATTAAGATTAAAGATAATAATGTTATATACTATTATAATCTTATTGTAAAAATCACTAATTTAAACTAATTTTTTATAAGTTAAAATAATTAATTTTTAAATCAAACAAGATTTAGTTAATGTTATTTAAAAAATATGATTGAATTAATTAGCTAAAATTTTTTTGTAATTTTATAAATTCAACAAATTTCTAAAAAGAAATATTTTATTAAGCAAGAAAATTAAAAAGTGTTATTACAAGAAGATAAATAAGAGAAACACAAACAAAAAAATTAATTAGAAGAATGGAATACTAATAATAATAATAATAATATGAATAAAACAGAAAATAAGATAAATGTTAAAATGAAATAAGAAAAGTTTGATAAATAAGTACATGAATAAAAGGAACTAGAAGAAATAAATGAGGTGGAATAAGAAGAAATTTAATTCAAAAAAGATTAATAAAAAATACTCTTTAATATGAATTAACATAAAGTTTCCATTAACAGAACTATAATATTATTATTTATTATTATTATAATATTTTTTATTATTATTCACTAATATATGTTTATTAAATTCATAAAAAAATAGTTATTTTTACTATTATTATGATATTGGTAAATTAAACAAATTAGTTTATTGGCAATATCAAAGTAATACAACTAAGTATTGTTATAATTTTTAGAATACATTAATCATTATATGATATTTTCTTAAAATAATTGGTTAAATAATTTTATTGCTTATTATAATTACAAAAAGAATGAAATAATTTCAAAAACATAATTTAATTATTTCATTTTTAAGTAAATTTTTAAAATCTTTTTCAATTCATCAATACTATTTATTGTCATTACAAGTGAGAGCATGCTTGAGATAATAATGGTGGAGTTTGAGAAGTAGAGATATATAGAAAGATAAAAGAAGAGAGAAGGAAAGGACAAAGCCAAGATAAAGAGTGTGTCAAATATAATAAAAAACTATTAGAAGAAGAAAACTCTAATGAGATAAAAAAAATAAGAAATATAAGTAGTGTGAAAAAAAGTGAGATGAAGCAAGGTGATATGGAAATGAGTGAGACTGAAAGAGGGATAAGTGCTTTATAAGAGATTGAGAGATATATGGAGAGAGAGACTAATAAGTCATAGGGAAAGAGAGGGAGGGAGGTAAACAGAGAGAGAGAGAGATTATACTAAAGATATCTACTTAAAGAGATAAGGGGAAATAAGATAAAAAGGTTAGAAATAAAAAGATTTAAATAGATTCAAAAAGGAAAAGAAAGAGAGAACAATGGACACTAATAGTTTTAAAAAGTGACACATGCATCAAATTGTATAGATTTAGAGAAGAGAGAGACAGAAGAAATAAGAAAAGAAAGAATAAGTGAAAAAAATAGAAGTTTAAAGAAGAGAATTTTTGGGAAAAGAAGATAAATGCTATAATATATAATGTGATACAAAGAGGCACAAATCATTCATGAGAGATAAAGGGTTAGACAAAGAGAAAAGTGATAGGTACAGGGACATAAAGTGAAAGAGAGAATGATGTCGGAGAGAGAAGAAATATATTATTGTGCATGACACATCAAAAATATATTTTTCATAATAATTATTCAAAATAATTTTTTAGTTATTAATTATTATTATAACAATGATAATAATTTTAAAAAGAATAATTTTATTCAAATTTCTCTTAATATTTGTAATAATTATTACTACCATAAACTTTCATTGGAACATTTTTTATTAAATATGAATTACTTTTGTTTTTCTTCTTATAACAGTTTTACATTTCGATTAAATTTTCTTTTAGCAAGAACGATATATTTTATTAAGAATAACTCCCACAACTTAATAATAAGTTAATTAGTTTACTATCAATGAAAAATGCAATATTTGTTATCATAATTAATATTTTTGTTCATGTTTTTATCGTTATATAATTATTCATTACTTATATAAAAAAAATTATTAATTACTAAAATTATGATAAATAATAATGAATTGCTATGAATAATAGTCTAAGAATTTGAGATCAGACAATTGTTTCTAAAGCTATTGACCACAACTAACAAAAATTTCTCCAACGAATATCTAAGTAAAAAATTGTTATTCACAAATCAACTATTACTGTAATATTCTTGTACAAATAGCACATAATTATTTACTTCAACAATTATTGTTATTTATGCTATCGAGATACTAAACAACTTATTTTAAGAACAATTTATAGTTACTAAGAAAACAATAGCAATCACACTTTTCATGATAGATCTTGTTATTAAAGTTTATAATTATGAAAATTAATTCTTAAAGATTTTAAGAAGAACATAAAAAAATTATCATTTAATAAATTCTAAAAGTAGTAATCAAAAATTTTATTATTAGGATAATTAAAAAATAACATATTAAAATATTTTATCTTTATTATTGTAATTTTTGTAGAAAATATTATTATTAAAATTTACTAATAATGTAAAACAACTCTATAAAAATAAGATTATGATGAAATGGAATAATTTTATATCTTATTACTACCTTATTATAAAACTATTTAGTTTCAAACTAATATTTTATGAATTAAATTAAAACAAAATTAATTAATATCAATGCTTAAAATTTTTTAAAAATAATTAACTATACTTTTATGTTTGAATAATTTCATTTCAACAAATTCCTTAGAAGAATAATATGATTAAGAAAGAAAAATTATAGAGGAGTAATTATAAGAACATGTATAAGAAAAACTAGAACACAAAATTGAACAATAAGAATAAAATAATAACAATAATAAGAATAAAATAGAAAATAAGATTTAGATTAAAATGAAATTACACAAGTTAATAAATAAGTGCAAGAATAAAAGGAACTAGAAGAAACAATTGTGGTGCAATAAGAAGAAAGTAACTTGATGAGGATTAGTATTAATAATACTCCTAAATATGAATTAATAAAACTTTTTCTTTAACTTATTGATAATAATCATATTTTTACATTGTGATATTTCTTATTATTATTCACTATCATTGTTTTATTAAATCTGTAAAATAATAGTTTTTTTAGCTATTATAATAGTGGTAAATTAACAAATAATTTTATTAACAATATAAGAGTATTATAACTAAGTATTGTTGTAATTAATATAGCACATTGATTATTATTTTATAATTTATAAATATTAATGTTGCAAATAATTTTTTTATTCACTATATTTACAATAATAAAGGGGAACTTTTGATAATATAATGTTATTATTTCATCATAAATATGTATTTTTAATCTTTTTCATTTTTTATAACATAGAATTGTTCTTCTAGTAAAATACAAGTGACTTTGATAACTATTAACAATTATTGAAGCCTTTCTTCTTTTTAGTAGAATAATAAATAATAGATTTTTATATGCTTTTCCCACTTTTAATTTATTTGTCAAATTATTTTTTTCCTTTTAAAACATTTTTCTTATTCTAATTTTTGATCTTTTTTCGAATAAGATGTTGTAAATAATCAAAAAATGAATGACAAAAAAGAGGTATGAAAAGAATAGCAAAGATAGCGAAAAGTGGTAAAGGCTAGAAGTGGAAGTAGGTATGAAATATATATAGATAAATTAAAATAGAGAAGACTAAGATAATAGAGATAAATAATTGTGTGTGATAGACAATACGAGAGAATGCATGATAAAGTGAGAGATAGAATGAGCAAGAGATAAAGATAAATGAGATTGATACAAAGGGATGAGGACAAAGAGAGCAAAAAAAAATGGTCAAAGTGTGAAGGGACTGAAAGTGCGTGGGAATGAGGTGAGTCAAAAAGATTTAATCATTGTGTTTGAGAGAAAAGGAATAGAGAGAAAAGTAAATTTTATTGATATGATGAGAAGTTGGAGTGATAAAGAGGGGATAAAGGAAAAATATTGGGTCGAGATGGAATAGGTAAAGAAGAGAATTAAGAAAAGAGATATAAAAAAGGAATGAGTGTAACAAAGGCAAAGATAAATGGGACTTAGAAGTGTAGAATTAGAGAGCAAAAATAAATAGAAAAATGATAAAAAATGAGAAAAACAAAGAGTTTGATATGAATGACATACAAATTAAGGGAGATATAGAGAAAGAGGAAGTGAAAGTGGGGAAAGGAAAGAGATATGCAAAATTTAGCTCAGATAGTAAGGGGAAAAGAGAAAAAGATGGAGTTTGAAAGAAGAAAACTTTAAATAGGAAAAGAGTTAAGTGATGGGAGAGAGAAGTTAAATTAAAAAATAGCTTATGAGAGATATATTGATGGAGGAGTGGGAGCATAGTCTAACATAGAATGTCAGAGAAGGGTTGGATGATAGAGAAATAGAGAGAAAGTTAGATTGAGTTTTGTAGTAGATAGAAGGCATTTAAAGATAGAGATATGAAGAGACAGCAATGGTAAATGAGAGGCAAGGGAATAAGGAGATCGAGATATATGAAAAATAATAGAAAAGAGATAGAATGAAAAAGGGATGAAAATTTATTAAAATATGGATTGCGAGATAGAAAACATAGAAAGAAACATGGCACCAAGAGAGAGAAAATATAGAGGAACATAGATAGAGATGGAGAGGGATAAAAAAAGTGTATTATTATGAGAGAGGCAATAGAGCTCACAAGAGAAACATAAAAGATGACATAAAGGGAAGAGATAAAGTTAAGAGAAAAGAAAGAGATAACAAGAGTCATAGTAGAAGAAATAAAGAGAAAATAGAGGAAGAGTAAAGGGAATGATAAATTATTAAGAGAAATTATGAGAAAGATAGAAGTTGATGGATGGTACGATAAAGAGAGATAGAGAATAAGAGATAATTGAAGTGAGATAGATGTAAATAGAAAGAAGAGAAATAGGATAGTCAAAATTGTATTAATAATGGGAGCTATAGTGGAATGAGAAAGAATTAATGAACGAGAAGGAGATTGTATCAACCAAGAAGAGGTGAAGAGGTGAGGGGGAGTGAAGCAACATAAAGAAAAAGCATGCCAAAGATAAAGAATCGAACCAATATATTGGGAGAAAATTGAAAAAAAGGCACATAAATACCTGAGATGTGAAGTGTGAGACATAACATGTGTGGTAGAGATTAAGAAAGAATGAGACATTCAATCATAAACAAAAAGAAAGAAAATAATAGATTGAGGTTTTTTTGGAATAAAAGGTGGAGGGAAGAGAGATAATAGATGGAGAGAGAAGATAAAGATTATAATAAATTCTACAAAATAAAGAGACCATAATAAAATAGTAATCTTTTTAGATAAAAGATATAGTGATGAGTTAGAAAAAGGATAAAGGAAAATATGGAGAAAATAGATAATGGTTGACATGGAAATAAAAAGAAAGGGATATAGTGCAAGAAAAAAGTGGGAAAGTCGAGAGAAAAAGAACTTGAAGGGTTAATAAAGAAATTAAGAAAAACATAGGTAAGGAGATAGATATAGAAAAATAAAAAGAGATAAAAGGAAAAATAGAAAAAAAAGATAAAAAACTTATAGGAGAGTGATAAAGACTAACAGAAATAGAAGGAAAAAGTGGGAGAGTAGTTTGAGATATAACAAGTTTAATGAAGGAAAGTGAATGACACAATGGAGAAAAATGGTGATAAATGATTAAGAAGTTAAGAGAAAAATAGAATGCCTTTGAGATCTTATGTTTAAACCTATAAAAGAAGGCATGAGGGGGAGAAGAGATAATGGAGGAGAGAGAAGGGAAGAGAGGGTGATTTAGATGTTGAATTATAGAGTGTCAATTAAAAAGTCATGACAAATTGAAATGAAAATAACTATATGAAAAACTCTATAGTAAAACTATACAACTTGAGATTTTTTCGTGTAGTTCACATCTAACCTACTAGTTTTTATAGGTTCAACTATAACTAAGGCTTTTATGAGCTAAACCTAAACTCAATTTTTAACGAGATCAATTTTAGCTTAAGCTTTCATGAATGTCAGACGAACAAACCCAAAGGAAAAAATATAGTAAGAAACAAATTTTCAAAAAAAATATACAAGTTTTCATATGCTTGATTGATAGAATAGCACAAAAAGCTAAAACTATGAAAATAATTGACAAAATGAATGCTTAAAAAATAATGACTTTGCAAGAAGAACATTGAATTTCATGTAGTCTATGCTGTAATCACTTTGAGAAATAATTTCTATATTTAGAATATTCTATTGTCCTTTTTTGAGATATTAAAATCTTGCTGACATTAATTTTTATTTTATTTAGAAGGTTTGGACATTTATAAAAAAAATTTGGTTATAACAATTAGAAACTATTGAAAATCTACTTTAAAAGTTGCCACAAAATAGTTTAAAAAGCTTTTCAAAATAACTTATATATTCTTCAAAAAGACTGACCAACATGGAACATGTAAGGCATACTAAAATAACTATTAAGTAGGCTGAATATGAGTGAATGGATTTGCTCAAAAGAGTTCTTCACCATCCCAAAAAATGTTGGAAAGGTAATTGTGTTATTGATGGTTAGGTCAAAGTGGATTTGATCTACAACATCTAATCATGTAAGATGAGATCTGAATCAATGAATTAACCAAAACAAAATCAAGAATGATCTCAGTTGTAGGAGTTAAAATGCATTATTTAAAGCCGTAGGATTTAAGAATAGATATTTCACAAGAAAAGCCATTTGATGAAGCTAGATGAGATCAAAACCATCAGATGTCAAGCAAGGATTAATAACTGATAATGGATGAAGTAGTAACCATGTGATTAGCTCACCAAAAGGATGGCTACATTGATTAGGATTACTATTTAAAGGTAGAGGTGATCTCCATTATGCAATCATGAAAATGGACAATAAAACAACACTGAGACACTTTTGATTAAGGAAGCCAATAAGCACCAAGAGTTTAGTGGTTTGCACTTTATAAATTTTTGTGTCAGTCAATTATATGAGCTAAACAAGTGCTGGCTCCCCCTTGTGTGCTCAAGATTTAATCACATAATTCAATATTATAGTTATAGGATTACCAATAAATTGTGGGTCTTAGTTTCCCTTAAAACACAATATCCCTTGCCCAAACTTTTTATTTTACCAGGCCAAGATCAAGCCTCAATCAATGTTGGTTCAAGTCATTGGTCCATAAGCATTATGAATGCCCACTTGAGCATATCACATGTATAACTTGAGATGTGGCTTAAGTTTTATTTTAATTTTGAAAATTTTAACAAAATAAATTTTTTATTTAATCAAGATTTATCAATAATCAAAATGTAAAATTTGGAAAAAAAATACATAATAATGACTTAATGAAATAAATAATGAAAAATAGAATCATGTGCTTCTTAAATCAACAAATGATTTAAGAAAGAATAGAACCAAGAAACGAATGATTGAAAATATAGAATCCTATATATTTTCTTAATGAAAGACATGATTGAATAGTTGAATGCTCAGTGTTAGGATTTCAAATTTAGAGGAATAGAAATGTGCATTGTAATCAACAAACTAAAATTCTATTTCATAACAAAAAGAAAACATTTTGAAATTTGATGCACATGTCTTCAATCCTTTGAATTTGTTAAATACTCCAAGATACGTTAAAGACCAATAGTTCACCATGTTCAAAATTGCATGCCTTATTTTTTAATATAAACTTTTTTATAATAAAGAAACACATTAAAATAAAGTGATAAACAATTAAGATTTCTCCCATCAAAAACAAACACAACCCAACAACTTCTCCCTTTTGATTATCGTAACACATAAATGTTTAGAGAAAAATATAACAAGTAAAAATATATATTTATTTAATTATCAGAGGTATTAAAAATGAAACATATATGCTCTCCGTTGTCTTATTCTCTCTTTTAAAACATGCTCCTCCTCACTTTATGACTATTCTATCTTTTATCTTAACCATGATGATTCTCTCTCATGAGTCCAACAAAAGGGTGGTCTAATTTATATAATTTTGATTATTCCATTGAAGGAGTTTAACAAATAGATAGTCCAAATCTTACTTTTCAAATACATACTCTAATTCTATTAATCCTCTAATGACAAAATCTTAAATAAAGTGAAATCTTATATTTTAGTGATTTCTTTTGTCATAATGATGAAATTAATTAAATACCCTCCACAACAAGCCTAGTCATATCTCTAATAGTTAGTTTTTATAAAGTTTATTCTATAGTACCAAATTAGGTCTAATGAATTATTTACCACTAGGTCTGATAATTAAATCTTATACATAATTTTCTTAAGTTTTCTTCTTATCAATTCATAACATGATCTATAGCCTTTATGGCTTCTTCACTAAATATACTTTTTTATGAAAAATAGAAATGCAATATGATCAATATCTCTCATAGAAACTTTGTTCAAACTCCTTGTATAGCATATCATTTATTTTATTTCTATACATTTTGATACTACCAAACTCTAGGTAGTTGCTGATTAATGACTCCATCAAATAATTCAACTTTTTCATTAATTATTTTTGTAACTGACTCTATCGAATGTTCGAATCAAATTACAACGTTTTTAGCTGTCTCTTTTGTAATCACAATAAAATAACTAATGTAAATCTAGAAAAATCATAATCAATATCAAATTATACTAATTTCTAAAAACATAATAAATTATCCCAAAAAATTTAATATTTATTATTTGACCTTTTATTGGCTTATATGCTTTTCTAAGTGAGGGATATAAACTGATCTGATGTTTTCCATTCCTTGTAATAATTACATGGATTTTTATTTTTATATTTATTAAATTAAAATTTTTTAATCTTATTTTCTAATCAATGCAACAAAGCCTATGATGGGCAAGTTTTTATTCTTGTAAATTTAACTTTAGTAAATTTTAAAAAATTAATATCAATCATAAATCTAATCTTTTTAACATCTAAACTTAAGACTTTTGTGTCAAAAATAAATTATGCCAACTGATTCTTTGGTCATTTAAAATGAACATCCTACAAAACTTACCTTTGTTTTGCCTTTTTTTATATTTAATTCTTTAGTAAACTCTAATTTAACTATAAGCTCAAACATTTCCATTTTTAATATCAAATCAAATGATCATTCAATAATATTTCATTAAAAAATATCATGAAAAAAATATGGTATTGATGTGCTTATGATATGTGATATATCATCACGCAACAATTACACGAATTCACTAACAAGCTCCAAATGGGTAATATCGATTAATAGTAAGTAAATATAAAAAGATTTTGTCTTCTATGCTTAGATAAGTAAGCCAAGGACCACAATTTTGTAAGTGAGCTGCACAAAGTTATAAAGCAAGGCTTGGCTCCATACGTCCTAAAATCTGGCGACATGAATATAGATTAACCAAGTATTAAATTTTGGAATCCAAACCATCATAGGTTCAATAATTGTAGGGTGTTGTTGTTGTGATTTTTTAAAGAAAGTTCCAAAGCTTGTCCCTAAAGAATCCACTCATATTTATTATGTTTTTTATTTATGGAGTTTTTAATTACGCAATCAAATGTAAGGTGTCTAAATTTAAAATAATAATTGCATATGGTATTATACTAACTTGATAATTAGATGTACAAAAAGAAAGAATAGGCATTATATTCAACACATGGATATATGTTTTATCCAATCTATGATTATCATGAAACATACATTTTTTTTTGTCACATGGCTATAAGATGAAACTTGCTTAAGTGCATATGAAGCATTCAAGAGAACATTACTCTGTTTACATAATTCAAAAAAGTATCGCATGAAGGTACTTGTGAATGGCTACAAGTGGATAACAAAATAAAGTAGCATACTTTGACTTTAGATCCTGTATTTCCTTTTCAAGTGAATCAAATTTTTCTAGATTTTCTTTAAACAAAAAAATTTCTTCACTAAACATATCATTCTCTAAGTTTAAAGCATCATTGCCTATAAAATATTTGGACAAATAATTTTCACATGCATTTTTTTGAAGCATTCAAATATGTCATATTAAAAATATAGGCTTGAACTTGATAATGTAAAAAAATATTTTCCTTTTTTAGTGCATCAATTTTTTCATGCCATTCAACTATTCTAGGTTCATGGTTTGCACTTATTTTCATAAGATTATCATATATATTTATTTTTATTTTATTCTCAAAAACAAAATTACTAAAAGAATTTGTTATTTTATCATAAGATTAAAAAGTATACTAACGATTAAAATTAGAAGTGCTTGATAAAAGCTTACCTACATGTTTCACTCTAAATTTTTTTCGTCCTCTTAGACTTCTTCTTTTATCTTTGTTTTCTTGTTCAACTCCTTATCATCACCAATATGTTTAGATTCATTCTTACCATACATCCTATGTAATCCCTACATCTCAAAACAAGTTGTGCATGTACACACACTCAAACTAATTTCTTGAGGCAATGTACAAAGTAATTTATTCCCTTAACATTTAATTGAAATAAAATTCTTGATTTATTACCTTTGTCTTTAGGATGTGCAAAAGGGCGAATAAAACGATCTCACAAATTATCATCAATATTCTGAATAAAAATTTTAATGGTATTTTTTCATTTAAAATAAAATTTCAACCTTAATTAAATAATGGAGGATGATATGATGAATATCCTTTCCCTAAATGTTTCACAATTATTAACTACAACTATAATAATCCTTAAACAATTATATAAAATAAGCACATTAACAAAATCAATCAATTTGATTATAAAGTAAAAAATAAAAATATTACAATTAATTTTGATAAAATAACGAATTTAGCAAATAATTATAGTTAATGTTATAATTAATTCTCACACACAAATAAATGTCAACATAGTGATTTTACAAACTTACTATAAGAAACCTACTCAAATACAAATTAAAGTAAAACTATAGGTGAGTACTATAAGTGGGAAAATTATGAGTTTTAAAATATTTTTGCAAATTTTTAGATTTTATTTACTTTTAAAATTTTCTTTATAAGAAAATTTTATGTTTGTTGATAACTATGATTTAAAAATATACAAATTTAAAATTTTTTATGATTAGAAAAACTAAAATAATAATTAAATTGTACACTAATGTTTCTAATAATTTGGTTCAAGCTAGAACCTACATCCACCCAAACTATGGTTAATAAAATTTCTATATGTAAAACACTTATAACTTAAGATTTTTTCTTATGATTCATCTCTAGCCTAGTAACTTTTATGGGTTCAACTGTAACTACCCCAACTTGAGGGTTTACAAGGTCAAACAAAACTCAGGCCTTCAAAAATATTTGAGTACCCAACATAAAAGAAAAACAAAAATACAAAAATAATTTTTTAACCAAGATGTACAAATTTTTCTATGCCTATTGTTGAATATAGAAAGGTACAAAGAGCTAAAAATTATGAAAAGAATTTAGAAAATGAAATCTTTAAGGAATTAGGCTTAACTGATAGAATTTAATATTTCAAGTAGTTGTAAGCTAAAGATGTTATTGAGACAAATTTATATCAATAGAAGATGAGGCAACCATTCATTGTTAAGTTAAACTCTTATTCAAATTTAATAGTCACTTCATTTATAATGATTAGGAATTGATAAAAAAAATTCTATTTGTAGCTATTGGAAAGTGTAGAAAAGGTCTTTTAAAGGTACCACTAAATAGCTTAAAACATTTTTCCAAATAACATAATTATTCTATCAAAATGGTGACCAAAATTTCATATGTAATAGCTAGTGAAATAGTTGTTAAGTAGGATGAAGAAGAGCCCTTGGATATACTCAAAAGAGTCCCCCACCATCTGATCAAACATTAAAAAGTTGGATTAGTTTAGAATGGTTGGACCAAGGTGGATTAGATCTTAGTCATCAGATCACATAGGATGACATTTGGTTTGCTAAATTAATCAATGGTAAAATTTGCAATGATCTCAACCATAGGTGTCAAAAAGGATTATTAAGAGCCATAGGATTCAAGAAAATATATTTCATAGAGAAAGTGATACAACGAAGTCAAACTGGATCATGATCATCTTATGTTAAGTAAGGGTCAATCACTTAAGTAGATGAAGTAGTAAATATCCAATGGCTCATTAAATGAATGGTATTAACGATCACAAAAATGCATGATTGGGTGATGTTGAGCCACTTTTTATTTTAGAAGCAAACAAGTGCTAAAAGTTTAGTCCCACATCGTTGAGTAGGAAATTGATTTGCACTTTATAAAACTTTGCACAGTAGAATTATGTCAGCCAAACTAGGGCTATCTTCTCCTTAATTGCTTTTGACTTAATCACAAAATTCACTAACATGGTTATAGGTTTATTGGTTAATTGTGGCTATTATGTTACACTCAAAACACAATATATCGTACCTCAATAGGGTTCAAAACATCAATAGATTGAGATCAAGACTCGACATGACTTTGGTCCCTACACATTACGAATGGTCATTCAACAAGCTTGGCCCAAGAACTTTGCATTCAAATATTGCTTAAAATATGGCTTATTTTTTTAAATTATGAAAAATTTAACATAATTTTGTTTCTAATTTAATCAATATTTTGTAACCAACCTAACAAAAACATTAGCAAAGATACAAAAGTAAGTGGTATAAAGAAAAGAAATAGACATTAGAGGAGAGATATAAAAGAAGATGGGGGGACAAGAGAAAGAGGGAAGAAAAGGCAGGATTGATAAGAGTAATAATAAGAGAAATAAAGAAATGAGAGAGGAGAGTGATAAATTGTTAAGAGAAATTAGAAGACAGGTAGAACAACAAGGGTTAGAGATGATAAAGAGAGTTGGAGAGCAAGAGATGATAGATATGTGATAGATGCAAATAGATGGAAGAGAAAAGGGACGATAAATTAATAGAAAGTAGACGGACATATAATAGAAGAAATAATAAAAATTTAGAGAATTAGATTAGAGCTAAAAAAAGTAAGTAGTTGAGGGTGAGTGAAGAGTCATCAAGGGAAAGAAAGACAAAGATAACAATTAAACTAATAAAAATTGATATGAGAGGCAAAGTGATAAATAGGTACATAGGGAAAGGAAAACTATAGTATGTAGCAAAAGATAGAGATAAATGTAAAATGAGATATACAAATATAAGCAATGTGATTCATTGAGAAGAATAAGAGAAGAGATAGAAAGATATAAATGAAGGAAAAAATAAAGAAGAGTAAAAAAGATGGATGATAATAAAGTGTGAGAGGAGATGGAGACTATGATAATTAATGCCATAGAGAGAGGCCTGATAAATGTAGCAAGAAACACAAAAGAGCAAAAGTTTAAGATGAATAAACTTATATAAAGTGAAGGGACTTTCTTAGAGAGAGAAAGTGATAATGAATTAGATATTGATATAAGAAGACAATGATATGGTAAAGAGAGAAGATAGATGAAGAAAAAAGTAGTGAAAAGAGATTATAAGAGAGATAAGAGCACAATGAGAGATATTTAAATTGCAAAAAATGAAATGAGATGAATATTGATAGAATGAACTTAAAGAGATAAAGATGAAATAAGAAAAAATATAATTACTAATAAAGGTTGAGAACGATAACTTTTTAAAAAATATAGTTAATATAAGGTTTTGAAAGAAATCAGCTCAAAGTAAGCCATAATAGTTTCTTTTTCTACGTTTTAGTTTTTGCATATTCTTTAAAAGTGTAATGTTATTAAGAAAGACAAATCTTAAAAGTTTAATTATATAGGGATGATTGATAAGAAAATGATTAAAAAATATAGAACTCAAAAATGAATGAGAAGAAAAGAATAATAAAAATAAAAATAAATTAGAATAAAATATGAAATAACAAAATGATCAAAATTGAATATCAATTTTTTTAAAATGTAACTAAGATAATAAAAAGTCTTAGAAGAAGGAAATGTGGTAGAAGAAGACCAAAAACAATAAGAGCAACATGAATAAGAATATTTATAATTAATAAAAATAATTATAATTATTTTAAAATTATTGATGACATAATCAATGATTGTCATAGTATTTATCATTATTATTCATTCATTATTTTTTTTTAAATAATCAAAATATTTATATTTTCTTTAATATTGGTATTATTAATAATTTATAATATAAATTATTATTAATAATGTAAAATTAATTAATATAAATGTTGATCCATTTATAGTGAAACATTAATAATTTTATAAAAATTATTAAATAAAACTTATGTAATAATGTTTATTATTCATTCAAATTACAATAAAATAAATCAAATTTTGATTATAATTGTATTATTTTATACAGAATAAATTATTATATAAATTTTTAATTTATATATAATAATATTTATATTATAAAAAATAATTTGTAGTTGCTCTTCTTGTTAATTACAAGTGATTTTGATAGTATTAAGAGTTATTTTATATTTTTGAAATCTTAATGGAACAATAATTACATATTTTTGCACTTAATTTTGCTACCATTATTTATTTACCTTATTATTTATTGTTTTGATTCATATTATGTTTCGAATTCTATTTAAAATGTTTGTTGTGAAATAAGATGTTGAAGATAAGCATATAATGAATGCTTAAAAAGTGATAAAGAGTGAGAGAAAACAAAAAGAAAAAAAGGTGAGAGAGGTGAGAAACAAAGAAAAAATAAAGTATATCTAGACAAATATAAATGGAGAAGACTAAAACAAAAGAGAAAAATAATAATAACAGATAAATAGAAAAAGAGAGAATGCATGATAGAGTGAGAGAGCGAGAAAAAACAAATAAAAGAGTAAAAAGAGAGAAAGTGACAAAGGGAGTAACATTGAACAAGAAAGGCTTAGTAAGGAGCATCAATTTGTAGAATAAGAGCGTGGATTAATACGGAGCAAAGTGAAAAGAGAGAAAGATAAGATAGAATAGGTTTAAAGAGAACAAGAAAAAGAGATATGGAGTAGAGAGGGTGTTAAAACAAGCAAGATAAAGAGAAAGTAGTAGGTAGTGTTTTAGAGAGAGAAATTAATGAGAGATGGAAATGATGGATAGAAACATGAACAAAAGCTTTGATATAGACAAGATAAAAATTAATAGATACATTGAGAAGAGAAACAAGGATGGGAATAGAAAGTGATTTGATAGATTTAATGGAGGGAGAGTGAGTGAGAAAAGATGGGAAAAAGCATCAAAACGAAGAAAAATTATATAGAATGCAGTGGAGTAAGGAATATAGTGTAGAGAGAAATAATTATGGTAACGATCGAGGAGAGCAAAATAATGAGAGGAAACAAGATTAGAGAGAAATGAACTAGGAAAAGAGATATGTGTGATATAGAGGGATTAAGAAAGTAAAGTTAAATAGAAAAGGTAAGAGAGAGGGTTATTGATAAAGAAATAATTAAAATATTGGACATTAAATATTTATAATTAAACAAAAATAAAAAATGCTGAGAGAAAAGTGATAAATATTAATAAGAGATAACTTACTTGAGAGAGAGTGCATGATGGAGTGAGAGAGAGAATTAATGAGAGAGAAAATAAGAGTAGATTATTACAAGGAGGTGAGAGAGTTGATGGAGAAAATGAAACGAAAGGGCAAAGATAGAGAGAAAGAGAGTGAGGGATAGAGTAAAAAAGAGATAATCATACACTCTTAGCGAAGGAATAAGTGATGGAGGAAGTATCAATTTATAGAATTAGAAGGTGTGGTGAATAATGAGGAGATAAGGGAAGGCAGAGTGAGTTGACAAAGAATTGGTTAAGAGATCTAAACAAAGAGAAATGAAGGAGTGAATATCATAGAGAGTAAGATGAAAGAGAGAGCAGTAAGGAGAGTATTATAAAGAGGAAATAAAGAGGGATAAAAATGTTCAAAAGTTGTGATAAATGAAGAGTTTCATATAAATGAGATAAAAATTGAGAAAGTAAGAGTGAGATTGAGTGATAGTGAAATAGAGGGAAAATTAGGAAGAGATTCCTTATGAGAAAGAAGAAATTTAAAGGTGGATACATGAAGAGATTATGAGGTAAAAGAAAGAGAGCTGAACCTATAGATTAGTGAGAGGAAAAAGAAACCGAGCAATATACAGAAGAGAGAAGATAAGGAGATAACGATGTAAGATGCATAATAAAAAGTAGATAGAAAAAGTGAAATAAGAAAGATCGAATGGTGAAAAGAGGGAGTGTGAGAGAGAGAAGACATTGTGAGATAGTTCGAAAAAAAGAGAAATAAATAAAAAAGAATGTAGAAAGAGATAGAAAGACAACATACGAAGCGGTAGGGAGATAGAAGAAATGGATAGTATATGAGAGATGTTTGAAAAGTGATGAGGTAGGAGAGAAGTTTTGCACAAAAGATAGAAAATAAAAGAGTAGTAGTCAATGAAATAGAGAGAAGAGAGTGATAAATTGTTGATAGAAGTTATTAGAGAGTTAAAAGAATGATTGATATAGAAGATGAAGATAGATTACGAGCAAAAGATAGTAGGAAAGGAATTGATGATAATAAGGAGAAAAGCAATAACAACATAAACTAATATGGAAAATAGGGAGACAATAGAATGAGAAAGGATGAGTGAATGAGGAGGTGAAGATGATATAGATAAGGGTGAGATCATAGAGAAGAAAAGTCATCAAGTGAAAGAAAGTCAAAGATAAAGAATTAGACTAATACATAGCGATTAAAATGGTAAAGAAGTAAATAAATACAAAGAGAGAAGCATTGCGTAGAATATATAAATGATAAAGATTGACATTAAATAGACATGAAAACATAAACAATTTAGTTAGTAAAGATGTACAACTACAAAGATGGAATGAAAATGAAGAATAAGAAAAAGAGAGAGAAGGGTGACAATAAAGAGAAGATAAAGTCTACGAAAAAAAATACAATATAAGGAAACCATATACATTGAGATAAAAATAAAAGAACCAAAAATGATGGATGAAGAAAGAGATATTATGTCAAACGATCATAGAGTGTTAAAAGAAGTGTAGAAGGAGAGATAAAAAATAGAAGAAGTGGGAAATAACCTAGGAAACAAATTAGTTAAAAAGTAAACTGAATAATGATAAAAATAGGTGACAAAAATGATTTTATGAAGATAGATATAGAAATAGACGCACAAGAAGTATAAGGAAAAAATAAAGACATGGGAGACATAAAGAATATTGAAAGATCAAAAAGAAATAAAAAAATATAGATTGGAAGAATGATTAAGGAGGAATAAAGAGATAAAAAGTAAAAATAGAAGGACAAAATCTCAAAGGAATCATGATATGGAAGAGGGAAAAAAGGGAACAGGTAGAAGTCAATATGTGAGAGAGATTTTATTCAAATTAAATGGCAGAAAAAATGGATGACTTTCGTGATTGAGGATAAAGAAAGCAAAAGAAAATTGGAATTAGAGAGAGTTTTAGAGAGGAATAAATTTTGGGAAGATGGAAAGAAGATTCAGAAGAGATACATAGAGGTTTGAAATAAAAGATAAAGTGAAAGAGAAAAGGGAAGAGAGGGAGATTAAGAGCGACAAAGATAGATTATGAGATAGATTCTTAGAGGGAAATGGGAAAGAAAGAGAGATACAAATGATTTATGATGAGATAAAGATAGAATCCAAGCGAAAGAATAGAACTGAAATTTATAGAGACAAATGAGAAGAAATACATTATAAAGAGTGAACAGTTTAAAGTGAAAGGAAAGAGTGGAAGAGTGGGAGACCAAGGGAAAAAAGTAGGGAGCATGAATTTGAGAGTGAAGAGAGATGAAAGAGGTGACAAAAAGTGTGAAAAGAAAAAAAATACAAAGAGGAATAGTTAGAAATGAAATAGGTCATAGAGAGGGGAGATAGAAAAAGAGAGTAAGCCATCAACAAAGTGAATGATGCAAATAATAGAAAGGAGGAGAAAGTTTCTAAAATGAAAGAAAAAGGTGCAAAGAGAAAGAGTAAGATGTAGGATGATAGAAGAGTTAAAGGAAAATGAGGCATCAAGAAAGAGAATAAAATAAAGTAGTGAAAGATAACAAAAGACATAGAGGAAGATATATAAAAATGAAAAGTGAAAGACAATGTAGTGATTGATACGTATGAAGAATGATAGTGAAAATAGAACGATTGAGTGAGATAAAAAGAGAGATTGATTAGAGAGAGTGTTCAAAATGGTAGAAAATGAGACAAGTGAGACAATGCCCAAGGTAATAGAGAAAAGTGAGGAAACAGAGAATGTAAGAAGAGAGATGAGTGTGAAAATTCTTAGAGAGAGATAGAGGGATAAGATTAAGGAAGAGAGGAAAATCATAAATATGTAAGAGAATTGTATAGGAAATACTACAAAGCTACATAGAGAAAATACAACTAAAAAAGAACTATAAATTATGAAAGTGAGCTAAAAAGTAGTGATATAAAAAGGGAGCAAAAACATTGTGTAGAAGAGAAGGTGATATAGAGAAGAGAGACTGAGTGAATGACATGGAGATTAAGAAGAGACAAAAAGAGAAAGGAAGGTGAGAGAGTTTGATAAGTCAGAGAGAAAGTGCCAAACATGTTTATAGATATTTCTGTTTGTGAGAAAATGAGAAGAAGGATAAAAAAGGGAGAAAAACATTAGGATTGAGATAAATGAAGAAGAGAGAGTAATGGAAGGAAATAGTTTTACAAAAAACACACTAATCGAATGACAAAAAAGAAGAAATAGAGAAGGAGATGCAATAAAAAAAGAACAATGGGAAGATCATGAAAGAAAGGGAGATAATTTTGCGAAAAGTGATGATAGACACTTTGATAAAAAATGGGATTGTGTCGCCCAAATATTTTGTGAGAGAAAATGTATGCATAAAGAAAACAAAGATAGAGAGAGAAAATGAGTGTAATGTTGAAGAGAGATAATGAAGAACATGAAGAATTAATTATTAATCCTATAAGATAATATTATTTGGAGAAGAAAATATAAACCATAGTATCAATAAATGTTATTTTTAAAAAATCTTTAAAATGATTAATTAATGCATATCCAACAAATATTTTGTTAATAAGAATAACTATTATATCAACTAGTCTTGATTAATTAGTAATTATCATTATAGTATTTAAGGTAATGCTTATTAATTTTAATTTTTAAGATTAATTTTATTTTTGTTAGAATTAATCATAATTAACTATTATTGTTATTTCAAAATATGTTAATGGATTGAAATTTTTAAATGATAATTGAATATTTATTATCATATCTAATTTTTAAATTTAATGCTTCTTTAGTTCTAAAATAAGTTTTACTTATTTAAATAGCTAATTCTTAATAATTATAGTTCTTATCAATAATAATTAATTATTTTGTATATTTTCTTTAAGAATATTAGATAATAACAACTTTTACTGATAGTATTGACCATAATTAAAAAACAGTGTTGTATTTTGTCTAAAATTTTATTATCATGTTAATCATAACTCTAATATTCTTACATAAATAACTAATATCACAAGTATGAGTATTTACTATTATTGTTGCTATTACTATCAGTAAAGCTATCTTAAAAAAACATTTGCAACTACTAAGATAAAATGATAATCAATTTATTTGTAGTTTTAAAAAAAATTTAGATTTTAATTTTTAATAAAATTAAAAACATAATTTTTTATTATTAAATTATAATAAAAATAATAAATAAATTCATTATATAGATACCCAAATGAATAGCTAAATAATTTCTTTTTTCTTCTTTTTTCCTAGTTTTTGAAAATAATATTATAATGAAATGTGGAAAACAACGAATAAGAACTAATTATAAAAATGAAAAAAACAAAAGTGTAAATTTATTACTCTTAGTAATTACAAAATAACTCTATTTTAAATTAATAAAATTCATTTTGAAATTATAATTATATTTATAATTATTAGTGTCGTTTTTAAAAAAACTAATGTAAAAACAACTAATAATATTTTTGATAACTGGAAGAATAACAAAGAGAATTCTTGAAGGAAAAGTTATTAAAATATTATTGATAACTAGAATAATAAGAAATTGTGGGACACAAAAATATACTTGAGGTGGTGAATGATAGAAAAAAATTTGGAATAAAATATGAAAACACGAAAAAGATTAAAATTAATTATGCCAAATTTCAAGTGTAAATAAAATAATAAAAGGAGTTAAAAGAATCAATTGAACATAAAAAAATAAATAAAGATGTAAAATATGAGAAAGTGAGTGAGGGAGTGAGGTAGAACAAGAAAGAGATAATAATTAGGACTTAATAAGGGAAAAGTGTTTGGGGGGAGCATAAATTAATAGAATAAGGTGGATTAGTAAAGTGGAGATAATTGAATAGAGGGTGAGATGAAAGAGAATTGGTTCAAAGAGAACAAGAAAACGAGATATTGAGGAGAGAGTGTGGAATTCTCAATATAAATAGAAGAAAATAAGTAGTGCATTAGAGAGAGAAATTAAAGAGAAATAAAAAAGATGGAGAGAAAAGATATGTAAAACTTTTATATACATGAGATAGAAATTAACACACATATATTGAGAAGAGAGAGAGAGAGGAACAAGAAAGTGATTTGAAAGATTTAGTGGAGAAAGTTAGAGAGAAGAAGATAAGAAAGAGTTAGAAGGAAAACAACTTATGGAGAATGGAATAGATTAAGGAACAAAATGTAGAGAGAACAATGTATGGTAGAGATTTAGAAGAGAAAATAATGACGGAGTGCATGATTAGGGAGAAGAGAAACTAAGAAAAAAGGGAATGAGTGTCATACAAAATGGTAATGATAGTAAGGTGAAGTATAAAAGGCAAGAGAGAGGTTCAATAATAAAGATACAAAGAAAGCTAGATATTCTTCACTTGAGTGAGGGAATTTAGAGATAATGATACCATGAGATAATGAATGTAGAAGAATGCTAGCAATGAGAAAGCTGAGAAAAAAAAATTAAATAGATATAGCAAGATAGAGAAGAGAGAATATAAGGAGAAAGTGACGAGAGATAAATATGTTAAAGGTGATATAGTGCTAAGAGGCAAAAGAGAGTGGTAAAAGTATAGTGCACAAGGGAAGAGACATAGAGAGAGGGACAATAAGAGAGATAAATAAAGATGAAGATAAAGAGTCAAAAGAGAGAAATTAAGTGTGAGGCAAAATAAAGATCATATGAGAGATATAATATAGGAGAATGTGGGAAGAAAGAAGGTAAGGGAAAAAGATAGGATTCATAAGAGTGATAATAAGTCACAAGGAGAAGAGAGAGGAAGTGAGATGGGAGTGATAAAGTGTTGAGAAAAATTAAGATTAGAAGAATGATGGATAGAGTATAAATAGAGTATGAATAGGAGAGATGAAAAGAGAAACTGAAAGAGAAGAGGAACAGCTAACATAGAGGAAAAGATATAGAGGGAACAAATAGAAAATAATTCTAAAAGAGAGAGTTCAATGAAGATGAGAATGAGGTGCTATGGCGATAAATGATTGAGAAAAGAATAGGGAAATAGAAGGAGAAAAAGTGTTTGGGATATTAAGAAGAAAGTTGTTGTAGAAGTAGACGAGAGAGTGAACTGCTAAAGGTATGTTAGAGAAAAGAGTTATGGACGTAAGAGATAAAAGGGAATAGCGAAAGATTAAGAGGTTTAATTGTAGAGAAATGATGAAAAAGTTAAAAGAAGAAATAAATTATAACAATCAAATCAGGTAATAAATATAATTTAAATTATTATAAAATAATATTGTTAATAGAAAGTACTATTTTGTAATAAATATTGATTTTTAGATAGAGAGAAAGAGATAAATTTTGGGATCAATTTAGATGAAGAAGATAGAGATAAAGAAGCAATTCATAAGAAAATAGACAAAAGAGAATACAAGTTAAAGAAAGAAGTGGGATTCATAGAGATAAAAAAGAAAAAAACAGAACAAAGAAAGAAAGAAGTAGAATGAAAGAAATGTATGGAATTGTCAAAAATTAATTGATCAAAAAGTGAGTGTGAATTAGAGTGAATAAAGTGGAGAGGAAAGATGGGTAAGAGAAGAGAACTAATAGAAAGTGAGAATGTGAGAAATAGTGGTTGCAATAGAAAGAGAAAAGAGATAAATTAAGTAAAGGAATTACAATGTGAAACACCTAGATAAAAGGAAAGAAGGGAGATTGGAATGGAGAGAAGGTTGATAGACAAATATAGGAAGTTGTAGTGATGAAGAAGAGCAAGAGGGAAATAAGGTGCAGGGAAGCAATGAATAAGGGGGCAATAATAGCAAAAGAAAGACATAGACCAAGATAAAGAAGAGTGGGAAGAGAAATACATAGTTGTTACGATTAATAAGTGAGAGCCATGATAGATTGAAAAAAAGAAGAGTGAGTGATAATAAAGTAAAGGTGCATTAGAGTGATAGTTAGAAAGGGAGATTAAAAAATTCAATGTATGATAGAGTGTGTATCAAATAAAGAGAGCGAAAAACATAAAGAGACAATTCATACAAAAAATAAGGAAAGTAATGAAAGTAAGGGAACTCAAAAAGTGATGACTGTCATGATAGAGAAAATAGTGAGACAAGTAGAGATTGGGAGAACAAATTATTGATGATAAAGATCCAGAGGACACAAAAAGTGTAATAGAAAGAATACAAAGTTGTTGTGAGAAGAAATAGCTCAAAAAAGAGCAAGAGAGAGTAAGAATTAGATAATAAAAGAGATATGAGAAGAGAGAAAATGGTCACAAAGAAGAGAAGGTGAGACATAAGAGAGAGTGAGAGAGATAGATTGAGATTATTATATGTAGCTTGAGAGGAGATGTGAATAGATAAGAAGGGGAGAGAGATTGATGAATAGTAAAAAAAGGAGTCATTAATAGAACTTGTTATTTTGAGAGGAGGAAGAAACAAGATAAAGATGGAGATAATTTGAAAGACTAAAATATAAAAACATAGGAAGATAGAGAAAATGAAACTAGAAGAGAGTTTTAAAAAGAGGCACACAACAAATGATATAATGGCCAAAAAAAACTAAGAGAAGAAATAGAGAAAGTACTAACAAGTAGATGAAGAATAGAAGAAGAGAGAAAATTTCCAAAAACAAAAGAATGGACGACAAAAAGGAATGCGACAGAAGAGGCACAAATTTTTGTGAGAGGCAAAAGTTAATAATGAGTGAAAAAGTGGTGGATAAAGGGACATAAATAAAGAGAGAAATAGAGAATAAAGTCAAACAAAGACTATGAAAAGAAAAACATAAGGAATAAATTACTAATCCTATAGGTCAATTGTTTTGTGACAAGAAAATATAAAAATATATTTTTAATAATAATTAATCAAAATTCTTCGAAATTATCATTTATTGTTGTACACACAAATATTAATATTTTAATCAGAATAACCATTACATAATTTTTTCCAAATATTTTTAATAATTATTAGCTAACATTAAAATTCTTTAAAATGTTTTTTTTACTAATAATGAATTACTACAATGTTTATTTTTATAATTATTTTTCTTCTATTTTCATTATTCCTATAAGAAATTCTAGTTAATTTTTTTTGGTAAAAATTCTAATTAACTATTCATAAAATTAAATAGTCAGTTAATAAAATTATTATTAATTTATAACTAATAATGAATATTTCTAAGCAAAATTAATATTTAAATTTAATACTTTTTTCATTCTCAAATTATCATTCCATATATATTTATAACTAATTCAAAATTATTATTGTTATTATCAATAATAAGTAATTATAGTGACTAATAGTTTAAGAATTAGAGGCAAGAATAATTTTTTCAAATACTATTGATCACTAATAAAAATTTCATGACCATCAAATATATATAAATATGTTATTTATATGCTAATTATATCTGTAATCATTTTACATGAATAATTTATAATATTTAATATCAATAATTACTATTATTATAGTTATGTTATGCTAAAACCTTTTATTAAGCATTTTTTTTAATTTCGTAGATATATCAATAATCAATATATTCATGATATATCTTGCAATTTAGCCTTTCATTTTTTATTCAAATTATTTCCTAAAGATAATGAGACTAACAAAAAAAGTTTGTTTATTATTAAATAATGATGATAGTGATAAATACTTTTATTGTGAGCATGATCATAAGATATCTAAAAACATACTTTTTTCATTTTTTTTGTAAATTTTTAAAAACTTTTCTAACAAAAATTAAGAAACAGAGAATAAGATTGCATTATAAACATAAAATAAAAAACATAAAGGTAGTAATGTTTTATGTTAGTGATCTAATTTTAATCAATTACAAATTAAGACTAATTGTTTTTACATTAATATAATTATTTATTACCTTATAATGGTATTTCCTAAATTGATTTTGGAAAAACCTACCTTCCAAAATACAATAAGAATTTTCTTTTCTACCTTTTATTTTCTAAGTATTCCAAAAAATAGTAATGTGATTCTAAAAGAGGCATTATGAAGAAAGTGATTATAAAAAGACGAATTATAAGAAGTAGAAAAATGAAATGAACCCAAATAAGAGAATGATTATATAAATAAAAAGGAATAAAAGAAGAAAATAAGATAAAAAAACAAAATGGAAGAAACATAAAGTTTCATGTATAAGGACAAGAATAAAAGAAATTAGAAGAAATAGATAAAGTGAATAAGAAGAAAAACAACTTGAAGAATGCAAAAAAGAATAATAGTAATTTAAAAAATGACTACAATTTTTTTCTTTAAAATATTTAAAATAATATTTGTGATTATCATTTTATTTTTTATTATTCTTTATTATTAGTTTTTTCTTAACTTCAATAAATATTCTTCATATTTACTACAAGTTTCAAATCGTAATAAATTAATTTAATAGTGCTAATTAATAACATAAGAAATTGTTTAAAAAATTAATTACTTTATATTAATTTTTGGTTATAAATTGTTTAAAAAATTTTATTGTCAACATAATTTAAAAAATAATATTCTTTATGAAAAACATAATTTAATTATTCTACTTTAATAAATTGGTTATATCTATTTGAATTTATAAATAATATTTATGATAATATTAAATTCAATTTAGATGTGATTTATTTTCATAACTATTAAAATCATTAAAGATTTTCCTAGTTTTAATAGAATAATAATTAATATTTTTATTCTTTATTATACTTCTTTTAATTTATTATTTGTATTATCCTTCATTTGATTCATATCATATTTGTTGTTCTATTAATTGACTTTCCTTTGAAATAGGATACTGAAGTTAGACATGCAAAGATTGATTAAAAAAGAGAAAGAGAGAGAGTGATATATATATATATATTAAATGTTATCAAATGTGAGAGAGGCAAGAATCAATGTAGACAAAGTATATATATCATCAAATAAAAATAGAGAAGACTAAGGCAATAGAGAATAATAATAATGGGAAATAAATACCATGATAGAGAATGTTTGAAAAAGTGAGAGATGAAATGAGCACAAAGAATGACAAAATAAGATTGATATAAGAAGACGGGAGATGAAGAGAGAAAAAAGAAATAAAAGAGTAATAAAGAGAGAAAGAGAATAAGGGACTGAGGTAGATCAAGATAGAGATAATCCATCATAATGAGAGGAAAGGGAGGGAATGTGCTTTAATTGAGAGAATAAGATGGTAGATTAATAATGAGATAAGGGGAGAGTCAATTAGATGAGAGCGAATGTGTTATGAAAAAAATAGATACAGGGATGAAGAGAATGTGGAAGTGAGTAAGATAAAACATGGAGTAGTAAGGGGAGTATTTGATAGAGAAAATAAAGGGAGACAAATAAGAAAAGAAAGTTTTATAAAGAAAACAATTTATGGAAGATAGAATAAAGGAAGAGAGAGGAGAGAGAAAATAGTTGGTTAGAATCAAAGATAAAAAAGAATGATAGACAATGATAAGAAATAAGTAAAAAATAGATAGAGCGATAAAGTAAGAAAGAAATAGTAAAGTAGAGAGGTTGAGTGATGGAGATACAAAGAAAGTTAGAGATTGTGAGAAGACATTTGGAGATAGAGAAATGGAGAGATAATGAAGGTAAAAGAAATAGATGCAAACATATAAGTGAGAGAAAAACAAAGAGATAGAACGAGATGGAGAAATGAGAGAAGATAAGAAGATGAAGATTCAAGATAAATAAGAGAAAGGAAATAGAGATAATCAAAAAGACAAAACAAAGTGGACAAAAGATAATGTGCTAGAGATAAGTGACAAAAAGATAAGGTGACAATAAGAGAGTAAATAATGAGGGGCATATATAATGATAAAAATGGAAAACTATAAACGTAAGGAGAGAGGCAATAAAGAGCATATGAGAGAAATAAAAGAGGAGATACATGGAAGAGAGAAAGTGTTAAGAAATGATAGGATAAATAAGAATAATTGTTGATAAAATATAAAGAAGGGAGAGAAAGAGTAAATTAAGTGATGAAGTACTAAAAGAAATTATGAGAGTAAGAAGAATGATGAATAAATTAAATAAAGAGTGATGGAGCATAAAAGAATATAGAAATAAGATAGAAGCAATTAGAGATGAGAAAAAGGATGATAAATTGAAAGAGAATATAAAGAGATCGGTAAGAAAGAGAAAGAATGCATGAATATTGACGTTGACATGTGAGAGAAAGATGTAAGGATATGAGGGAGAGTCAAGAGGTAATAAGATAAACCAAGGTAAAGGCAATGAATTAGACTAATTGAATGATTAAAATAAGGTAAAAAGGTAAATAAATAAATAGAGCAAGGCAAAGTGAAGGATATAACATAAGAGATAGAGATGGATATAGAAAGTGACATGCTAGCATAAATAATGTGAAAGGTAGAGTGTGTGATAGGAGCGATAAAAAGACGTAGAAGTAGAAAAGAAAGAGAGAGAAGAGTCGAAAAAAGATAGATAATAGGAGAGAGACGATAGAGGCTATGATAAAGAATGTCATAAATAAAGTGATTGATATAAATTAAATTGATCTTAGATAGAGAGAGAGAAAGTGAGTGATAAAGGTAAGTGAGAAAATAGAGAGATATAAAATAGAAGAGAGAATGAAGGATAGAGATTAAGGGAGAAGCAAAGTGAAAGACACAATTAATAGGAGAGAAGGATAAAGATTCCAAAACGAAAAAAAAGTGGATTGAGTTCAACAAAGTTTAAGGATGGTTGAAGAGGGAGACGGAAATGTAAAAATGAAAAGGAGAATAGGACAATGAGATAGTAAAAGAAAAAGGACCTTTGAAGGGGCTTTATAAATACATAGTCCAAGTCTTACTTGAAAGTTGCTACTATAATTTTATTAACCTCTAATGGCATTATGTCTAATAAAGTGAGACCTTATATTTTTATGATTTCTTTTGTTATATTGATAAAATTAATTATGTACCTTAGCAACAAGCCTAGTCATATCTCTAGTAATTCATTTCTTACATATTTATGTTAGAGTACCGATTCAACTCTAACCAATTATTTATCACTAAGCCTAAAAATTAAATCTTATGCTTAATGTTTCTTAAGTTTATTTAACTATGAATTTTGGACATGACCTATACGCTTTAGGGCTTCTTCACTAAATATAATTTTTATATGAGAAATAAAAATATACAATGATCAATTTCTCTTTTAGAAACTCATGTTCTAACTTCTTCATTAGCATGTCATTTATTTGATTTCTATAAATTTTAATACTACCAAACTCAAGGAGTCATTGATTAGCATCTTCTCCATATTTTTTTTTTCTAGTTTACTTTCTATATTTTTTAAGATAATGTTCATCAATGACTCCATCAAATCATTCTATTTTTTCAATAATTATTTTTTGTAATTAACTCGTCAAACACAACATGCATACAGACTTTATTTAATGTTCAAAACAAATTAATCAAATGTTTTCATTCTCTTTTCTAATTGAAAGAAAATACCAAATGTAAATATAAATGTCATGATCAATATCAAATTATATTAAGTTTTGAAAATAAATTAAATAATTTCCAAACATGTAATATTTATTTTTTCCTCCTATACATGCTTACTCGTTTTTCTAATTGATAGATATAAATTGGTCTCATATTTTCCAGTCCTTGTAAATATCATATAGATATATTTTTTATAATTTATTAAATTAAAATTACTTTTATATTTCAAATTTTGTAATCAATTCAAAAAAGCTGATGATGGACACATTTTTACTCTTATAAACATTAACTCTAGCAAATTTAAAAAAATAAATGTGAACCACAAATCTAAGCTTCTTTACATCTAAACTTAAATTATGGTTTTTTAAATAAAATTATCACTAAAATTCGATGATTGTTAGGTAATTTTAATCAAAGTTCTACATATGTTTCATTTTCTTTGCCCAACTTTATATTTAATTCATAAGTCAACTAGGATTTAAATATAAGCTCATACATTTCAATTTTTAATAACAAATCATATGATCATTCCAGCATCGTTCATCATAAAACATGAAGAAACAAATGTGGTATTGGCTTGCTTGCAATATTTGAATTCATCTTACAACAATTGTATGCACTAACTAACAAGTTCCAAGTGATTAATATTAATAAATAATAAGCAAATCTAAAATATTTTGTCTTCTAATCTCAGCTAATAAAGCCATAAATTTGCAAGTGAGTTACACCAACTCACAAAGCAAGCCCTATCTCTATAGGTCCAAAAATATTGAGACACACCTCTAAATTAACTAAGAATTAAATTTAAGAACCCAAACCAGCTTGGGTTCAATAATGGTAGCGTGTGGATGTTGTTATTTTCCAAAGAAATTTTCAAAGTTTGTTCCCTTAAGATTCTGCTCATATTTATTATGCTTTGATTTATGGATTTTAGAATCAAGCAATTAAATGTAAGATGTATACATTTTGAACAATAATTGCATAAAATATTCGACTTAACTTTATAATTAAATGTACACGAACAAGGAATTGGCATTAAGTTGAACACGTGGATATATGTTTTTTCAATCTAAAATTTGTATGTAAACATAGATTATTTTTTATCCATTTGTTGTAATACAAAGCATGTTTAAGTACATATGAAGTATTCAAGTGAATATTACTATTTTTCACATAATTGAATGAAGTACCACTCACATGTAAATGATTACAAGTAGATACATGACAAAATAAAGTAGCATAATTTGACTTTAGATCATGTATTTCCTTTTTAAGTGAATCAATTTTTTCTAGTTTTTCTTTAAACAAAGAATTTTCTTCACTTAACTTATCATTCTCTAACTTTAAAACATTATTTCATGCAACATATTTGCACAATTCATTTTCACATTCTTTGCTTCTTTAAGTGCATCACATTGTTCATGCCATTAACTATTCTAAATTCATGTTTTGTACGAATTTTCTTAAGATCATCATATATATTAATTTATTTTTTACTCTTGATAACAAAATTACTAAAATAACTTGACATTTCATCACAAGATAAAAAAGTAGACTCATGGTTAGAATTAGCAGTACTTGGTACAAGTTTACCTCCATGACTCATCAATAAATTAAGTTCCTTCTTCCTCCACTTCTTCCTCTTCTTGTTGCTTTTTTCTTATCTTCTTTCTTTTTATGGTTCATCTTCTTCTTATCATCAACAATATCTTGACATTCAATCTAACTATACAATCTATCTAATTCTTACATCACCAAAAAATAGGGTATACCCATACACAACTTCATAGAAATTTCTTTAGAGAACGTACAAAATAAGTAATTATTCTAGTAACCTTTAATTGAATAAAATTTTTGATTTTTTACTTTATCATTAAGAAGTACAAAAAAGTCAATAAAAAGATCTCACAAATTATAATCAATCTTTTGAATAAAAGTTTTAAAGGCATTTTTTGAATGAAAAAAAAATTTCACCCTTAAATAAATAATGGAGGACGACATAATGAATATCCTTCCCATAATGTTTCATAATTATTAATTATGGGTTTAATTATCTATAAAAAAATTATATAAAACAAGCACATTAACAAAAGAAAGCTATTTGACTATAAATTAAAAATAAAAAATAATCAAATTTTATATTAATAAAATTAAAAAAACAAAATAATTAGAATTAATGATATAATTAGTTCGCATAAAAAAAATGATCAACCTAGTGATTTTACTCAAAAGTGTAGGGAACCCACTTTCATACCAATTGATGTAAAAAGGTATATGTGAATCCCACAAAAAAGGGTAAATTATGGGTTTTAAAATATTTTTGCTAATTTTTAGATTGTATTTATTTTTAATAATTTCTTATTAAAAGCAAATTTTTTTGTGGAGAACTTTAATTTTGAAATATATTAATTTATCCTTTTTATGCCTAAGAATACTAAAAATATTAATTAAAATGGCACACTAAAGTTTTAAGTGATTCGACTCAAACTAGAACCCATGTCCAACACAGCTAAGGTTTAGAAAAATTCTACTTGTAAAATTGCTATAACTTAGGATTTTTTTATGGTTCGACTTTACTTGGGCTTTTACGAGCTCAACCTCAATTGATTTTTTATAAGATCAAAGTCAACTTAGGCTTTCATAAATACAGGCTATTAAGCCCTAACGAAAAGCAAAACTACAATAAGAAATAAATTTTTACAAAACTACAGAGTATTCTTTATGCTTATTGATGAATATAAAAAGCTACAAAAAGCAAAAAATTATGGAGAAAATTGGGAAAATGAAACATTAGAGTAATTAGGTTTAAGTAGAAGAATTTAGAATTTCAAATTGTCATAAGTTACAGGCATGTTATAAGATACTTATGCTAATAGAATATGATATAGCCCTTCTCTAGGATGTTAAAAGCTTATTCATATTTAGCAGTCATTTCATTTATAATTGTTATGTAGTTAAAAAAAATTAATTATTGTTATTAGAATGTATAGAAAAGTTATTCTAAAAGTTGCTACTAAACTACTTATAAAACTTTTCCAAACAACTTAAATATTCTATTAAAATTCAAACCTAAAATGGCACATGTGATAGCCACAGAAATAATTATTAGGTAGGATAAATAGGAGCTATTGGATATAGCAAGAAGAATTCTCCACCATCCGATCAAAGGTTGATAAGATCGATCAGTTTAGGACTATTGGATCAATATGGATTAAATCTAGGTCATTCAGTCACATAAGATGTTTTTTTGGAACACTCAATTAATCAGTGATAAAATCGAGAACAATCTCAACTAAAGTGGTCTAACAATGTCGAAGAAGATCATAGTCATTAGATGTTGAGCAAGGATCAATCACTTATAGTGGATGAAGTATTATTATTTGATTTACTCATCAAATGGATGGTTTCATTGATTAAGATTACTATTTAAAGGCTGTGGCAATCACTACCATGTGATCACAAAAATGCATGATTGGATGATACTGAGTCACTTTTGATTTTGAAGCAAACAATTACCAAACGTTTAGTCCCATATATTGAGTAGGAAATTGATTTGCACTTTATAAAGATTTGCTTAGGAGAATTGTGTGAGTTGAACTAGATCTAGCTCCCCCTTGTGTGCTCTAAATTTAATCACCTAATTCACTCATATAGTCATAAGCTTATTGGTTAATTTTTGCTCCTATGTTACCCTTGAAACACAATATACCTTACCCTATAGGATTTAGGTCTACACCAAACAAAGATCAAGACTCATTCTAACTTTCTTCAAATCATCGGTCCTTATACTTTATGAAAGCCCGTTAGGCTTGCTCGACCCAAGAACTTCGCATTTGAGTACAGCTTGGGATGTGGCTTAATTTATTTTAATTATGGAAAATTTAACAAAATTATCTTTTTAATTTAATCAAGGTTTAATAATCAACATAACAAAAAATTTGGTAAAGACACTTAAGTAAGATTTAACCAAGAAAGGAATGGTTCAAAAATAAAACTATATGTTTCTTAAATCAATGAATGATTTTAGGATTTGAACCAAGAAAAGAATGATTGAAAAAATGGAATCCAATACACTTCAAAGACAAGAACATTATTAAACCATCAGATAGTTTCAGCTAGGATTTCAAAGTGAGATGAATTATGATGTGCCTTATAATCAACAAAATAATATTCTATTTCAAAAAAAAGAAAACCTTTTCAGATATGATGTTGCATGTATTTAATCCTTAAATCGTGTTAAACATTCTAAAGTTCCTTGAAGTCTACTAGTTCATCTTTAAAAGTGCCTGGTTGTTTTGTTAAATGTAAACCTATTTCATGCTATACAAGCCCATTAGGTAGTTAAATATTTAAGGTTTAACTTATTAAACACAAGGATGACCCAAAAAAATAATACTTTATTAGAGTAAAAACTTGTGAAATAGTTTTAGAAAGATTACAAGAAATAAATGGTGACTATCAATAATTTTTATCATTAAATAATAAATATTGGTTAATTAAAAAGAGAATGGAAGATAGATTATGTGGTAAATTCTAATGGAGATAGGAAAGTAAAGAAAAAATCATAAATAAAGAGCAACATAGGGAATACAAGTGAAAGGAAGAATGTTAGATTTGTAGAGATAATGGAAAATAAATAGATAATAAAGAGAAAATAATATAGAGTACGAGTGAACGGAAGAGTGAGAAAGAAACACAAACATATAAGGAGAGTCAATTATATAGTGATGAGAAAAGGAGAGAAAAAGAGGGAGTAAAAGAAACGTGAGAAGATCAAATTGAAACAGAGGTAAAGTGAGATCAAATTGATGATAAAAAGGAGAGATATGTAAAGAGATTACATGGGTGATGCAGTGAAAGACACAAATAAAGAGAAAGCAGAGAGACTCTTAAACAGAGATAAGATGAAGAGTGATAGAGGAAATTGAAGGAAGGGAGAAGATGGAGATCAAACTAAGGAATTAAGAAGGTGGGGAGAACAAGGACATAGTGAAAGAAAAAGGAAGACATAAAGCAAGATAAAGAAGAATGAGAAGGGAAAGATATCATTATGAAAGTTAAATAAGAGATAGAATAATGATAAAAATTGAAATGAGGAAGCATGCTTGAGAGTATAAGAAAGATGGACTTGAGAGACAAGTAGAGAGGGTAGATAGATGATGGGGCAAAGATTGGTAGATAGATAAAGAGAGAAAAAAAAGGGTAACAAATAAAGACTACACAAAACATAAAGTGGCAAGTGAAAGCATGCATGAGATAAAAAAAAGAAATTGAGGGAAGTGAGAAAGTTAAGAGAGAATTTTGTGAGAGCCATGATTAAGAGAAGAAATCAAGGAAAAGTTAAGACAAGGACAAAGTCGTGAAAGAATGCACAAAGTTCAATAGAGAAGACAAGCCAAAAAAAGAGTATGAGATGGCAAGAATGAGTCAAAAAAGTGGTATGAGAAAAGAGAGAGCAAATGGATAAGGAAAACATAGTGATATAATGGACAATGTGATCGATTGATTTGAAGATAAGGTGAGATAAAAATAAATTAAGATGTGAAGGAGATTAATGAATAATAGAGAAAAAAAGAAAGGCATTATAAAAGATTTTTATTTAGAAAATTAGAGACAAATGGAAAGAGTAAGAGAGAGATAGACACATAAACGAAGAGAAAGAAGAGCAAATGAACGGTGATAGCTTTAAGAAGAGATACACATCAAATAATATAGAGTCTAAGAAGAGAGACATGAGAAATAAAGAAAGAATAGGTGGAGTGAGAAGAGAACCAATGAAAAACAATTAATAGAAATTGGAGATAGAGGCTACAAAGGAATTTAGGAGAGAGGCACAAATGTTTTGTAAGAGAAAAAATGTAAGAGTGAGAGAACTAATGGATAAAAGGAATATATATGCAGAATGAGAAAATAATTATTCATAAATCTTTGAAATTATTAGTTATTGTTGTAAAAAAATAATACTTTTTATACAAACAATTTTTAACCATTTTTTCTTAATAATTGTAACAATTATTAAATACCTTTATAGTTCTTAAGAATAACTTTTATCAATTATGAGTAATTGTTATAAAAATACTTATAATTATTATTCTTTCACTCTCAAATGCCTCTTAGAAATTAAAGTTATTTAGTTTTAAGAATAATTCTTCTTATTTTTTTTAATATTTCATAATAATTTAAATAAATCAGTATAAATTTTCTAATTAATAATTAAATATTTATTAACAAAATTATAAATTTAATTTGAAAAATCTTTTTCTTAAGAAATTACCACTTGCTTATTTTCAAAATATTGAATAAATAAAATTAATTGAAATACTAATTAATTACTTATAATAATATTTGAAGAATTAGTGATATGAACAATTATTAGAAAAACTATTGGACGTAACTATTAAAAAATGCTGTAACGATAATTTAAGTATAAAAATTATATTTTCATTTTAATTATAATGATAATACTCTTGGAACATAACTTAAATTCAATGATTACTAGTATTCCTATTATTTCGATTACTATTAGTTATTTTAATAAAAATTTATAATTACTTATACTATAACAATTTTCATTGTATTCATGATGAATGTTGTTGTTGATTCATATAATTATGAAAATTATTCTTAAGAATAATATGAATAAAATAAAAAAATAAGTATGCATGAGTAATTACAAAAAATATGACTAATAAGAAAAAGACTCAGAAACTATAGCACAAAAATGAACATGAAGAAGACAATAATAATAAAAAAACAATAAAACAAGGTAATAATATAAAGAAAAAATGAATGTAGAACTCTTCAAAGATAATTACAAGAATGCAAGGAATTAGAAGAAGAAATATGCCAAGAAGGGTAAACAAAAATGAATAGTTAATACAACTAATATAAATGTTTCTCCAAACTTAATAATAACAACAATAATGATTCATAATTTTTTTAATGTGTCTCAATAATATATATTTTTATTAAACTATCATAATAATAGTCATTTTTAATGTTTGTTAATGCTATTAATAATTTGAAATAATAATTCATGCAAATAATTTAAGAAAATTGTAATAAAGTGTTGTCCAAGTATTATTATACATTAATTAATTTATTGTAATCATTAATTATAAATAGTTTAATTAATTATATTATTAGTTATGTCTATTTCAATTTATAAGTATTTTTTATTATAATATTAAATCTAATTTGTAATTGATCACCATCATAATTGCAAGTAATTTTGATAACCATTAACAATTACTAAAACATTTCTTATTTTTAAAAGAATAACAATTAATAATTGTTATTTTTATTTCCCTAATTTTAATAATTTAATCACATTATTCTTCTTTTGATTTATCTCATGTTTTATATTCCTTTTTTAAATTCTCTTTTTAAATAAGACATTGAAGATAGACATACAAAAAATAACTGAAAAGAAAAGAGAGAAATAATGAATGAATAAAAATATCAAAGGGATGAGATAAAAAGTAAATTTAGAATGTGTCTATAAATACAGATAGATAGACGTAGAGAAAGGAGATATGTAATTGTGGGTGATGAATAGCAAGAGGGATGATGGTAATTATTAAGAGAGAGTGAACTATATAAGAGATTTATATAATGAGATAGGAGAGCAAGAGACAAAAAAATAAGAGAAAAAAAAGAATGAAAGAGAGTTAGGGACTGAGCTAAAGAAAGAATATGGTAATTATTAAGAGAGAAATGGGAAAAGAGGGGGTCTAAGCATCAAGTCATGGAAAAGGATGGTGGAGTGATAAGTAGGAGATGAGAAAAGATGAGTAAGATGAGATAAAATAATTTAAGAAGGATGCTAATTAAAGAGGGTTCAAGAGAGAGTAATAAAATGGATAATAATAATGAGTGCATTAGAGATAAAAAGAGATAGCAACGATTTGGTGTAGTGAGTGATTGAGAAAAAATAAAAAGGGAGAGTTAGAAAGATGAATCATTAAAAGGAGAATAGAATTTGAGAAAAGAGTAGAGGGAAGAGAGTAGGTTAAGGATTGAAGAGATAAAGAATGAGAGAGAGAATGATAAGTAAGAAGTAAAACAAAAAATATAGAGAAAGAGAGATATAGAGGGCAATAAAGAGCAAAGTGAAATAGAAAAATAAAAGAGAGAGAGATAGTTCAAAATGAGAGATTCTTAGTAAAAAAAGGAATTTAATCATTAAGACATGATTAAATAGTGAAGGTGTAGAAAAGAGAGGCATAGAGATAGATGAGTAAAAAATGATAAGAAAGGATAGAAAAGAGAGAGAATTAAGCAGACCATGATGTGTGATAAATTATTCAAACAAAATGAGGAGTGTGAAAAAAGGAAGACATGTTGATGAAAAGATAATTTGTGAAAGAGAAAAGACATAATTACATGGACAACAAGAGAGATAAACAGAGAGGTACATAGAGAAAAAAGAAGAACAAAAATAAATACTCATGAAGAATGGTAATGGAGAGCAGAGGAGAGATATAATAAAAGATAGAGGGAAGAAAGAATGAGGGAAGAAAAAATAGGGTTGATAAGAACAATAGTAAGAGAAATAAAGAAAAGAGATAGGAGGAGAGAAGTGGGTGATAAAATGTTGAAATAAATTAAAAGGGAGATAGAATAGTGATGGTTAGAAATCATAAAGGGATATGGACAAGAGATGATAAGAATGAGATAGATGTAATTAGAGAGAAGAGAAAAAGGAGGATAGATTGATAAAATATATAGGGAGATATAATAGAATGAGAAATAATGAGTGAAAGTGGTTATCTAGATTAGAGCTAAGGAAGTAAACAGATAAGAGGGAGTGAAGAGTCATCAAGGGAAAGATAGACAAAGATAACAAATTAGGCAAATAAAAATAGAGAGAAGAGGTAAAGTGAGACAGAAATATATAAGGAGAGGCAAAGTGTAGTATATAGCATAAGAGATAGAGATAAATGTAGAATAAGACATACGAAGGTAAGCAATGTGATTGAACGATAAAAATAAGAGAAGACAAAGAAAGATATTGATGAAAGGAAAAATAAAGAAGAGTAAGAAAGAAGGGTGGTAATAGAGGGGGAGAGAAGATGGAGACTATGACAATGAATGTCATAGAGAGAGACCTTACTGATGAAAACATGAACAAACAAAGAGCAAAAGTGTAAGAGGAAAAAACTTATATAAATTGAAAGGAACATTAATAGAGAGATAAAGAGAAATAGTGAATGGGATAGAGATATGAGAGATAAAGATATAATAATGAGGTAGAAAATAGATGAAGCAAAAGGGAGTGAAAAGAGATAATAAGAGAACTAAGTATAGAAATAAGAGATATAAATTGCAAAGAATGAAAAGGGAGTGAACATTGATAGAAAAAACATAAATAGATAAAGTTGAAATAGAAAAAAAAATATAAATACTAATACAGATAGAGAAATTTAAAGAGATAAAAATTACAAGTAAAATAAATGACAAATAACTAAATAGTGAATGATAGAAAGGAAGTGAAGTTGAGGGAATTAGAGGGAGAGGGGTGCAAGAGAGAGAATTCAACTAAAGAAAATGAATGAGACAAAAAAAGACCATCTTAATAGACAAATGGCAAAGAAAAAGTGAAATAAAATGAGAAAGTGCTTACAAACATTAGGAAGGTAGGGAAAAGGGAGAGAAGAAATAAAAGGGAAAAGAGAGAGAAGTTTGAGAGAAAAATGAAGAGATTGAGATTGAGAGGCTAAGTTGGAGAGACGCAAATGACAAATTATAAAATAATAATTTATAAGACTAAGATCTTGTTATAAATATAGTTCATAATATTATAAGAAATAATTATGACAATTGATAATTTCTATCATTAAATATTAAATATTATTTATTAAATAAGAGAGGGAGAGGTAAGTTATGAAAGTGTAGAGAGAGATATAGAGAAACAAATGATAGATAAAGAGATAGAGAGTATACAACTTAAAGAAAGAAAGTGAGATTTGTAGAGATAAAGGGAGAGAATGGAAGAGTAAGACATTAAAAGTCAAAAAATTAATTTTAATGAATTAGAGAGTGAAGAATAAAAAGAAGAATGTGGAGATAAGAGAATAGAGAAGAGATAAAATAGAAAGACTGTTAAAGCATGAGATACAATAAGTTACAAAGAGAGGAGATAAATAAAAAATGTTAGGGAATGACAAATTCAGAGACACAATCATAGGGAAATATGAGAGATATTAAGAAAGAGAGGTGCTATCAAGGAAGTTGCAAGAAGGTGGAAGAAGAACATGTCCATGGTGCCAAAAGAAGTAGAAGCAAACAAGGAGATAGTGGGAGAAAACGGAAGACAAAGAGATATAAAGAAGAGTAAGAAAAGAAAGATATAGCTATAATAGATAGATAAAAGAGAGATAAGTAATAGATTAAAAATAAGATGTCAATGTCATAAAAAAGAGATGGACTAGAGAAACAGTTAAAAAGGACAGAGGTATATTGGTAGAATGTTAAAGAGATCGATAAAGAGAAACAAAAAGGTCATATGTGGTACAGTCGGCAAGAAATAGAGGTAATGAGAATGATAGAGATGCAAGGGAGAATGTATACAAGGTATCAAAGGAAAGTGACAAAAGTGAGAAATTCGAGAGAGAAATAAAGGAAAAAATAATGAAAGAAGGAGAGATAGAGAGAAAAGATTAAGGAAAAGAGAATAAAAGGATAATGATGTGAGAAAAATAGAAAGAGATCAAGTCTAAAGTTGTAAACAAAACTCACAGCTTAGAAAAGAGCTAGAGATATTAAAAATGAGATAAAAAAGGAGACGTAAAAAGAGAGAAAAGAAGAGAAGAGAGAGATACGTATTGACTAATATGTAGTTTAAGTGGAGGCAAAAAGATATAGATGTGAGAGAGATTGATGTGTTATAGAGAAATAGAGGTTAGTAGAGATTATAATTAATAGAAAGAAGGAGAAAAATGACAAAGTGGGAGAAAATAAGAAAGGCAATGGTGGTGGCAAAGATAAAAAGAAAGAGATAGTATTAGAAAGGGGCACACATCAATGATTAAGAAGCAAAAGAGAGAAGAAATCGAGAAAAAAAGTGGAAAAGAGGGAGTAGAGCAAGAAAGAATGAAAGAAAATTGTGGGGAAAATGAAAGAACATACGATTAAGACTAGGATATAATGATGTAAAAAATGTTTGTGAGAGAAAAAAGATAGTTGCAAGACAAACTGTTGTGGATAAAAGAACATAATTAGAGACAGAACAAAGTTGGAGAGAGAAAAAGAGAGGATGGGCAAGATGAATAAATTAATAATCCAAAATGTTGATATTATTGTGAGAAGAAAAACATAAAAAAATTATTTCATTTCATTGTAATTATTCAATATTTTTTAAAATTATTAATTTTTTTCGATAGTATAGCAAAAAAAAAATTAAAATATCTATCATAACATTGTTTTATTAGTAATTATAATAATTATTAATTTCCATTATAGAAATTTCGAATAATTTCTATTAATTTCCAATAATTATGATTTTGAATCATATAAATTTATCCTTTCAATTGAACTTTACAATTAGGAATTTTAGTTAATTTTGTTAAGAATAAGTCTGGTTAACGTTTCCTTTTAATTAATAATAGCATTACAAAATTTTAATTAATTATTAACTAATATTTAAATATTTACCACAATAATTGATTTTAAAATTTGATAAATATTTTGATCTTAAATAAATCTTTCTTATTTCTTTAGCTATTTATGAAATATTTTAGTTTTTGCTAATAATAGTTAATTATTGTCTATAATAGTTAAAAAATTATAGCAAAGAATAATAATTACTAATAATATTAACAAAAACTAATGGAAATTGCCATAATTGTCATTTAGATATTAAAATACATTTCCCAATGCCAACTATAATTCTAATTTTTGCAAATAAATAATTAAGCAGTATTTATATCTATAATTACTCTTATTATATCTTATGTTAAAAAATTGTTTTTTTAAGATGAATAATTCATAATTACTAAATATATAAAAATCATTATACTCTTGATAAATTTTATTGTTCAATCTTATAATTATGAAAATTAATTCCTAATAATGAAAAGAGCAATATCAAAATAAAAAACTTTATTATTTATTAAATTGTGATACAACGATAAATAATTTTATTCTATGACAATTTACAATATAATTCATTACGATGTTTGCTTCTCTTTTTTATCAGTTTTTTAAAGGTATTTTTATTATTAAATTAAGAAATAATGAAAAATAAATTTCAATGACCAGAAGATTTTTAGGACCATGAATAATTTTATATCTTAATTTTATCTTATTCTTGGAGATCATGTGTTAAACAGTTTATAAATATATGTAATTAATTATTAAATAAAAATAATAATTTAAATCAATTAAAAAATTGATAGAATAATAATTAATATTTGATTTTTTTAACATTTTATTGTCCATACATTCTTGAAAACAACAATGTGGTAAAGAAAAATTAAAAAATCAATAAATAGTAAATATAAAATGATGATTAATAAGAAGAAAAATAAGGAAATGTACAACAATGAAGAAAACTAGAAGAATAACATGATTGCACAAAAAATAAGTATACAAGAATAAAAAAAATTATAGAATAAAAATAATACAAAATGTTTCAAAAATTAGTAAAAGAATAAAAGAACTAGATGAAATAAAAGAAGTGAAGTATGAAGAAAAGTAATACAAGATGGACTATTAAGAATATTTTTTTTTTAAAGGGATATATCATTATATCAAAAGTGGCAATATCACACAGGTTTTACAATAAGATCCTCAAGGGGGATCAAAAAAAAAATCAGACAGCATGAGTTTGAGAAGAGGCTAGGGAAGAGATCCCCTAGGGACCCAAACAAACTCGTGTTGACAAGCAGCACGGGCAACCCAGTCAGCAGGCTCGTTCCCCTCCCTGTGGATGTGAGCGAACCAGAGGGCCTCCATGTCCCTAACATACTTAAGAGTAACAGCAAACACCCCATCCCCATTGAGGTTGGAAACCATGACCCGAGCCACCTTAGTGCTGTCATCGAGTCGGACTGGACCTCCACGGCACGATACTAGGGAAAGGATCCCCTAAGAAGGTCGAATGCAATAATAATGGCCTGGACCTCCATCATGTCAGCAGCCACTGAGATCATCCTCTTGCCAGCCACTATAAGAGGTCTGCCCAAGGAGTCTCTAACAACCACACCAAGACCAGCCATGTATTTTTCACCAACCACAGCATCACAATTGACTTTAATCCATCCTGTTGGGGGGGAAGCCAGCCATGCGTAACAAGCAAATCTTAAGATCTGCCAGGATTCCCACTGGACAGAGTTGAATAGACAAGATGCCTCCTGAGAGTCGTGCTCCCCTCAAGCCTGATCGTCCTAGACAACGAGTAGGGCGTGGGCACATGGCTATTGTGTATGAACGTGTTCCTCCTCGACCATATGTAATACATGGTAGTGGCAAGCGTAGCCACATGACGTGCATCGTCACCGCGACGCGCAGCCTGTGAACCCATAAGCCGGAAAAACTTTTCCAGAACTCGGAATCCGGACGCCGCACCTGTGGGCCAGCCCAGCTCCAGCAGCACGTCACGTGCATGGCTGGCAACCCCCATGTCCTGAGCACGCGGGCAGTCCCACAAAGCATGTTGTAGTTCTAATGATAATAGTTATAATGATAATAGAAGCAAATATGAGATATTATTTAAAGTTATTAATGATAATAGTTATGAATATAATTATATCTTTTATTACAATTATTTAAAGCTATTAATAAGAAAAATATGTAATATTCTTTAAAGTTATTAGTAGTTATAATATTTATGAATAACCTAATTTTTTTTTCTAAATTTAGTAATATTATTTTTTTAATAATTCATGTAATTATAGTTATGTTCACCATTATATTTCAAAAATTAACAATTAAGAATAATAATTCTTATTAATCATATAATAGTACTTCAAATAACTAATGTTATAATTATATTAAAAAATTAATTATTTAAAAAACTTTCATATCATAAACACCATAATAAAGTTTTTCTTAATTAGTTTTAAAACAAACATATACATTTATAAAAATAAATAGTTATTATTTAAAAGATTGTTACATTTATTCCAATTTTTAACAAAAATTTATTTTATTGGTAAATGTAATTTATAATTACTCTTCTAAATTACTTGTAATTTTGGTAGCTAATAAGAGTTATTAAAATTTTTCTCATTAAAATAAAATAATAAGAAATCATTCTTATTTTTTATTTTTTTACTTTTAAATATTTTAGTCGTATTATTTTTCTTTTTCTTGAAAGCTTGTTTCAAATTCTAATCCTTGATTATCTTTTCAAATAAGACATTGAAAATAGAGTTAAAAAGAATGACTAAAAAGGAGAGAGAGAAAGAGAAAGAGAGAGAGTGAGAGAAAGAGAGAGAAAGATAGTGAGAGATAGGGAGAGAGAAAGAGCTAGAGAAATAAGGAGGAGAAAAAGAGGGAGAAATGTTGAAGAAAGTTGACTTGGAATTTATATAGATAAATAAAAATAGCGAAGACTAAGAGAAAAGAGAAATAATAATAGGAGATAGATAATAGTAAAATAATTAAAGTGAGAGAGGGATAAAAGATAATTATAGAAGGAGATTGTTGGAGAATAGAGATAAAATGGAAAAAAAGCAAAGGTAGAGAAAGGGAGCAAAGTTGAGCAAAAAGACATAATTGCTAAGACTAAGAAAAAGGTAAGAAAAGATAGTAGGAATCACAATTTCTTAGAATAAGAAGGTGAAGCGATAATAAGTAGATAAGGGAACAGAGTGAGTCAAGAGAGAATAACTTAAGACGAGAGCTGAGCATAGAGATAGAAAGGACAGAGTGTGGCAAAATTCAAGACAAAAGAGAAACTTTGAAGGAGAGTATAAGAGAGAAAATTAAGAGAAATAAAAGTGATGGAGACAATAGAGAGAGAAAGTGTATGATATAGATAAGATTGAAATCAAAGGAAATATGAAGAGAAGAGAATGTCGGACAATATAAAGGAAATAGTAGGAAAGATTTAATGGAGAGAGTGGGGGGAGAAGTGTGAAGGAGAGTTAGAAAAAAAGATAATGGAGAATAGAATAGAGTAAGAAAGAGAGTGTAAAGAAAAGTTAAAAGTCCAGAAATCCAAAAGAAAAAAATGAGAGTTAGCATGATAAATGAGAACTAAAAAAAGAAAGGACATGAAGAGGGAGATTCGAAGGGAGAGAGAAAGTAGGGTGAAATATAGAAAGTATGAGAGAGGTTAAATTTTAATGTTAAAAATGAGTTAAAACTAGATTCTTAATAGGAGAGTAGGCACTTAGGAATGGAGATAAGAAGTGATAATAATAGTATAAGAAAGTTAGGCCTAGAGATAAGTGAGAGAAAAAATAATTGATGAAGCAAGATAGATAAGAGAGAGAAGATAATGAGATGGAGATGTGAGATAAATAAAAGAAAGGGTATAAAGTGTGAAAAAATGAATGATAATGTGATGAAAATTTAGTGAAAGAGAGAAGAGACAAAGAGGGATAGAGAAACAACAAGAAAGAGAAATAAGGAGGGGCATAAAGATAGATAGAGTGAGACAAAAAAGTAGAGACAAGAAGAAAGAGAGGCAAAAGAGATATAAGAGTTTAGATTAAGGAAATAGAGTAAGTGAGAAGAACTAGTAGGACAAAAAAGAATGATAATAAAGGATATAACTAAGAGGGAGTGATAGGGTTTTGACAGAAATTATGAAGGAGATAGAACAATGGTTGACAAAAAAGCCTAAGAGAGATGAACAGCAACAAAAAGTTGGACTGAGATTGATGTTATCAAAGAGAAAAGAAAAGGGTGGATAAACTTAGAGAGAATGCACAAAGATATAGCAAAATAAGATAGAATTAATGAATGAAAATGAGATTAAGATAACAGAGAAAGAGATGAGTCATAGGAAGAGTGGAGTCCTCAAGAGAAATCAAGACAATGATGAAGAATAAGACTAACATAAGGGAAAAAGATGAAAAGTTGGCAATTAAAAAATAAGAAAAGGTAAAGTATAGAACATAACATAAGAGATAGAGATAATGATAGCAAGAGCTACACAAACATAAATAATAAGATATGAAAAATGTAATAAGAGAGATAAAAATATGTAGAAGAAAATGGCAACGAGAGATAATAGCAAAAAAAGAGAGATAATTAATGGTAAAAGGAGATAGAGACTATGATAGAATGCAATAAAGTGCAACCATATTGATTGAGACATAAAAATCCTTAGAGCAATAGTGAGAGTAGGATAAATTGATATGAAGTTAAAATAACTTAAAAAGAGAAAGAAAGAGTTTGTAAAAAGAAAGTGAGAAAATTGAGAGAAGCCAAAAATAAGAAAGAAAATGAATGAGAAATGAGAGATAAATGATTGAAAGAAGAAAGAGAAGAGAGATAAAAGAAAAGATACAGAAAAGAGATAACCAAAGTGCTTGATACACAATTGAGAGATATGAGGGTAAGAGAAAGAAAGAGGATAAGGATGGGAGAGAAAGGGAGAGAGACTGATAAAACATATAGAGATAAAAGAAGAGATAAAATATAGACAAAGAAATTGATGGAGAAGAATAAGGAGATAAAAAATAGAAAGGAAAAAATACAAAATCTTGAAGGGAGAATGATTGAGAAGAGAAGAAATAGAGGCAACAAAATGAAGAGAAGAGTGAGAATTTTTATAATAGTAAATGAAAGATACAATAGAAGACTATGGTGACCTATGATTGATATACGAAGAGAGAATTAGGATGAGAAAGATCCTTGATAGGTTGAGAAAACTGATAGAGAAGGAGAGTACCTAAAAAAGAGAAAGAAAGAGGATAAGGATGAAATAAAGAAAGGTGAAGAATAAGACATTAAGATGCTGAGATTGGTGGTGACAAAGAAAATTTCAAGAAATAACAAATTATGAGAATAAGATCTACTGGTAAATAAAATTAACAATACTATAAGAAACAAATAATAATTGATAATAATTATTATCATGAAGTAAATACTTTTTATTATTAAATAAGAAAGATAGAGAAATATTATGACTACAATTCTCAGTGAGAAGATAGATAAAGATACAAATCATAGTTATAGAAACAATTAGTGGATGTAAGTGAAAAAAAGGAAATGAGATTTATAGAAATAAAGGGTGGAAAATTGATAATAAAGTGAGAAGATTATAGACTCAAAAGATAGAATAGAATAATAAGAATGCAAGATACAAAAAGTTGACAACAAAGAATTAGAGTGTGATGAGAGAAAGAGAGAAAGAGGGTTAAGACTAGAGAACAAAAAATAGAAACAAAAATAATATGAAAGTTAAAATGGTTGGTAGAGAGAGTAATGAGATAAAAAAAAGTATGGGATTAATTAATTGAAAGACACAAGTAAAGGGAAAGATTGAAAGTGATTTATGGAGCATAAGAAGGGAGAAGAGGAAAGGGAAATGAAGCAATGTGGAGGAGAGAACACAGAGACAATATAAGCAAATGATGTTCACAAAGAAAGATAAAAATGGGTGAGATGAGAATGTCATAGCTATGGTAAAAATATAACATAAAGACGGTGATAGAGTGAAAAAATAGAAGTTTGAGTAAGAGTAAAAGGAAGATATGTAAAAAGGCTATCAGAGAAGGTAGAGGGATAGTGAGATAATGATGGAGAGATAAATAAAGAGAGACAAAAAGTTATGGTATGCATAGAATGAAAAAATAGAGAGATAGATAGATTTTGAGGCAATTAAGCTTATGCACGATGAATAAGAGGAAAGTGCGTGAAGTGAGAAAGTGAGTAGAGATGTGTTAGAAATTAGTAAGAGAAGGTTAGATAGGGATTAGTGATTAAAGGAGAGAGAATAAAAGGATAGAAATGCAAGAGATATTACATGCGAGATAGCGTAATGTTGTGAAGAGTGGCACAGCTTAGAAAACATCAAGACATGATGTGCATGAAATGAAAAAAAAGGATTTAGAAAGAGAGATAAAATTGACAAAGAAGCAAAGGTGGTGTAGAGGTGAGGAAGACTTACTGGATGTATGTAGTTTGAAATTAAACAAAAAATATAGCGATGTGAGAGAGATTAATGAGTCAAAGAGACAAAGTAAAACATTGACAGAGATTACTTGTTAGAGAGGAAAGGAGAAAAAAATAAAGAGGGAGGCAAATAGAAAATCAAGGGTGAAAAAGAGGAAGAAGGAGAGAACAATAGAAAGGGATAATTTTTAAAAGAGATACAGACATTGAATGATAGAGAGGAAATGAAGAGAGAGAGAAGAAATAGAAAAAGAAACAAGTGTATGACAAAGAAGAGATAAAGAAAGAGCGAACTATATGAAATAGAAGATAGAGACTACTATAAAAAATGAGATAGAGAAAGGTACAACTTATCTTTGAGAGTCAAATAGTAAGAATGAGAGAAAAAGTGTTAAATAAGGGGACGTTGATAATAAGAAAGAGAAAATAATGTTGGAAAGATAAAAACAATGGATGAATAAGAAAAATCATTTAATTGTCTTATAAGGCAATTTTATTATGTGAAGAAAAAGTAAAAAAATTATTAATAACAATTATTTAATGTTTTTTTAATTTTTAATTATTCTTTAAGAAGATAATACTTTTTAATAAGAATATCAATTATATGAATTTTACTTAATAATATTAATAACTATTAACAACAATTATAATTTTAATTCCCATTATTATTCTTACCCTTTCAACTCCTTATTTGAATAAAAAGCTAATCATGTTAAGAATAATTCTAACTAATTAATCAAACTATTTAACAATTCTTTAATTTAATTACTATTAATTATTGACTCATAATGTAATATTCGTTAGCATAATTAATATTTAAATTCAATATATTTTTGTAATGAAATAATTATTACCTATTTATGCAAATAATTCTTAGTTACTACATATTGTGAATAATAATTATTTCTAGTCAATAATATTTTATGAATTAGAGTTAGGAGCAACTATTAGTGATATTATTGACCATAACTGATAGCAATAGCTTTAACCATCGTTTATGTGTGAAGATGTTAGTCTGATGTTATTTATAACTCTAATATTCTTACACATAAAACTAATTAATTTTTAATGTAATAATTACTATTACTATTTTACTTTTTGTTGTGATACAAAAATTATTTTAAGATCAAATTTTTTAAATTTCTGAGAATATAATGAAAATTATTTTATACATTTAAACTCTTGTAACTAAATATTTTAAATATAGTTTCAAAAAAAATATAGTAAATATAAAAATGTATTATTAATAATAATATGAAGAATAAATTTTTTTTTCAATTACTAAATTAGAATAACTAAAATAAATAAGTTTATAGTAAGGATAACAAGAAAAGAACATATACAAACCATTAGTTCATCACTCTTTAATTTTTAAAATGAATTATTTAACAAAAATGAAGAAACAAGGAATTGAAAAGTAATAATTTTATATCTTACTATTATGATAGTCATAGCAATTACTAATTGAGTCTAAAATTTTAAAAATGAATGTTATTAATTGTTAAACAAAAAAAAATATTTATAATTTATGTCGTTTTAAGAATGGTCAAAATAATTAGTAGGAATTTTTTTCCATGCTTTACATCACATATTCTTATTAATGCTAATTTGATTGAGAAATATGAAGTTAAGTAATAACAAAAAGACAACTGACAACAAAAATAAGAAAATGTAATCACAAAAATAAACTAAAACTAGAGAATTAAAAAAAGAAATATAGCAATAAATGAAAAATAATATAAAATTTTGAAAAAAAACATTTGAAAATAAGTACAAGAATAAAATAAAATTGAAGAAAGGGATTATGATTAAGAAAAAAATGCAAGAAAGAAAAAAATAATATCACCACTTAAAAAGAATTAATATAAACTTTCCTTAAATTAATAGTATTATTAATATTATTATAATTGTTATTATTATTGTTATTGTTATTATTATTATCATTATTAATGATTCTAATAATTATTTTTACTAACTTCATTAATAGCCTTATTTTTCATTATTCATAATATAATAATTATTTTTATTATTATATTTTTTTTGTTAAGAAATTAAGAAAATCATTCTTATTAATAAAATAAATTAATTAAGCAATAATATATTTTAATTATGAATGATGTAATGGAATTTATTATTCAAATTAATAAAAATATGAAAAATCTTATTTTAATAATATATTTTAATTATTGTGTTCTAAATAAATTTGTTATATCTATTTCAATTTATAGGTAATATTTATTACAACAGTAAATATAACTTATATTGTTTTTTCCTTAATTTTAAATGTATTTTGAAATAATTAAAAGTAATTAACAATTTTTAAACTTAAATACAGTAGTAATTAAAATTTTTTATTCTTTACTTTAAATGTTCTTATTTATTAATCAAATTATTCTTCTTCCTCTTTATATCGTGTTTTGTATTCTATTCCTTCATTCTCCTATCAAATATGGTATTGAAGATTAAGAAATAATGAATGTCTAAAAAGGAGGGAGACAGAGATAGAGAGAGAAAGAGAGAGTGAAACAAAGAAGAAATAGAAAATTGGAATTGTTGTGAAATAAAGTGAATGTAGAATATATATATAAAAAATTTAAAAAAGAAAAATTTGAGAGAAAATGATAAATTATGGGACATAGATTACCAGAGAGAATGCATGATAAAGTGAGAGAGGTAATCAGTGAGAGGCAAAGATAGAATAGAATGAGATAAAGAAATAAGAAAGAAATAGGGACAATAAAGAAACAAAAGAGTGAACATAAGGAAAGTGAGTGAGAGAGTGAGGTAGATTTATAATGAGATAACTATTAAGACTAATAGAAATGGAAAAGAGGGGAAGTTGCATCAATTGATTAGAATATATGATTGGAGTGATAAGAGGGGAAAAGAGAAGGGATTGTGAGATGAGATAGAATGGGCAAAGAAGATAGCAATATAAATAGATATAGGGAAGGCGAAAGTGTTAGGGAGAACAAGATAAAAGAGAGAAAGTAATGATAAATAAAAATGATGGAGGAAAGAAATAGATAAAGGGTTTGATATATATGAAATGGAACATGAGGATGATATAGATAGAAGAGAACGTAAAAGAGGGGAAATTAAATCGATCGAGATTAGCAAACAAATGAAATAAATAAACATAAATGTGGCAAAGTGAAAGAACTAAAATAAGAGGCAAAGATAAAGATAAAAATAGACATGCAAACATAAGTTATGTTTGAGGTGGAGATTAACAAGAAGAGAGATTTAAATACATTATAATAAAAGGAAGAAATAGAGAAGAATAAGAAAAGGAGAGAAAATAGGAGGATAGGAAAGATAAAGGCTATGTCAAAGAATATAGGAAACAAAAGAGACAATATAGGTTGAGACATGAAAACGTTGAGAAACAATAAAAGAAGGATAAATAGATAAAATAAGGGGAAATAAATAAACAAATGAAGAAAGTGTTCAGGGAGGGTGTGAGAATAAAAACATTTTAGAAATAAGTTAGAGAATAAATATGATTGACATATAAGGAGATAGATGACAATGTGAAGTATGTGAATAAAGATAAAGAGAAAGGGAGACTAGATAGATAATATGTAAGATTGATACATAAAGAGATAGATAAAAAGTACAAAAAATGTAGAAGAGAAAAGAGTGAAAGAACACAAAGAGATAAAGAAGAAATAAAAAATTATATATTGTGATATGGATGAGAAAAGATAAAGATGTAAAAATTGAAATAGAAAGAAAAGAAAACATCGAGAGGGAGAATGATTAATATGGAAGAAATACAAGGGAAAAGTAGGAGAGAAACATGGGAGAGATAGTTTATGAAAGAAAATGGAAGTGATAATATAGGACTCTTTAATAGAGGATAGAGAAAAAAAGAGAGAATTAGAATGATAAAGTTCATTAAAGATATTAAGGAGAAAGATAAGAGAGAGAGAGTGAGAAGATATAGAGAAGTGAGAGAGAATAAAGAAGAAAAAAGGACTATAAAGCTATGTTGTAGAGACGCATCAAAAAATTATAAGAAATGATAATTTATAATTGTAAGATATTGTTATAAATTAAAACAATATTATTAGAAAAAAAACAATTAAAATTATTATCTATTATATCAGCCTTGTATTTAATGAGTAAAACTTTAAATATTTAGCATGTTATTCTAATGGACTTATTTTGTGTGAATCAAGTGTACTTTTTAATGAACAAGCCATGCACCTTAAAAGATAGTAAATTAGAAGTCATCAAAGTACCTTGGAGTGTTCAGTAACTTTCAAGGATTGAAGAGATGTGCACCAAGCTTTGATAAGCTTTTCTCAGGTCATGCTTTCCTAATTGAGCAAGCACTCACAAATTTCAAGTTAGGAAAATCAGATCAAGCTCATTCAAACTGACAGTGAATCCTGAATTAGATTGAAGTTAAGGCATTGGATCGAGCCAAGAAGCACTCAAAATAATAGGTATGTGTCAAGCAATATAAACCTATATATTTTGAGTAGGCCTAGAGGATGAATTATTGAATACACAAAGGGGATTTAGCCCTATTTTAGCTCTAATTAATACCTTTATATGTGTTATTATAAAGTTTTAATTCTTATCTTTTCCTATAATTTTAAATGAAAAACTTGTGCCTATCTACATCTAAAATTGAGAGTGCTCAGTGTTGTCTGATCATACATTTCTGCAATGCGGTGGAGATGGCATTCACATTTAAATAGTGATCTTAGTAGATCCAACCATCTGTTTGATGAGCTAACCGAATGGTTACTACCTTATCCACTATCATCGATTCATCTATTCAATGATTGCGATGTCATCTAACTTCATCAGATGGTTATCTTCATTTCTACAATAAATAATCTATCCCTAATTTGATGGCCCATATCTATTATGTTTGAATCGTACAAACCTAGATCTAATCTTGATTATATCACTGAATAATCAAATGATCCAAATCTCATCTTGCTTGATCACAAAACTAAGATCCAATCAAGCTTCATCTAATTGCTCAAGTCAATAAATGACTCCAATAAATCTAGTCTGATCACTCTAACCAAATGAGCCTAACAGATAATAAAATATTCGTTTTTATGCCATTGCGACAACAAATTTTTAAGAATACTTTAAGATTTTTTTATGTAGTTTAGAAGTATCTTTTGAAATAGCTTTTCACACACTTTCTTATAACTATGAAAAATAATTTTCTAAAAATACCTAACCTTTGTAAACGAAAATAACTAGTGAATGTGAAACAATCTTCAAGATCTCAACAAAGGACTTCTTCATATTCTGCTAGCATAAATTCTACTGGAAGCAATTACGACTTCTTTTTCTCAAATCATCAAAGTTTTCCTGCTAAGCCTTACATATTTAATCTTTAAATTCTTATTTCTCTTCTTGAACTTAACCTCATATTTACTTGTTCCATTAGTCAGCAAGTGTAAGAAATTGTACAAATTTATCAAAATTTTTCCATCATGCTGTATTTTTCTTTTTCCTTTTTTTGGGTGACCTAGAATTTTCAAAAGCCCATGTTGTATTTTATGTCATAAAAAAACAAGTTGGGGTTTGAGCTTGGAAATGCTTTTTTTCATTGAACCCATAAAAAGCTTGTAGGTTGGAGGTGAACCTTAAGGAAAAACCTCAATTTGTGGCGTTCTAATAGTGGTGATTTTCCTGACCTTGATTGTGGGTGGACGTATGTTCTAATTTGAAATGAATCACCTAAAAATTTTTCTAACTCAATTCAACTTTTATCTTTATTTCTTTCCAACATATTAAAAAAATATATATCTGTAATCAAGGTTTCAACAAATATAAAATTATTTTTTAAAAAAATACATTCAAAAAGAACAAAAAATACTTTTAAGACCATAATTCAACCCCCTCTTATGAGTTTCGAACTATAATTTTCACTTCAGTTAGTATCAAAGTGGCTTCCTTACATAAAGTGAGTCAAATCACTTTGGTGATCAATCATGTGCATTGTAAAACTTTTGTTTTAACTTTATTAATTGCCAATTTTGTTACACACTAATTTAAATGTCTCTTTTATCATTTTTGCCTAATTTCCAAAATACATGTTTATTAGTTTAATTCTTAAATTTTTCAATATTTTTGCATCCATAATTGTTATTAGTGCAACACTTGATAAAGGATCATCTTCAATCTATCCACCATTATTTAAGGGTGAATTTTATTTATATTTGAAAAATAAATTTTTAACTTTAATTCAATCAATTGATTTAGAACTTTAGGAAATACTTTCTAACCATGTGATTTACCTAGAGATTCATGTACAAATCAAAAAAAATCTTTTAGTGATCTTAGTAGTAACCAAAGAAGAATGGCATAACTCCACACAAGAGCATGCCATTACCTTCATTGTGGCATATCTCTAAGTAAATTTAATCATTTTATGAATTTGCATGCTAAACATGAAGTTTGGAAAAAAAATAAAAGTTACTTCTGAAGGCACTTCACTAGTAAAAGAAACTAAAATAAATCTTGTTACAATTGATTACGAGTTATCTAGAATGCTTTTGAGAGAAAATATAAAGATGTTTATGTGATTTACTAATATTACTAATTGATTAGTTGAACATGGAAAAGTACTTCCTAATGTATATATTGTAAAAAAGGTGCTAAGGATTCTACCCAAATAGTATGATCCTCATGTCACAGTAATATGGACAACCAAAGACATTAATAAGCTCACACTAGATGAGCTACTTGGAGAATTCTTAAAAGCTAAAATTGAGATGACTTGAAGGGTTGAATAGGAGGCCTCCACTTGTAAGCCAAAGAATCGAGCTAGAAAATACAAGCCTTTTGCATTTCAAGCAAACAATGAAGATTTAGATGAGGTATCTATCTCTTGTATGTATTTATAGGAAGAGGTAAATTTTTATGTCAAAGCTTTAGCAAAAAAATTTGGCAAAACGTTTTGTAAATACAAATTAGCAAATGAAGAAAAGAAGAAAAGAAGGGAGAAGATGAAGGCATTGAGATATTATGATTATTATTAAACTAGACATATTAGATCATATAGTCCATATCTAAAAAAACTAAAAGAAAATATCAGAAAAAGATGAGAATGAAAAAGATGAAAGTCTTTCAAGCTAATTGGATTGCTTAAGAATATTCTAACTCCACAGCTTAAAAAAGCTAGGAAGAAGAGTTGTGCTTCATGGCAAATGATTATTCAAGCACATCTAGTGAAGCAGAAGACAAAGTGAATAAGGTCAACAGTCGGTCTCGTGATGTTCATAGAAATCATTACATGTAAATTATTTGAGATTTAAGTTCCTTAATGTGTGCACATAAAAACATAAAAAAAAGTTTTAGAAAAGAAAAGAATAATCTTATAGACTTTTTTCATGAAAGAAGATGAGAAAAAGGAAATAAAAATGCTTCAAATTTGTGATGAAACAATTTCATCATTATTAAGAATACTTCCTTGAAAAGGAAAATTACTAATTTAAAAAAAATTCACCTTCTTGAACATGCAAAATTTTCTATTTCTTCACCTGGTGTTCATTTTTCCAACCAAAAGAATGTCTTTTTTTTCAATACATGCAAAACATTTCAAATATTACGTGCTTTCATCGTTGTGGAAAAGGACATACTATCAAAGATTGTAAAATTAAAAAAACATTTCAAGTTAAAAGTCTTGTTTTAGATGGGTAATTAAAAATGATTATGTCAATGCTCCTTTAATGAATATTGATGCTCAATAAAAGCTTGCTTGGGTTCCTTAGGTTAGAAAATAAAAAAATAGTATAAGATGTCTCCAAAATTGTAGTGTTCAGATAAGATATTTTAGAAATATTCTTAAGCTAGAAATAATATACTTATAAATTTTATATATACGAAAACATACAAATTAAGCAAATAATAGTTATATTTTATGATTACTATGATAAAATTTTATAATTTACATAGCCATACATAAAGAAGAAAATAAAGAACTAGCTCTTAGGTGTTGGAAAGTGGATGCTCAAAACATATGATCAGAGATCAATCAAAGTTTATATCAAAAGAATCTTGACTAAAAGGATATGTAATATTTAGAGGCAACTCTAAGAAGAAGAAAAATAGAATTGGTAATATGGGTATCCCTAATTTTACACTTTCAAATATTTTCTTAGATGATATATTAGAATTTAATATAATTAGTTTTATTCAGTTATGTGAAAATGATTACTTTGTTAATTTTGATACCAATTGTTATAAAATATAAAAAACTTATCATGTATTACTCGTTCATAGAAGAAAAAGTGATAATAATGTGATTAGGTTTTATCAACTTAAAACTAGTGCAATAGAATGCCTTGCTGCACATTCAAATGATAATAATTTATGGCATTAAAGACTAGCTCATGTAGGTTATTCAATCTTAAAGAACATAAGTAAGTTAATTATAGTTAGAGGTCTTCTTAAACCAATCAAAACTAGTTTGAAAATCTATGAATCATGCCAAAAAAGAAAAAAAGTTAAATCTTCTTCTAAACAAACAAATAACTTAACTAATAATAGACCTTTAAAGATAGTGATCTAGACCTTTTTAGAGCTATACAATCCTTGAGTTTAGGTGGAAAGAAATAAATATTTGGAAATTTTTTTAATTTCATAAAAGCAATAAAAATACAACCTAATCTCAAATTAATTTGTATTCAAAGTGATAATGATAGTTAATTTAAGAATGGGGATTTTTGTGATTATTACAAGGGGAAGCGAATATGGCATCAGTTTATATCTCCTTATATGCCTCAGTGAAATTGGATTATAGAAACAAAGATTAAAGCCTTGGTAGAAATGGGTAAAACGATGTTAGTTGAATACAATCTACCGATGTACTTTTTGTTCGAGGCAACTAATAGGACTTCTTCTACAATAAATAGAATTAACTTAAGGCAAATACTTAAGAAAACTCCTTATAACTTATTTAAAAATAAGAGACCAAATGTTTGTTGTTTTCATATTTTTCGGCATAAGTGCACCATTCTTAGAAATGAAAGATCCAACTTAAATAGTTTGATGAAAAGGTAAGTGTAGGAATTTTCTTTGTATATTCTTCTCTCACAAAAGCATATAGAGTTTATAACATAAATGCTCAAAAGTAAAGGAATCAATGCATGTGATTTGTGATAAGTATATTCAAGGCAAATAATAAAGACTTAGATGAAGAGATAAAGTCTTTAGAATACTTAGATTTGAATGAAGATGAAAACAAATCACAAAATAAAACAAAGAGAAGAGATTAGTCATCAATTACCTAAAAATTTGTGATATCAATATTCAAATCCAAAGGAACTAATAATAAAAGATGCTCAAGGAGTTAGGCATAGAGCTTCTATGAAAGAAATTGATCATAGTGGATTTATATCCTTTACAGAACTAATATCTATAGAAGATGTACTTAAGGATGACTATTAGGTTCAATCATTGAATGAAGAATTAGATTAGTTTGCAAGAAACAAATTGTGGGTTTTAGTTTTTAGACCTAGTGATCAAAAAACAATTAAAACCAAATAGGTATTCAGAAATAAATTAGATGAAAATATAGTGATCATTAACAAAAAGCTAAACTTGTTGTTGAGGGTTATAACCAAGTTGAAGGTATAGAGTTTGAGGAGTTAATTGCATATATAGTAAAATTTGATACCATTAGATTTCTTTTAATATATTCATGTCATCAAAATTTTAAATTATTTCAAATGGATTTAAAAAGTATACTCTTATTTAAGATAAAAGAAGAAGTGTATATAGAACAATCCCTTGGTTTTGAGACCCATGCAATTGATGATTATGTATTTAAGCTTAAGAAGGCACTCGATGGCCTTAAGTAAGCTCCCCAAACATTATATCATAAATTGAGTGATTATCTAGTTGATGGTGGTTTTAGGAAAGGAAAAGTAAATACCATATTATTATTAAAATCTTTAAATGATCATTTGTTTCTTGTACATGTTTATATTGATGACATAATTTTTGAAAGCACAAATGAAAATATGTGGAAGGTAGTGACTTGATAGCAAGAGAGTTTGAGAAGAGTTTGATGGATGAGATAAATATTTCCTTAGGATTACAAATTATGAAATTAAAAGATGGAATTTTTATTACTCAAACTAAATACTTAGAAGAATTATTCAAGAAATTTTGTTATGAAAATATCAAAAATAGAAAGATTCCAATGAATCAATCAATCCATTTTGACTTAGAGGAAATTGGGAAACCCATTGATCAAAAAGTTTATAGAGGTCTTATTGGATCATTACTATATCTCACAATAAGTAGATGGGACATGCCCTTACATAAAATACTTTACTCAAAGAATTTCACATCCTTTTTGTTGCCATTTTGAATCATTCCTCAGCTATAAACACTGAAGAGATTTGCAAGCATGTTTATCATCATATCAAGAAAAAAGTAAAATTTCTTGTCCCCACCCCATAGATGTTGGCATGCTTCTGCCAAACTTGGATACTTGGTAGGCTATTACCACAACAAGCTAGCTAATTAGATGTGATCTTGGGCAGATTCCTTCTTTTGCTCCTTAGCCTACTGGTATTAGCAATCATTTCTAGTTGTTATTCCCCTCTCAAGGGTAGGTTCTTGTGTGTTACTTACCCATTAACAATTGGAATCACCACTTCTCGTCCGACTTACATGAGTTAAGATGTTGTCAGCATTCATCTTGAGCTAGGATATAACTCTTGATGAAACTCATAGTTTCATTACTTATAACTTGCTTGTTTATAGGCAAATCTAATACAAAATTTTTATTTTGAAATCAAAGTGAAAGCATGTATGCATGCACTTCATAATACATAAATCATATTTAGATAATTTAAAGCCATATTTAGATACCTCAAAATCATATTCAGATACTTCAAAATAATATTTATATTCTTGTATATCATATATAGATACTTCATAATACATCAATCATATTCAGATACTTCAAAACCATATTTAGATACTTCAAAATCATATTAAAATACTTCATAATATATCAATCTTATTCATATGCTACAAAATCATATTTAGATACTTAAAAATCATATTTATATACTTCATAATACAAAATACAGGTTCATACAATATAGCCATCCCCACCTTATCGCATCATCTCCATGGCCCTTTTATTGATTCTTAATTAGTCACAACAGGGGAGCAAGCGAAAACAAAAAATGCAGATTAAGTTTAGGGATAATCAGGCTCAAACTGGTGACTTACGCCACATCAAGGTGACACTCCATCACTGAGTTATATCCCTTCCCAATTCGGTTGAGAAATAGAACTAACAAATACGAACTTAGAACACAAGACTAGTCTAATTAAAAGATCAACTCAAAATTCAAATCTATATTCTAATAATATAAATAAAATGTTAAATAAATCTAAAACTAAAAAATAATACAAATAGAATAATTGCAATATAGTAATAATAACACACAAATATAATAAATAATAGATATATAATAAATATATAGTTTAATAAAATAATCAAATTAAAAAAATAAAATAGTAGTTGAAATAATAGAATAAAAAAGGTATAACAAAAGATAAAAAGATATAATAAAATATAAAAAAAATAAAATACAAAATAGAAAAGATATAACAAAGAAGAACTATCTTTTCTTTATACTTTTTTCTATGCAACCTTACATAATCAATCAGATCACATGGATATCCCTTCAACACAACATAAGCCATTGAAAAGAACTCAAATTGCCCACCAAAGCACAAAAGCAAGGATCTTTCCTATCATCAAATATATTCCTATTTGAATAGTGCATAACTACATGGATATGCTCACACTAAGCATCCAATTTGGATCAAATTCAAAATTTTCCTTGGGAGGGATTGAGAAGGCATTAGAACATGAAAACATCATTTGATTGGGTTGAGTTACTTTTCAAAATGGAGTGGATTAAGGAATTTGATTCTCAATCTAAGAAAAGGTTGCAATTCATTCAAAAGAATTGAACGAGGAGCCGTACAAGATGAAAAGCTCACATATGGTTTGATAGTGTAATAGTAAGGGTGACTTATATGTCAACTTTTCTACTATCACCCCTATAAAAAAAACTGTCTTATGTAAAGTTGCTTGAGTAGGATTAACCTCTGGATTACAAATCACTATTTATATACTTGGTATTTGCCAAACTTTACATGAACATTCTATAGTATTAGTAAGAAGAGGAAAGGGTTAAGGATTTACCTAGTGTGAGATATGACATTATTCGACAAACCCTAGATATTGTCAAAGTAAAGGATCACCGTTAAGGGTGTTCTAGGGCATTGTAGATTCTTATCCAAGACTTGTATGAATTGATGATGCCATGTGAACTACTAAAAACATGTGACTTGTATGGCTAAGCTAATAACAAATGTTTTGAATGGGGACTAGATAGGCTACCCATAATACAAAATATCTTCTTTTTAAAGAGATTTGATTCAGAACTACTACATGTCCAAGGTGCTCTATTGGAACAAAAGTGAGCAAACAAATTGCATGCTTGATCTCATAGATACAAATTGAATTTTATTGAAAGGCATATTCAGTGAAAGTAGTATGTACGGCTTGGAGGGAGATTTTTCTTATCTTTTGAGATCCACACTACAATATGGGATCAAAAAGAAAAAGCCAAAATAAGTGGTTTGTTTTTAGCCCTTATCAAAATAAAACTAATTCTTTAATTTTTCTAATGTTTATTTCACGTCGTGGTGCTGCAAGAAAATTATAAAATTGAATCTAATTTATCATTATTTATTAGTTAATGTGTTGGTTAACCATATTCTAAAACACGAAAAAAAATCATTGTCATATAATATTATCTATCAAGTTGTGAAAAAGATTCAACAATAGATAAAAAAATCCTTTATCTATCTTGCATAAAGCAATATATAGAGTAACCCCTAATATAGTAGTAAAAGCGATAGGTGTAAGCGGATCAACTCATTAAGTTTCTATTGAAATATGATCTACACATGCAAAAGTGATTGCAATTCTTTGGTTATTGTGGCCATCCTACAAGCATCTGAGTGAAAATTAAATATGGCTTTCCAATTAAGTATTGAAATAATAGATGCTTCGAAAGGCCTTTGTGATGCTATACGTGGAAAGGAAGAGACTCATTGAACGATAAAGGAAAATAGAGCTTTTGCACATTTTTATTAATCCATGAACAAGATCTATATAGACACATAGATCCATGGATCCATGGATCATAAAAGGATAAGATACTCAGTATATCAATATTGACATGCCAAGTATCATAATCTTATCTATTGAGACAAAGTATTTCGGTGGTCCTCATGATTGGAGTTTGAGCATTTGCAGTGGATCATAGAATATTTGTGATCTTCTCTGTCTAATGAATAAGGAGTCCATTCTGAAATCATCTACATTGTGTGGATCCTTTTCCTTGAGTATATGAGTATATCATTAAATTAGTTATTTATTCAGCAAATGATTCATTATTGGAGTAGATAGAAACCACCATTTAAGTGGACATGCTTTCAATGGAGGCTTCATTAGTGAATTTTTTTTAATTGTATTATGAAGTGTCTAGGCATAAATTTGAAGTATGAAAGCTTTTTCTACTAATGTACATTTACTCACTTGCTGATAATCATTGGTTGAATATTTTTGAACCTATAGAAAGTATTGGCAATGACTATGATACTATATCTAGTTTAGTACTTGCGAAATGTTTAATTGCTCGAATTTTTCAACTAAATTCCTTGTTCTTTGGTTACTGATTCTCATATTTTTGAAGATATGCTTACTTATTAGATTATTGTCTTTCTAAGAATCTAATAAGTAGAAACATAGGAGTGCAATTGACAATAAGAATGCTAAGCCAAACTATATTATCACTTGTCCAAGGTACCACATTACTAAGTAGCTTGCTTGTATGTGAAGCACCATGCAACAAATAGAAATTATTGTTTATCATAAAATAGTTAATCTAAGTGCCTACGCCTATAGAAAGTCTTTCCAAGTGATAACCAACCTACAGTGCTTTCCAAACCATGTAACCTACCATGTCAACAAACTACAAACTCCAAGGCCTCCGAAATTCTTCCCAAGATTAACCGATTTATAGCATGCATAATGTATAGTACTCTTAATAGTTACACCACTCCATAAGTACCATCACTTCATCATAAAAAATGTTGCTCAAAAGTAAAATATTGGCTAAGAATACATAAGAAAAGCAATGGGCATTGAGTTAATTATGACAATGTGCACCACTATGAATAAAGACATGATCGTCCTACTTGGCACATAATTTTCAACATGATCAATAACAAATTGGAAGTTTTTCCTAAAGGTTTGTTGTTTAACAAATATAGCTAAATATTTTGATTGAATAGCTAGACTCATAAGAAATTTTCCTGTTATTATTCTATGTCTGCAGTCTATCACTTACAGAACAATACTCTATATTTTTTAAAATTTATCATCAAGTTGAAGTGTTGGCCATGGTCCTTCAAAATGTTCGTACTAGTTTATGCTGCAACATAAGTGACTGGCGCATAGATCAAAATTTCATTAGCATATAGCAGGTGAGAAAATGTTTGTTAGGAAGGACCAACCTTTATCCTTATCGTCGCTCCACCTTATTGTTTTCTTAATAAGCCAAGGCTCAATCATAAAAGGTATAGTGATAGTGAACACCCTTTCTTAAGACCCATGAATACTTGAATCCATAGAAGGTAGATCCCACTAAACATAACCACAATTCCTAATGTAGTGATATAAGTCTCAACAAAATCATACCAAATATTTAATAACCATAAACGCACTATCATATGTAGCATAAATTTCTAATTGACCTTGTCCTAAGCCCAATGCATACCCAGGTTAGGTGCTATGAACCCCTGTTTTGAATTACAGGAGTTCATATGAGTAGCCAGCACCTATGCCAAAAAAACACATATTATCAAATATAGCACAACCAAGAAAAAAAGCTACTTACTCACTTGGAATAAAATAAAAAAGCATCATCTTTAATGTAACCACAAATATATTTGTAAAAACTTTGTTTGTCATATTGCAAAGCCTAATAGATGTAAAGTTTTTAGGTTTTGAAGCACCCAATACTTCAAGAACTAGAATTATCAATCTTTCTTCCACCTATTGGGCATATGGCTATCTGTAAAGAATTGATTCATAGTTGTAATAGTATCTACCTTACTAATGTTCCAATATCCATGCAAAAATTTTACAAAGATGCCATCTACATTAAGGGCTTTGTTTTGACAGACATAATGACATTCCTAATCTGATCTTCACTTATTAAAGCCAATAAACCTTTCCCTTTCTCACTATTAATAGTACTCAATGGTTGGATGATAGGGGAGGATTAAGTTGGCTAAAACTACACCACTTTCTTTTGAAATATTGCATGAGTATATCTTTAATGTCAACTGTGGAAGTGACCAATTCCTTATTATAATTTTGGAGACGATCTATATAATAACTTTTGTAATTAGAAGTGGCCATTACCTAAAAAAAATGTGCATTTTGGTTCTAAATGTTGGCCTTATGAAGCTTGGCATGCTACCACCACCATGGTTCTTCTAAAGCCATCGCCATCTTATGGAAGGTAATACATTATGCTGAAAGGTAATCTCTAGACTTAGCAAATGCAATCTCAAATTCATTAAGTTAAGGCTTCTAGAACACCTTCAACTGCATGGTGTATTTAAAAAATTTCCAACTTTAGTTATGCTCCATTTCTTTGCAACCAATAGTGCTCTATTAAATTTAGTGGATAAATTATCCATAGAGTTTCTTCTAATAGTTCTATTACCAACTACCTACACAATATTAGTTGAATGTGGAAATGATAACCAAAAATTTTCAAATTGGATTTTCCTCTCAGTTTTATTCAAGATTGTTGTTTAAATTAAATTAGCAAAGGGTAGTGGTTTGAGCTTATATATGGAAGACGTCTCATTATTTTATTTGGGAATGCTTGCATACTATGAATGTTTAACAAAGCTTTATCAAGTCTTTCAAATAAACATGCACTACCCTCCTTATTATTACACCAAATGAACTTGTTCCTAGAAAATTTCAAGCCTATTAGATCTAAATCATGCATGAAATGGAAGAACTCATATTGAGCTTAGTGAATGCTAACTTTCCTCCCTTTTCTTCTTATTTTGTGAAGATAGTACGTCAAAATCTCTTACAACAATCAAAATTCTATTAAGCTTTTTAGATTCTCACAATTGGATCTAGGCTTCTTGGTAGATCATGTAATCTTTTGATTCATACACCATAGAAACATAATTAAGAGTTATTGCTACTAGATTCATCCTAAATATTAACTACCTATGTGGATGACTACACAATCTCATGCTCCACTAGATGTTCCTATAAAGCATCAAAATCTCTTAACAATCTAATTAAATATTTGACAAAGAAATTCCAATTCCTACCCAAAATTTGTTATACCTCACATCTATTAAAGTTCTCAAACTGAGTTTCCTGCAAAGGAATATCAAACACCATATTTTTCCTTAACAAGAACAGTAAGTAGCTACAAGATTTTGTCAGTCTAATCCCTCGAATGTTTCATACTGTAAAGACAACCATATATTCTTAACTAAAACTTGCACCTAAGACAATTTCAATCCTCCACATCACTCCATACCATGCTAGACCTATGTTTTGGATCATTGCACTTTCATAATAGCATATAAGGCAAATACAATAGTAGGGAAACATCTGGTAATAATATACAATTGAGAGAAAATTCCAACCTCTATTTGATGTCCTCCTCCTATAAACATCCTCCTCTGCCATAATAATAGCATAACAATTCTAGGAAACTAAAAAATATTTCACCCATGTATGACTGATATTAGAGCACTTCCTTAACCATCTAATAAAATTTCTTCTCAAAAATAGCACAACATTACAGCCAATTCTACCTTACAATAGTAAACTGATGTACAAAGACTTCTAAGTTGCATAGTTAATCTTTTAATGACTAAAACTCTATAACTTCTACTTCTTATGGAATCTACAAGATTTTTGTATTGTATACATCACAACTAATTGCACATCCTCTCTATTTCTATTTTGTGTCATTATAAACACTTGAGAAATTTGTATATTTAGTAATTACCATATACTGACCACACGTCAAGCTATCTGCTCTCATCTCATAGTTGCAACAAAGATTGAAAACATCTTGGATCATATTTAACAAGATCATCTCCATACAAGTTACCAAAAACCTCTAGTTTTCATGCCAACTAAACTCCATGACATCAGCAGCAACACAAGAAATAAAAATTCTATCATTATAGTTAAAGAAAAAAGGCCAAAGCACCTTGTTGTAGTTTGCATTTAAGCAAATGTACCAGCATCCTTTTGAGGTCCTTCTCCTAAGGTTTTCCTTCTCTACCTTATAAATAAAGTACCAATTCTAAGAAAAAGAGGAAACTCTAACAAATATAAGAATTCTATTCCAACAATTACATGGCCATCCAATTAAGTTGTCTCTTAAAAATCACACCCCAGTTCCCTAAAACTATTTTTAACTTGGTGGATATAGTTGCTACAAACACAGAGGTACCCACTATCCAAAAGAAACTCATGTTCTTGTCCCAAGGGTAGTCTAGTTAGGCTCGACAGGCTGTGACCACCATGCTTCTTCTAAAGCCAAGATAGTATGAAAGGAAGAAATTGGACGTGCCGAAAGATCATGTTCCATCACAGTTGAAGCACTCATAAATTCCTTAACTTGAAGCCCCTAGATTTTTTTATTCCAATTAAATGGGATTTTAAGGATGTTACCAAATTTTGTTGCACTTCATTTTTTAATACTCACAAAGTTGTATGAAACGTAGTAGACAAACTTTCCATTGTGTTTTCTTTAATAGCCTTTTTCCAAGCTACATTCACTACTTCAATTAGTTATGGAAATGGTAACTAGTTATTTTCAAAATAGGTCATTCTTTCAATTTTACCCAATTATGGTTGTCTAAATAGTATGATTACTGGTCAGTGGTCCAAGCAGATGAAAGGAAGGTGCATAACAATGTTGCTTGGGAAGGCTTACATGTAGTCAATATTCACAAAATCTCTCATTAATGTTTCATAGATATAGGAATTCACCTCTTTATTATTACATCAATTCAACTAATTTCTAATAAAAACATACTGAGTTAGATCGAAATCATGAATAAAATTAGAGAATTGATGCTAAGCCCAGCTACTACTTTATATTTGTTTTATTGTTTCTCTTCATATGCAAGTAAGGATTTGCATTCTCCTACAATAAGTAACGGCCCACCAAACATAATTGTATCCCCAATTTAGTCCCAAGCTGATTGATGGTTTATATATTCTTTAAGTATGTACACATAACAATATTGCTAAACATCATTATCACCAGATGCCACCTAGATAATAATCACTAGTGAAGAGTGATTGATAATCTCAATCTTGAACCAATTCTCTCATAATAACAGAATGCCCCAGAAAGCCTGGTCGATGATTGAACAAACTAATTACATTTCTTACCCTAAAAATGATCCACCTCAAGCCAATTAAATGTCCCTAGGGAAGCTTCCAAAATATCAACTATGAAGACCTTTTTCCATCTACCAAATGCCATAAGTAGCCACATGATTTAGGTACTTTAATCCTCAAATATTCCATACTACAATTAAGTTCATAATTTATTAGAAAAAATAACATTACAATTGGGCATAATGGTTTTCTTTGTTGCACCTTATCCATGGAAAATTAGCATTTTACAAGGACAACAATGCCACAGTAGCAAGTAGCACAATGATAATTCATGAAATTAATTACACAATTTGGATAAAGCAAACCTTCTTAAAATAAGTTACTAAAATTGACTATTAATAAACCAACAACCCAACATAGTAGGTGTACCCTCTCTATCAAACAAAAACAACAAATGACCTTCCTCACTATAAGGTAACCAAGCAATACATTGAAACCATGGCCACTTATAGCATAGTGCAATAACATTCAATACAAACTAATTATACAACAAGATACAACCAAAAAGGCATGTTGGAGTGTCCAATGTTCTTTTTTTAGGAATGTAAGTTTAACTTATGAAATTATTTCCATGCACATTTACTTTAATTATCTACACCCATCCAAGAATCTAATTACTTATCGATCCAATTCCTCACTTAGAATAAAACTTGAAGTCTAGCCCTTAGCTATGCAATAACATCTAAGAAAGTAATTTACTTCCTTCTTTGCATAGTCGTAAGTCCAATTAGAGTAAAAAAGAGTTGTTAGCATACCATTCATAACAAATTTTAACTCAACCTTTAGAAACCTTTCATGCACAGATTTCCACAACATCTATAGGTCACACTTTGCATTAAATACAAATATAGCAATAACTTTAGGCACATAAGAGATGAGTTGCACTCGTCACTTCCCTTGTTTTTAGAACTACTTGATTTGCAACCCCTCAAATCTTTGCTAAATTTTTTAGTAGTTCTACTATAATTCAATTTAGTGTGTTTAATTTATATAGTAATATCCTAGGATCCAAACAATTGATGTTGAGAAAATAAGAGAAATCATGGCTAAAACTATACTTCTTATAGCTGCCAAACAAGAAAAGTCATTCTTAGCAATTATTTCAACATAGTTGGATGAGATCCTCCTCAACAAAACACCTTCCACACTCTATACGTGAAATTATCATAAGCAAGATTGTGTTATCACCATTTTGCTTGAGTTCAAATTCTTTTGAGCTAAGTAAGGACTTTGGCCATCATTGATGCTAATCCTTCTAATAACATACTCTTTGACCATACTAAGTTAACCATGAGTCCAGATTAAGAACAAAACTCTCATCCTTCTAAACATTATTGACATAATTCATCAAAGTCCTCCATTTGAAATTGTCTCCCAATGAAAAAAAAGCAATAGCTTCTAGTTGGCTCCTGTTGCAACTGATACAAAAATTCCTTTCTTCACATAAGGAACAAAAAGGGGACGTAGCTCAGCCAAACCTAAAGTCGCCATACTATCCAATTGCTAACCATATTATTCATGCCATGAGAAGATGTAATATAATACCATGTGTAATAATTCTTCCAATAACATGATTTTCTTGGCTCCTAAGGCTTTTTGTTATTGTTGCAATAGCAAGACTAATTAAAATATCATAGGTAATAGTAGCACACCATGCAAGATGTCCTTTCCTTAAAACTTATCTTGCCAAAGTACCATGAGATCCATAATAGCTTATAGTTTCTCAATTGAACCTCCATTGAGTACAACTCAAAGAATTTGACTTCCACTTTTTTTCATATATCAAACATGCTTCTACTCTAAACAAAAGAAATATTTGCTAAAGTGTTAATAACTATGGCTAGCGCAAATAATATCTTACTTTTCCCTTCTTGTAGTTGGATCCATAATTTAAGCTAGCCTAATCTTTAATAAAGAGATCCTTCTCCCTTTATTTTTTTCTATTTTCATTATCATAACAAAATTCATTCAATGAAACCTTTGCCCTTTTCTTGGACTCTAGAAGAGACTGAAGTAATGGATAGATTTGACATGCATGAGAGTGCCAATCGCATCTCTAATTTCTACACCTAACTATCTAAAGAATCGATAAGGCATTCCTTTACTCCTTTACTACATGATGAGTTATACTTTTTATTAATAATAGGTTGAACCTCTCCTTGAATTTTCCACCTGGTTTAGTGTAGGACCTCCATAATGCCCACCTGGTTTAGTGTAGGACCTACCTCTTTGAATTACTTGTAGCATTTTTCTTGTTTGTATTATGTTTTTGCCTCTTGCTTGCTCATATCCTTACATATTGTAGCCTTCCACTACTATGTTACTATGATCAACCACTTTTCCCTTGGTTGGACTACCATCCATGCTCTAAATCCCTATCTCTTCTCATCATTTCTTATGTCCCTAATTACTTTGATGTAGATCGCTATGTTATCCTTGTTGGGTCTTATATCATAAGGAGAAATGCTCTCAACTATAGTAGTAGTAGTGAGTACCAACACACTAAGTGTACTTGATCCAGAAGCAAGCCCTATCTTGCCACATATGAAGGAAGTAGTGGGTAGTCCCTCATATTCAAACTATTGAAAGACTAATCTTAGTGTCCATTAATCCACATTCAGACTCTTTGAAAAATTTGAAAGGTCCATTCTGAAACAAAGCTTGGAAATGGTTGATGTTTGTATGTCTGTCATTTAGTTGTTGATCAAAATAAGTTCCTATATATCTTTGGTATTGTACAATATATTCTCCATTTCTTAATATAGAAGTGGGAGCACAAAAACATGAATCGAAATTGGAGCACACATGATCGTTATAGAACTAGTTTTATATTTAGGTAATCACTTGTCAAACCCAAAGCTAATTAGGAACCTATCATAGTCCTCCCAAATAAATATAATCTCTATCTATAGTAAAATTAAAGTGATATAGGAAACCATAATGATCATTTTCAATATTTTAAATCCTCCCAAATGACACCACCTATATTGCCTCAATCAATAGATATATTTCATCATTTGTTATGAATAATTTATCTTTTTGTGCTACCATCTTGACATAAATTTGTTGGTCTAAGTAGTTAACGGAGGACCTTTCATCAGAGTAGTATTAGCAATGCTTATTCTGCCTTTTGTAAGAGCCTCCTTAAAGCTAACCTTAATCATGCTATGTATGTTTTATTTGTGATTATGATAGATTTCTTCCCTAACCACTATAGCATTTTCATAAGCACATTAGTAGTTCAAATGTTAGTTCCACATTACATTATGCCCACTGAAAACTAGTAACTTTGCCTAAGGAGTACGAGAGACTTATAGTTTGTAGTTTATCCACTTAACACTTATTGTTGATTGCAAAACACTGTAGGATAGTTATCACTCAGGAATGCTATTTTTAGACTTCCTCTTCTTCCTTAAAAATAGAATACCAAATCTAGGCAGTTGAACAAGTAATAACCTCTATAATAGTTATTTTTGAGCATTTCTTAGGCCATCCAATGAAGTTCTCTTATCTAAACAACACAACTTTGCTCCTAATTTACCCTACTTATGTAAATTACTCTAAATTAGCTTCTTTGAATTAAAGAAAATCTCGTAACACCTACAATGCTATACCTTTCTCGACACTGTAAAATAGCATTGAGCATAAAAATAATTATAAAAGTTGGCCTATAAGCCCTCCTCAAATTTGACAGCCCAGTTAATTATTAAGCATCATTTCTTATATTATCTCCAAGAATTTATGCAATAAAGATCTCGATGAATTGCACATCCTCAATGTTTCCATTTAGATAACTTCATTTGATGCACACACTTGATAAACTTGCATTCTTATTAATCACCATATATTACCAAAACTTCATGTTGCATCCCCCCCATTTCATAAATGCAGACATGTTGGAACGAGGCATGTACCACATCCAACAAGATCATCACCAAATAGCTAGCCAAAGACTTCTAGCTTTTATGCCGAGTGAACTTTTTATTATCCATAGGAATGCAGTACAAAAAGTTCTATAGAAATAACTTTGGAGAAAAGGCTGAGGATCCTGGCTAATATTTGCACTTAAGGAAAAATTTGAGATACCAATGAGGTTTGCCATTTGAAGACATCCTCCTCTTTCTTAGTAACAAAGTACCCATTTTTAGGAAATGAAAGAAACACTCACCCATATATGTACACTATATGAGTGATTCCAAGTCCATCCAATCTGCATCTCTCGAGTTGCATGCCATTGCTCTTCCTTTGCCTCTAATATATTAAACTGATATCCACAAGCTTCTTCGATGCTTTGTAAATCTCCATTTGTTCGTTATCTACATCTTCATCAACAAATTGTATCTCCCAAAACGTTTTGCATTTTATATCTCCAAATTTTCTACATCCTCATAGTTGCCAATCAGAGTCCTTCCTCCATCGTAAGCATTGAAAAAATTTTCATTTCTACTAATCACTGTATCCTAACCAAACTTAATGATTTCACTCCCATAAGATCATCACGTTGAAGGCAATCAGAATCCTCCAATTTTTATGCCACAGTAGCTTCACACTATTCGCAATAATACAACAATGATTGCATAAATAAGTATATGAATGCCTTGTTGACTCAAACAACGCTTCATCCCAATCTATCAAGATCATCCCATAGCAGGTAATTGAAAGCCTCCAATTTCTATGCTAATTGAGCTTCACATGTAGTAATGATTAAAGTAATATGAATGCCTTCTCTTCTCTTATTCATCCTAGCCAAAATGCCCTACAATCGTCCAAAAATAAAACTTCAAGCAATACCACATATAATTTTTTAGTACATCCAGTAGCACCACAGACATCTGCAACTCCACAAATGCTCTAGGAAATAAGAGATTGTTACACTTAAACAAACAAACTTTTTCATTGTAATATGACCATTTTTTAATTTTTAATTTTAAAACTTACTTGAGAGAATCCCCTCCCTTTATTCCTAAATCATAGTGTCCACATATCCAATCCCATTGCAAGGCCAAGTACTTATAATGGACCACCACACCACACTTAGTCTCTATTAGTAACTCACTCAAATTGTAGACAAAATTAGCTAGTGGATAAGTTCAAAATTTAGAATCTTATAAAATGCCCCCATTGACTTTGGAGAAGCCTAGCAATCCATTGAAAAGATGGATGACCTACCATACACCTTACCAATAAGACTAAATTTGTGGTATCAAACTCAACCATCACAACCCTCATTTGAAATGTCAATTTCAACATTTATAATGGAGGTATCTTTAAGTACAAGCATTTTTGACATCAACATTTTCCAAGTCTCTCTATGTAATTGCCAAATGAACCTCCTTTAAAAACTATTTCCATTGCATAAATTCCATACTATAACACCATCCCTAAAACTCACTTCAACTAGACCACAAACTATATGGTTACTTTTCAAAGAGTTTTCCTTCATAATGACTTTGTCATTGTCATAAGCACCTTTGGTCCACCTTTGTGAATCTATTTCCTCAGTATTATTAGGATGCATAACATTCTCCTTTGATACATTACATGATTTTGTAAGCACATTTAACATTAGTTCACTTTTTTATTTTATTTTTTTCTACATTCACCTATATCTACGTTGCTATATTCAAATCCATAGCTACTACATCCCGCATCCTAGAATAATTACCATCATCATTCATAAATGAATTCAATTCATGACATACCTCACATAACTCTGGCAAATATAATGACATCTCCATAATATTTCCTACATTCTCTTGAGTGTCACACCATTAGTACGCTATAGCATTAACTACAAGAACAATGCTGGGATCTCATGATTATCACCTACCAAGATTAGAGCATCTACACCCACCACTCATGCTGGGGAAGATTACACCATATCCCTCTTTTTTTGTACTCTTTCTTTACTTAAAAAACACCGTTACTCATAGCACCACACATAATCAAAGAATAATTAATATTATGTCCATTTCAAATTTTATCGATATTAGAGAATGTGGAAAACAAAAAAGTATTCTAATGATTTCCTCTGCCTACAATTTTAATGCAAGTATTGTCACTAGGTTGAAACTTAAAGGAATTAATAAATGGGCCCCACGTCAAGTGGGTCCTATGGCTTAATTTAACTGGACATTGGGAAGCTTACCAGTCCAAACTTAACAAGGATTAATAGAATTGAAGCTCTTTCTTAAATCTATGACAGTGGTCCATCATCATTCTTACATGTGGGAGCCATTTGATTTGTTAATTTTGTTAATAAATGAGACCTCAACTTGCAAATTAGCTTGCAGGGTACAAGCTTTATGGCTAGTTTCTTAAAGGGATTATTACTACTTAAGGCTTGAAAGTTTAAGGCAATAATAACTTTGTTATTCCCTTAGACGTTTTAGGCCACAAGTGTGCAACATTGATGCATTTAATGAGTCCATTGCCTTGGTCAAAAGGCCTAGTAAATCTTATGAAATTTTCATCATGATTAGAATAGATCATTACAATCGTTGGATGTCAACAACAAAGTTTTAGTAAGCAGGAGTCGTTAGCTCGTGTTGACAGCATCTCTACCATTTGTACACACAACCCATTAATTTCTTAATTGAATAGTCTAGCCAAGCGTTCAGATCACCACAATGTTGATGATTTGCCAATTACAACTTTACAAGAAGTTCATTAAACCTTTTGATTTGGAAGAATGAAATGTTGCAACAAAGTTTCCATGGACTAGAACAAATGTTTCCCTTGGAGAAATTATCATCGTGCTTGGTCACAATGCTCACACCATTGAGATATGCCATGGTGGACCTATACCCATTCGTGATAGCCAATTGGCTCACCATTTGACATGTTTTGAAATGTACCCCAAGGAGTTTAACATGATTACAAGTTGATGGGTAAGAAAGCTAAGAAGATGTTTGATTAAAGCGTGCCTATTAGGACCCTAAATGATGGTGAATTATTCCAAAATAGGACAATACAAGACGAAACTTTGGTGGAGGCTTGTAGTGATTCTGACATGCAAATTGTTCATCTGACTTCGATATAGAGGAAATAAACTAATCAAACCTCCTAGTACTTTGTTCCTTTTCAAATTTCCCTCAAGATAATTGGTGCCACTATCAAAGTTCTCTTAGGTAAACCAAGTGACTAGAGGAAATGGTGTAATGTAATGCCTTAAAAAGTAAAAGGGTGCAATGGTCACCGCAAGACGTACGATGTAAGCCCACATTCAACATTCAATATTAAATCATGGTGGCATTGCAAATATTCAAATAAGAACATTGAAGGCTGAAAATAGGAAGCTTCCATTTGGATGACAATTGCAGATGGATTAGTCAGTCCTAAGAGATTACAGAAACCCTTTAAAGTGTGTTATTCGGCATGAGCTTCAAAAAAGAGTTCAGTTAAAATTCTTGAGCTGAGATGTTGCAGTTGATGGCAATGTCAAGTTGTCCAGAGATTATAGCGGAAGCCTCAAGAAGAGTTCTTCTTTCATCGTTATTACATGTTGGCCCTAAAAAAGGCTTAGTCAGAGTTCGGACCAAGTGGTTGGAAGAGCATTACTTGTTAAGCTATTTTTTATGCAACCCAGTCACCCTTGAAAATCTAGATGGCCCACTACCTTATACACCCGATTGCAATCTTAACTGCATTATGTCTCTGAGGTGAATAGCATCTAAATAATGGATCATTGTTTGCAAAGGAAGTTCACAAAATGGATCCATAACTTTATGAAAAAGACAGGCTCTAAGGTTTAGCATGGGTTTTTTAGTAGCAAACCCATCAACTATTGGTAGATTGTCCAAGCTGTTAGAGTGACGAGAGTCAGTCAATTCTTGCTGACTATAGGACAAATTGGGAGTGACCCCTAAGAAGGTTTGCCCTGGGCATTAAGCAATTAACTCAGAACTAGTATAAAATAAGGAATCTATTTTTTATTAAAATAAACCATTGTGATGGTCCTTGTGGATGCTCATAGAATGTGATTTCTACCAAGTGCTTTGAATATAAAAGTGAAGAAATTCAACCAAGTGTGTGTAAATGGTTAGAGTAACAATGAGTCTCTTATGGAAACAAAATACCTCATCATCCAATTAGTGAAGCGCATGAAGGGAATTAACAAGATTCCTATTGTCGTTACCAAATATCAAGCAAAAGCACAATCAATAGGATGGTCCTAGTAGAATTTATGTGGAAAAGAGACCTATTGAGCATAACTCTTGTTCAGCTATGTGAAATGACTGAAGAGGTGTAGTGTAAATGGGTGTTGGTATGCTAGTAGAGTTGAAATGGCACAAATTTAAAAGTTATTTTGGATATTCTATGAGATGGGGCCTAGCCTATTCTTTTTCCTCAAGCTTTGCATTGATGGGTCGATTTTGAGTATAAGACATATTTGTGTAGGGTGTTCTGTTGGGGTAACATATTTTTTAAAGGCTAATGTAGGTGTCTTAAGATGAACTCAATAAGTCAAAAAATATCTTGTGAAAAAAGGTAAAAGCTCATTTTAATTGGATTCTTCATATGAATATGAATCATGAAAGCATAGCCTATTAATCTTTTAGGTTTTTAGAATTATTGCTCTAGGAGTAAAAAAATATACTACTGTGATAACTAGTTTGTTCCAACCAAGCATTCCAATTGCTGTTACTTTTTGATTCTTCGATGTCAATTGCTTCTATAATTAGAAAGCAAAATTCACCAAGCATTGTATTGTTCACACACTAAAAGGGAACAAGAGCTGGGTTTGGATGATCATGAGACATTTTAATTTTAACTTACAGATGAATGTTTTGTGATAATAATTTAATCGAGTATGAGAGAAACAACTAATTCACAAACTTGATCATCAAGCTTGGTTGAAACACCAATGACATGAAGCTATCTTATGTATGCTTATAATTGAACACCTTTATGTCAAAATCCACACAAAGTTGTGACATCTAGGTGCATTGTTCACCTTTTTATCAATAGTGGGGCTTAACACCCCAAGGTACATGACCATAAGCTTGCTTAGAATTGAGAAAGTTGGATGGCATTAGCAACATAAGAAATGGCAACTTAGTATGAATGGTGGGTTGAATCCTTTATAGAAGGCTTAAATTTGCAATGAGGTATTGTTATTGATGGACTAACCTTACTATCATGATCTACTGAGGTTAAACCTTATGTCCCCTGAATTCATCACTTCAAAGGCATGGATATCATAAAAGTTACAAAACATGCCTTGCTTGCATACTTGATGGCTTAGCTTACTTTGCTTGCTCACTATGTAATTTGCATTATGCTCTTGGGAGTGTTTCCTATGTACATGGTTGAAATGCCATACATTGGCTATTATAGAAGTTGGATGGTGCAATGTGAGAGTTATAACACTTTGCCTTCTCAAAAAATTATCATCATCTAATGAGATCCAATCCTATGTCATAGTAGATTCCTCCTTACATTTCCAAAGATTTCATGTTGGTTTAAAAACTTTTTCTTACTTTCTTGCTTCCTTTTTTAAAGTGATACCAATAGTCGTTCTAAAGAAGTGACAAAATGTGTCACCTTTTTTCTACCTTATTCATTACTTTTTGTTGCTTGGGCATGGATGTGAAGCAACTCCATTAAGAGACTTGTTTTTTTCTTTGATGGAATCATCATAATTTACAATCTAAGAGGAGTTATGTATGAAGTGTGTCTCGTAGAGAAGCAAAACTTGGATGATGCAATATGTCCTAAGGTTTTTGATTGTTGAGTTGTAGCTTTACATTCGAGCTACTATAATTGCATGTGTGGCATCTAGTCCATGCACACCCTATGACACCTTTGTAAGTGACTTGTGGGGATTACAAAGTGTAACATTTCCAAGAATTGTTAGCACTATGGGCTTCTGATGCTTGGATAAGGTGATTCTTTGTTAAGAGACTTGCATTCTTCATTGGAAAAAGTATCATATATACCATTTGTGTAGGGTGATATGCAGCATGGTGTTGCCCACAACAAAATGGAAGTTGAATGGTTCATGCACTAGAGTGTTTGCATGTTGCTCTGTGGCCCAATGCTCATGCTGCTACAGCTACACATGTGATAAGGCACTCTATGGGCATTATAACAAGTCCATGCATGCCTTGAGGCAACATATGTGCATGGTTGGTGGGGGCTACAAAGTGTAATGTTTTAATGATTTTTAGCACTATAGGTTGCCGATGCTAGGATAAGATGCATTATTAGGAGACTTTAATTCGTCCATGATGGAATTGTCACATTGTGTATCCTGCAAAGGCAATGTGATGCATGGTGCATGTCATGGTGAACCAAATGTTGGATGGCACAATATGGACTAGGTTTTGTTCATTCTAGGTTGCACCCATGGCTATGCACCACTATCGATGCACGTAAGATAGAGAACTACACATTGCAATAATGTCCCCAAAAGACTATCAATCCATATGCATCCCTGACATTTGATGTACATGATTGGTTGGACAAAAAATGTTTAACTTTTTAGTGATTTTTAGCAATGTGGATTACTTACACATTGATAAGATGATGTGTTTTTATTAGACTTGCCTTCTTGCTTTATAGAACAAGGACAATATGCAATCATTAAGAGGCAATGTGTGATGTAGTGTCACTCAAGGTGAAGTAGACATTGGACTGCACACCTAGTCATTATGGACTGCACACCTAGTGTAACTCAAGGTGAAGTAGACATTGGACTTGCCTTCTTGCTTTACTAGTGTTTGTGCATTATGGACTACACACCTAGTCACACATTGTTGCATCGACATGCATGGAAAAGACCTATGCAAGCTATAGTACTTTGTACTTGAATGACAACTAGTTTGTACATACATAACACCATCCTATGTGCATGGTAGGTTAGGCCTACAAAGTGTAACATGTTTTTGATTTTTAACAATATGGATTGCTGGTGCATGTTTAAGATGATGCCTGATTGGGGGTCTTCCTTCTTAATTTATGGAATCAAGTTAATTTGCAATCCACATGGGGTAATGTGAGTTATAGTGTGGCTTAAGGTGAAGTAAATGTTTTATTATGCAATATGAGCTAGGGCTTATGCACGCTTGGATACCACCTTAGCTATATGCTATTGTAGCTACACATGTGACATAGCACCTGTCATGCTACAGCATTTTGTTCATGTGTGATAATGCATTTTTTATAGGCACACTAGAAAACTATTTATGTGTGTAGCCACTTGTTGATGTGCACTGAACAACACCAATTACATGTGATTGGTTGGGTTCACATAGTGTAACATTATAGGTATTTTTTAAAGCTTTTGCTAGTTAATGCAAAGGTAAGATGATGCACTATTAGGAAACTTGCCTTCCTTCTTGACAAAATTATAACAATATACAATATTCAAAGAAAATGAAAAGGGCAATGTGTGGCATTATGTAGTATATGTTGAAGTAAAGATTGGATGGTGAAATATGCAAAAGGGTTTGTGCATGTTGGGCTGTGCCTCTAATCAAGCTTTATGAAGAATAGTGCTTGCTACAACATTGTGCATGCACCTTATGGGGCCCTAAAAGTAGATTTGTTTTGGATTTTTAGCATTATAGAATACTTTCTCATGTATAAGGTAAAGTTTTATTGTGATACTTTTCTTGTATGTCAACAAAATTTTCACATGTAATGTACAAAAGGGAATATCAATGTGGCATGGCACATGACGAGGCAACCTTTGGATGATATAATATGCATAATGGTTGGTGCATGCTTAGGTGTGCCCCTAACTTTATTATACTATAGCAATATATGCAATAGATCTCTTCGTGTAATGTAGCCCTAGCAGAGCATTATTCTTGCATGCGGACAACAAGCACACAAGCTCCTTACGACAAGCAATGCATGTGACCGTTAGGGCTTGCAAAGTCTAACCTCTTTGGATTTTTTGCTTGGAGGGCTGCTAGTGTATGGATAAGTAGATGTACTATTGGGAGACTTGCCTTCGTGCTTGATGGAATTATCACGTGAGATATGCAAGTGCAATTGTGTTGCAAGTGTATCTTATAATGAAGCAAAAGTTGGATGATGTAATATGCACTAAGGTTTATACGCATTGAACTTCATCCTTAGTTGTCGTAATCTACAATTCACACATGTGACACCTAGTTTGCATGTGGCCTATAGGATCCTATATGCATGATATGTTTGCTCCTTAAAGTGTAAATTTTTTTTGGCTATAGTTTATTGGTGCATGGTTAGAGTTATGCTCTATTGGGACACCTTTCGTTATGCCTATTTGAAGTGCTACTATTTGCCCTCTTTGTGGGGCATTGTTTTTGCTCATGTTGTAGTGAAAGTTTGGTATTGCTATGTGTTCTTGGCAATGTTTTTGTCATCCATGCTTCTACCCTTCATAATGTGATTTGTGGTGGTGTTTCCTTGTCCTTTATGGTGTCTTTCTTAGTGTATGGAAGATTGTGCCCACAACACAACTCTTGTTGACCATTTTCATCTCTTAGGATTGCTAATGCAAGAATAAGGAGCCTCTCTAATAGAGACTTGACATGGTACAATGTGGAATTGTCACACCATGCTTGCTAGTCTGGGCTTTACCTAATGTGTTGTTTGCACATGTCATAATGAAACTTAAGAGGTACAGGTTGCACTTGGCTATGTGTTGGTTAATGGTGTTATTGCCTCTACAAGATGAAACATCCAGTGTCAAGTCTCTCCAACGTGCTGTGTCTTCCTATGTGTGCGACATAAGGGGCTTGAGAAATGTGAGTAGTTAGTTGTGGAATCATGACCTTTTTAAGCAATTAACAAAATATTTTTTGGTGTTTCGCCAAGATTTGAGCATGTAGTTTGCTTACTTTCTTGTCATGGAACTTTGACAAAACATTTTGTAGCTGCATGAGCTGTGCTCAACATCTTTGATTTGGAAGGCATAATAATTTTTAGCCATTTAAATGGCTATTTTTTTAGTGAGTGCCATTATTGACAATTTGTTTGCCAATGCACTTTTTGTGGGATCTGCTTCTTTTTGTGCGATGTGGAGGATAGATAAGGCCTTCATCCTTAATTAGACCTTTTGTTCTTTATTATGCATATCTTTGAAGCTTTATAGCCAAAAGGGATGACATTGTCATGTGATTACTTTAGAGCAAGAGATGGGTTTTGTGTTGTTGCTCCTGATAACTTGGCTACCTCTTTGTGTGACCAGTTACTCTGTGCAGGGCTTTGCCAAATAATCAAAAATTCTTCAAGAAGTTCATATTTTGCTTCCTTTTTCAATCAAATTCTTGAGTTCCATTCAAATATTTTATTTAGTGCTACACTTCTACTTTGCTAGAACTCTTGGAGTTCTACAAAGCTATTGAACTTGTGATCATCTCTAATGTCTAGTTAGCATAGTTTTTAAAATCAGTAATTTTGATCTTCATTCCTCACCAGGGACAAATGTCATTGAAGAAGGCAATTATTGAGAGGCAATGTTTTGGAACTTGAGGGATGGCAACCCAACTTAAGAGCATTTGCTCTTACTTTGTGGAGCATCGTCAGACATGGCAAATGAGTATTACTACATGGTTCATCCTTCTATGAATGGCTCATTAAATTAGTTATAGTTTGTTTGATGTTACATGCAAGTTGAATAACAGTAATAATTGTAAAGCTAATACATGCTCTGAACACTAACTTTAGAAGGGATTCCTTTATGACCAAAATGGTCGATTTAGGCTTTTTTTTAGCTACTTAGTGGCTCATGAAATCTTGTTGAATTAGATGGCCTTTGGTTCTGGTAATGCATCTTTTTAATTTTTGTTTTATCAACTTTTGATGGTAGGACTAGAGCTTACCATGGTGGTGACTAATGATGAAGAATTAGTGTTTCATTCTGGAGAAGGAGCCTAAGAGAATTCTACCACATCTAAAAAAGGCAATAAGTGCACTAATTATCAAATCCTATTATGGTGAGGTAATTACAATAAACAAAAATAATAATAAACTATATGAGTCTAGTAATTGGAATGAGTACAATCTCAATCACTTAATGAGGATCCATTGGAGGGCAAGTTTTGTGATAATAGCCACCTTTAAGAGAACTATAAGTTGAAATTATTTTGTTAATGATGCATGCAATTTGTCTTTAACTAGTTAGGTCAATGCCCCTGATATTATTACTTTGAAGAAATTGGAGTGCTCAAACTAAACCCACCCTCTTCATACATTAGCATGAGATAATGTCATAGGATTTTGGTCTCATTTAATTATACTTTGGGATTATAGTAATAATTAAGATGGACAATCGTGGGCATTCATATTTCATATTTTGAGGTAAAATTCTTGAATTCATGGAAGATCATCCATTACAAAAAAAATACTCTAAGGATGTTTTCATTAATCTAGAATAAAAGTTGGGCACTCAAAGATGTTAACATACCATCATAGTCTCAAACATAAATAATGTCAACCAAGCAATGCTGCATATTGATCTTTGGACTCCATCAATACATAATGAGAAATAAAAGTTTCGGGTTCCTTGATAAAAAAATGGTTGAGATCTACATCATACTCCCCTTAAAGACGTTCATACATAAAATAAGTAAAAAGGAAAAGTTGAAGTAGTTGGGCAAGGGGCATTCCCTAATGTCAAACAAACTCATACAAAAGTGTGTAATGTGTCACCTATATAGCACAATCACCTAGGTACATTATATGGGATAATTTTAAGGATTACATATCTTAAACATACGCAATGGCTTTATGATTGGTACCTCTATTGGTCATTGATAAAAGCAACTAGTTCATTACAACAATTGTTATAGTAGAGTCTAACTCGTTCAACATGCCCTTGAGATTTGGAAGCATTATTTTGACATGTTACATTGCTACAAGAATGGCAATAATCTCCATGGCCAAAAGTAAACTTAAAACCCAAGTTTTGCTTAGAATAGTAATAGGTCTACCCATGCCATCTCAAATACCAATGCCAATTCTAGTATTGTGATCGCCTGACATAACTACATTTTAATTGAGCTTAACTGGCTCACTAGAGGAGTGAAATAAGAGGTAACATGTAGGTCATTAAGGCATGCACACATGCCCTCTAGTGAGATGAAAACTCCAACCTAAAAAAGAATTTTTTTGGTGCTTGAAGGAATTGATAGAATGGTGCCACTAGAAGTGGAGCCTGCAGCTTAAATTGACTCAACATAAGGAAGCTTGCCAATCAAGACATAGGAAAGATTGATAGATTAAGATCTCTTTCTTAATTATGTGAGTGGTGGTGCATGGTCATTCTTAGTTGGTTGAGTGATTTATTTGGTTAATTACATTAATGAGCAAGACTTTGGCTTTTTAACTAACTATGTTGATGCAAGCCCTGTGGCTAATTATTTATAGTAACTATGGATGCTTAGGCCAAGAAAGTTGAGGAAATAACAATTGAATGATGCCCTTAGATGTTATTGGCTGCACGTGCACTACACAGATGTACATTGGTCAAAAAGTTTGGGTAATCTTATGAAACTTTAATTATGATGGAGATATATCATTGCAATCATTGTTCTTTAAAGGGGAGTTCCCAGAAAGCATAATTCATCAACTCACAATGACTATGTCCCTACCCTTTATACATATAACCCATCACTATGATCAATTAAATGGTCTATTAAAGTGTTGAATCACTGAGATGTGGCTGGTTTGTCATGTGCAACTCGATGAGAAGTCCATTGATCCTTGTCCTTTGAGGAAGAAGAATTCATAACAATGTTCTCATAGTGAACTTACAAAAGGATCATGAAATAGATCAATGAATGAGAAAGTGATATATTTAACCTATGGGGTAGCGAAGGCTGTTTGAAGTCACATTCTCTTATCATGTGTGCTTTCCCCACCATGTGTAGTTGGATGCTATAGGGGACTAATGACAGCTTATGGGCGTGGTCATGCACCAAGGGAGAGCAATGTTAAGCTAGCAATGAGTTTGTTTTGTGTCACCAAGTCTAATGGGGCTTGGTAATTAATAATCAAATGATACTCAATGAAGGATATCTTGTATTTTGCATTGATGAAAAACTTAATGAAACATGATACTTGTTGTGAATTATAGAATCGCATGAACCAATCATTTTTTGAATCCAAATTGCACCCAAGGATTTAAGCTAATGGCATGTCTACTTAGGTATAATGTTAAGCTCACTCCTTGTAGAATGGGATTAAGCTAGTGGACACACCTTGGAGGCCTGCCTATGTGCAAGGTTTAAATGCCTCACATTGTCAGTCCTAAAGGTTGGAGAGCACAATGTGGGATTTATAGCATTTCTCTTCTTTGCAATTTTTCGTAGTCCATTAAGCTTCAATCCTATGCCGTAGCAGATTCATGCTTAATGATGCCTCATAGGTTTCAAAAATTTTGGCCACTTGCTTGAAATAGTTATTAAAATGCTACATATAATGGTACTATGTGTGCAGAAAAAAGTGCCAATTTTTTACCATATTCATCGCTTTTGATTTACTGGGCATGAATGTAAAGTTGAACTATTAGGATACTTACCTACATCATTCATAGAATTGTTGCAATATGCAATTTAGGGGCACTATATGCATCTTGCAAAGAAGCAAATGTTGAATGGTGCAATATACATTAGGGTTTGTGTATGCTTCGCTACACACCTAACCACATGTGAAAAGCTGCACACAGTACAACACTGTGTGCATGTTTGATAGCCATTCTTCAAGCTTCTATTGACATCCTATGCACGTTGCCAGAGGGGCTCGCAATGTGTAACTTCTTTCATATTTGAAGCACTATTGGTCGCCCATGCTTGGACAAGTTGAAGCTATATGGGGAGTCTTTCCTTCATTGTTGATGAATTATCATAATATGCAATTTACAAGAAGCAATTTTGGGCATTGTGTGGCTCATAACAATGCACCAGTTGTGTGGAGCAATATGCATTAATGTTTGCGAAAGATTTTCTATGGCACTGGTCTCTTGCTATTGTCATTGCATGCACAAAAGAGAATTGGATGCAGCACCAGCTCAGCACTATTCACATATCTGCTAAAATGTTTACATGTGTGGTAACCAATTTTGTGCTCATTATTACATCCAATGCACGTGGCTATTAGGTAGACAAAGTTAAATTCTTCTTAGATTTTTAGTACTTTTGGTTATTGGCTTATGGAAAAGATGATAAACTATTGGGATACCAACCTTCCTCCGTTATAGAATTATTACTACATGTAATCTATAAAGGGAAAGTTCTATGTTGTGTGGCCCAAGATGAAGTAGAAGTTGGGTGACAAATGTGCTCACAGGTTTGCTTTTGTTGGGCTTCATCCCTAACTTTTCACAATAGCATAAAGTTTGCATGTTTGGTAGGTAGCCACACACTCGATTAGTGGCATCCTATACATATGATTGGCACATCCTAAAAAACTTAACTTTTTTAGGGATTTTGGTATTGTAGGCTATAGGGACATCAAAATGGTGATGCCTTATTGGGACACATGGCTTCCTTATTTGGGAAATTATCAAAATGTTTAATCCATATGTGGCATAATGTGGCATGGTGCAACCCAAGGTGAAGCAAAAGTTTTATAAAGCAACATAATCTAGGGTTCATGCATGTTGTGCTTATTCTCAAGCCACATGTTGTTGTCTACTGTTCCTAAGTGTAGAAGTCAGTCTATGCATGGTGTATGACATCTTCTGCAAGACCTATGGGTTCTCTAAAGTAACTTTATTTTGAGATTTTTGGCACTATAATTTGCTAATGTATGAATAAGGTGATGTTTTTTTTGGAGATATGTATTCTTCCTTTACTGAATGCTCATAGTACCTAATCTACAAGGGTTATTGTGTAGTGCAATACGGCCCACGATGAAGCAGAATTTGAATGTTGTGACATGCACTAGGGTTTGTTCATGCTTGATTGTCGCCAAGTCATGTGTTGATGTAGCTACATGCTTTGTAGAGCACCTAGCATGTTGCAGCATTGTGTTAGTGTACAACATCTAAGTCATGCACATTCTACTACATCCATTGCGAGTGACATATTTGGCCTTCAAAGGGCAAAGTTTTTTAGGGATTTTTAGTACACAAGGTAACTGGCACATGAATAAGGTGATTCACTATTTGGAGACATCACTTCCTCCATTAAACTACAAAAATAGTAAATTTGTAATAGGAAATATGTGGCATAATATGGCTTACAGCAAAGTGAAAGTTGGATGGTTTTGTATACACAAGTGCTTGTACATTCTTGGCTGTGCCCTTAGCAATGCACTGTAGAGAAATTTTGGCACCATAACATAGTTCATGCACCTGGTGGAGAGTCTATGCACATCAAGCGGAATCATGTCATTGTGTTTGTTAACATTCCATGTTTTTGGAGAGATTTAGTGAAAATTTCTAAATTATAATATCAATCATGGATCAAAATATATCACATACTATGCCAAAATCATAATTTTTGTAAAATATAGAAATGAAGAAAAAATTATAGAGCTCATCAAGTTAAGTTCAATTGCAATTATTTTTTTTGGAATCTTGAGAAATTACTGAAATGAATATGTATAAATAAAAATAAATAATTATTTTAATATTAAGTAAATATATATTCGTACTATAATGAAAAAATTAAATGCACTTTTATAGCACCAAATCATAATGGTGTAAAGTTCACATATGGGGAGTTTGAGATTTACATAGTAAAAGATCTAAATTAAAGAGAAACTTTTGAAGATATGAAATAAATTATAAAGGAAAATTTCATTCCATGGTACTAAAGAGACTGATTGTAATATCCTTAATTTTTAATTAAGATACAAAAACAAATGTCTCATGATCCATATAAAAGTATTTAAAATTGAAATACTTTAAAATTTAAAAATAAATATTGAATTTGATAGAACTCGTGTGTTGAGTCGAACAATTTTTTTCCCCTTGAACAAACCTATGTTGGAATTCTAAAAATGAATAAATTATTTCTTAAATTAAGCACAAGCCAAAATGTCTCATAACATATGCAAAAATACTAGAAAAGTTAGTATTTAAAAATATAAAAATGATTAATTAATTGGATAGAGCTTGTGGGAACAAACAAAAGGACACTTGTTTTAACTTTGTTGTACCTTGTTTAGAGTTACATTGATTTACAAAATTAAGCATAAATAAAATAAAATTATTTTTTAAATTTGAAGTAAATATATAACAAAATGGAAAGGAGGTAAATTGATGCAATTTAATATATCCAAATTAACAACATATATAGGTCACATATTAGACAAATTATAATTTCATCAAAAGGTAACAAAGAAATGTCAAAGATCTACAAATCTGAGATAAACTTGTCAAAAAGTTGTATTCAAAGATACAAAGAAGTTTAGTGTAACATCCCTAAATGTTAAATCACATAAGAATTAAAATGACTCTTAAAACATCCCAAAGATTAATAAAATAAAATATTTAAAAAGACGAGAAATACTATTTAATTGAATAGAGAAAAGCATAAATGACAAAAATCTATTTTTTAATATTAAGTAAATATAAATTAAAGTTGAAATAAGATATAACAAAATAATATAATATAATCAAATCAAAGTCAAGTAAAAGTCACAAAAGAAAAGACCTATAGTTTCATAATATTATCAGCAGATCAAGAAATGATAATTAAAGAAATTAAATTAATTGGTTCAAAAAATTATATTCCAAGATACTAAGATATTCAAGTATGACATCCTCAATCTTCAAAATAGGTAGAAAACATGCTGTCTCTTAAATCATGCTCAAGTCTTTGGATATTATGGAAGTGAGTAAGTGGTTCACTCTATTAGAAATAATTTTGAGGAAATGATTTTAGATTTTTTAATATTTAAATAAAAAAATAAATAAACTCATGGTAACAGACATGAATAGTGGGTCTTCAATTATGCAACCAATTGCAAATTAGCAATTTATACATTTTAGTGGTGTGTAGTGTGCTGTTTAATCTATTCCAACGTACAGAAAATATACAATAGGAGTAAAAAAATTGCATGACTCCTTTATGGAAATCTGTTTGCTAATCATAAAATGGAGCTCAGTACACAAAGAAAACCATAACGTTTACATAGCTCTTGCTAAAAAAATTCAACAAAAAAATTCAACTCATATGTGGATGGAACATAAATTATACATAAACACAATTCAATTATTAATATGAGGAAACTACAGCTTCCATATATTTTGTCATCATAGAGGACATGACATTTAAAATATGGAATGATTTTCATATTCCATGAAGGTAAAGTTAAGATATTCAAGGTTTTTATCTTTTTTTGCATAATACAAATATTGTTTTTGTAAGATATGTATTTCTACTTTTTAGAGTTACTATAAATGTGCATTGAAAAATGATAACATTAAAATAGTTGAATATCCCTAGTTGGTGAACACTATTCATCTAAGTTTTTGATTTTTTGCAGATAACATCAATAACAATTGGTTCAAGAATGTATGCAACAAAGTAAATACTATTGAAATATATTATTATTAGGATGTAGCAACAAAGTAAATACTAGTAAAACAAGAACATGGAGTGGAATTTGATTGTGGTTTGAATTGATGTTACATGCTTATGATTATTGTTACTGAGCTATTGAATTCTCCAAAATGTTGGATGAAATAGTTGTATGGGTCAATAAATTATTTCATAAAACACTTTTAACCCAATACAATAAGTTAAAGATGATCTAAGAAATTTAGTTGAAGTAGGGTAAGCAGATTTGAATGTCACTAAAAGAAACACATGCACTAATTGCTTCAAATCTGGTGGACACAAAAAAGTAATATGCACATTATTTTCATAATTTCTAAAAAATAGGGATGGTACAAAAAAACTATTACTACAAATAATATAGGCAATCTACAAAGTTGAACTATATATTTTAATTTGTTTATGATAACACAATCAAAATCATATTTTTTGTTTACTATAATATGGAACTGAAAATTAATGATAAATTATGTATTGCTAATTTGTTTAGTAATGTCATATGCTATGTGCAAGCTACTATAGATGAATTGTGATTTTGTATTATAATTATTGTACATATACTAAAACTTGATGTATGACAATTAAGTTTTACTTTAGTCTTTTTGCTTAGTACAAAACATATTTTTAGCTTTATTTTTCTTAATAGCATATTTTTTAATACGTTGGCATCTATGACAATTTTTTAAAAATAATATAACATTGTTTTAATATTTTAAGTATTTGTTCATTAACCATTCTTTTATTTTGACTATTTTACAAATTTTTCAAAACATTTTTTCATGCCCTTTGAAAAATTATGCTAAATAATTTGATTTCTGTACATATTTGGTAAATCTTATTACTTCGTTCCTTTCTTAAAAATATTTTAATTAAATTATTGAATAGAACATGATTTTTTTTCTTAAATTATTGTGGCAATTTGGTTGACCTTTTTGTCAATTTATGTGTCTTATAACTAATTATTTTTTTACATTAAAATATCATTTCTATTTAAATTTTGTATTTCCTATTAACTTTACTAAAATCCAAATTTTGTTATAGTGTTTACGCATATACGTTAGACATTTTAAATGTCGAAGAATAATAGATATTTCTTTCTTTTCATGGTTTTTAAAGTTTCTCACTTCACTGATATACTTCTCATTTTTTTTAAACAGATTTTTTATTAATATCTTTTTATAATTTTGATTAATTTAATTATTTAGCAAAGAAATATGATTGTCTATCTGTGCTTTTACAATTTGTTTTATATTGGTTTGCTTATCAAGCTCGAATTACACCAAAATATATTTTTTGCAAGCAAATACATGCCATTAATATTAAAATTTTTTAATTATGTTAAATATACTTAAGCCTTACATTTATGCATTATATGTTTTTTATTTTTCAATTGCACAAAAATTTATTTGTTAGCTTTTTTAATGTTTTATGTCCTTATTATAAAAACAAATCCTAACACATTAAAGTTTGTTTGAAATTATGTGACAATGAAAACAATAATAATACTTAGGATAATGAGTACTAAAAATTTTAAAAATTACTTTGTTACATACAATGAAAAGGTATTCTTAGTTAACCAATCATGTTAACTATTCAAGTTTGCTAAAAATTGTAAAAAAGGTAACGGTAGAACTTTAAGATAGTGTTTTTTTAATAATAATATAATATAACCATAAAAAGAAAATAAGATATTTATTTATGTGATATAATAGTTGAGGAAATTATAATTTTTTATAGCCAAGTAAATAATAAAAAACAAAATATCTAATAGATTAAATTTTAAAATAGAATACTAAATGTTCTAACAAAAAAATATCATTTTTGATAAAAAACATTGATAATATATTATTAAAAAATGAAAATTTATCACAATGATTTTAAAAAAAAGTTGTATAGAATATTAAATGTGTTATATATTTTTCGCAAAACAAGTTGCCAAAACCATGCTGGTAATGAATATTAAATGGGAAATACCGTATAACAAAGGAGTTTAAAAAACTAAGTCAAAACTGCGATCGTCAAAGGTAAAATAGTATGTAATGGATATAAATAATGTGTTCATGAAAGTAAAAATTACGGAAAGGACCAAAAATGAAAATTCTTATAAATAAAAATAATTTATAATTATTAATGCTATCATGCATAACATGTTATGGATGTTTTTTTTGTTATTTCAATCATAAAAAATTTTTTATTATAGAAAATGTTTAAATAAAATAAAACTAGTCAGGAAAAGCATTAATATTTTTAAAACCATTTAAAATAAATTATTAAATGGTATTTTTATAAATTACGATCATAACAAATTTGTTGATATTGATATAACAAGTTTCGAACAATGTAATTTAATACAACTATTAAGATAATTACACCTTGAACCTTTAAATAATGTAATTATTTATTATTTGAAAAATTAATTCTATTATAAAAAAATAAAATATCCAAGATTGACAAAAAAGTATAAAATTATAAAAATTATATATAATCAAAAAATTAATATAATAACAAAATCATTTTGCATAATATTTAACTAAAATATTTCTTGAAAATAGAACATGTGATAATAATAATAATAGTAAAAAAACATGTATACAAAAGTAGTTAAATAGTAAAAATGTTTGAATATTTAAATTTTATTGGATGACCTATCAATGACAATCATATATAGAAAATAATGTTTTTAACCTTTTTCAAAATAAAAATGATAAAATTGGAAGGTGTTCTGATAAAAAGAAGTTTAGTTGTTTAAAAGTTGGCAAATTATTTTAAAAAAATATTATATTAGAAAAACATTTCTACAATATATTATGTTAACAAAAAGGTATTTTAGTTATTTAATTCAGTGATATTTTATGATAAAACAAATTTCAAAAAATAATAAAAACATTAAATATATTATTTTTGCATGAACTTAAAGTTACTTGAATAACATGTGAAAACTAACTTTAACAAAAAATAACAAGTATTCAAAACTTATGTATCACATAACGAGTTTTTTTATTTTAAATGTTTTTTACAAATTACTCATCGTAACTAAGACACAAATTTTCAAAAAAGATTATGAAATATCAAATTATAATTTTAAAAATTATTGAGATACTTAACTCATTAAAATATGAAAATATTCTAAATACTTATGTGGTTCTATAAAAAAATACTAGACTAATGATCAGGACCATACAATTTTTTTAATATTTAGAAAATTTTAAAAATACTAATATAAAGTAAAATCATTAAGTCATTTTGTGCGAAAAATTATTAAAACAAATTAAAAACACAATTTGTTTACCAACAATTGTTGTAATAACAATTTAAAACATTTATAGTAAAATCCTCAACATTTGAAAAGTAATACAAAATGTTGAAAATAGAATAATTTTGGAGATAATAATGTCACGAAAAAATCCAAACAATTAACATCATTTGGGTTACCTTAATCATTCCTATAATAGATATAGAGAAGGCATATTATTAAATCAATTTGCCCTTCATATTGTTCATCTTATGTAATATTTGGTTTTTATAGATGTGACATGATTGCATTCTAGAGTTCATTTCAAACAGTCATTACAAAAAAAAGATTAATTATAACAAGTCAAAGTGAATACTTGTATTTTTAATCCATACAATGTTTGCATCATTTGGCAAACATTTTTGTCGTTAAATTAGAAGTTCTAAAATATATCAATGAATAAAATAACAACAAATATTTAAATTTTAAAAATTTGACACAATTATTTGACAAAAATATTTATAAAAAAGAAATACAAATTTTAAGTGATAGAAGAAAATACAAAATTATTAAATACAGGTAAAATTTGAAAAAAAATAAAAATAATGCCATAGTAATAATGATTACAAGTAATGCAAATATTTTTGAAAATATTGTATAATGCAAGAATATAGTATGTTGTACGAGAAGCAGAAAATAATAATCATGAATGATTGTGATTACATTAAAAGTAGACAAAACAAAAATTACGCAAATAAGCCAAACAAATGTCCAAATCTTCAAGCGTCACTCATATATAAGTCTATATCTTAATGGCATGACATTAGTGTTGTACTCATATAATTGAAATCTATTTATATGTCATTTGTAAGATTTATCATACCAATACAATTACATAGTATAGTCTTACGACAATGCATATTTCAACTCAATTAATCTGATTATACAAGTATGACCTTAAGATCATAAAAGCACTAATAAATTAGCTCACTTCTAAATTAAGTCCTCAACTCTTATCTCATAACTATTAATTCAAAATTGGCAATGACCTTATTGTATTTATCCAACATTTCAAACTTTACATCACATAATATCTGTTAGCTTGCCATCCAATGATAAAATGATTGCATCATATGGTAAAAATAACGAGAGCTTTGTACCTTTGGCCAAGCAAGAATGTGGAAATTTTTTTAATAATCTTAGTTATGAAAAATTCAACATAATTAATTTTTTTAATTTAATCATGGTTTAACAAAAAAAACTAATTTGATATTTGACAAAGGTATGATTTAGCAAAGAAAATGGTTATAAGTTTGAAAAAAATCCTATTCAATTATTAAATCAAGGAGATGATTGAATAATTTGATACATAAATATGATTCAAATTTGAAATGATATGAGAGTGCCTTAAAATAAATAAACTAATATTCTATAATAAAAATAGATTTTTGAATTTATTGCACATGTCGCTAATCCTTGAGGTAGATATTTATTTTACACTAGGGAAGTCTTTTAAAATAAAATACTAAATATTTAAGACTTGAATAATCAAATATAAATGTGGGCTAAGGGCTCCCTCTAAGACATGGCTAATCGTTATATTCTCTATAGAAAATATTAGGACTGCCACCCACTTGAAGTTAGTATGTAGAGAAATGTACACTTAAAAAAATTTATAAGGTGTATTAGAACAAAAAATTTTAATAACATGTTAATTAAACAAAAAAAAGCTATAATATTTTACTTTATTATTTGAATATTTTTATGTTTAATAGGATTTTGAATTTATAAATTACTTTTAAAATTTTCCACAAGTTAGTGGTAACGTAAAGAGGTACATGTCTTGTTTAAGAAATTAAAATAAATATGATGAAATATTATTAGGAGTTGTTCAAAATGACTTCTATTGAGTCTATTGAAAAACTTTTTCTTTGATATATTAACATTATAAATGGACTTGCTAGTTCGGGAAATACTATATCTATGAAAGATCACGAAAAAAGATCCTTAGAATTTTGCTAAAAGAGTATAAACCTTCAAGATTGCTACAAATATTTCTACTATTACATTGGATGAGTTTATAGGTGCGCTTAGGACAAATGAACAAGTGCTAGAGAGTAGAAAAGAAGAAAAAGTGTTGATTTTAAATAATAATTTCTAAACAAAAAGTAAAAAATAACACTAAAGGGAGAGGAGGATACCTTAGAAGAGGACGCAACAGTTGAAGATAGCATAGCTCTAATTTAGGAACGTTTATCTAAACATTTTGGTGTTGCAAGAAGATATATAAAACAAAGATTCAAAATAGAAAGAGAATAAAAGAGGAGATCCTTTGCCATAAGTTTGAGAAACTAGGACATATCAAACCAGCATGTCTAATGCTGCAAGATGGAATTGAAAAAGAGAAGATTGCAATGATGAAGAGTAGGAATAAGAGAAAGAAAGGCTTGGATAAAGGAAAAGTAGTACATAGTGACAAATCATGGAAATACAAAAAAATACTAAGTACTATTGGAAATTCTATTATTTTTATTACTAAAGTTTGTTAGTTTAGAGAGTAAAGTATAATTTTCATAATATAAGTCAACTATGTCAGAGCAATTTTACTATTTTAGTTTATCTTGTTACATGTAGAATTAGTAAATATGGAAATATATTAGTTATTACAACTAAAAGAAATAACATTTATTTACATGATTTGAATAAAGTAAATAGTTCAAATATAAAATGTTTGTGCAATATGTTAGTGACTTTAATTTATGTTATAGAAGGCTTTGTCATGTTAGCACATAAACCATTAGAAAAATGATTAAATATAACTTAGTAAGAGGTTTAACTAAATTGCCTTTTGTATATTATTATGTATGTGCTTTGAACTTTCTCAAATACATTGTTCGGACATATACACCACATGATTATAGGGCATAAGAAATATGGGCTAGTTATATCTGATGAATATTTTAGTTATACATATATAATTTTTGAACAAAAAGGGAACAAATCTTGTAAAAAATTTCACATCTTGATAGCTAAAATAAAAATGAGCTAGGTTACAATTTAGTTACCATTAGGAGCAATAATAAAGGTGAATTTCTAAGTGAGAAATTTAGTGAATATTTTAATAATAATATACTTTCACAAATCTTTTTCCAAAACATTGGCAGAGGTGTAGGATCACTTCTATATTGAAGTAAATGAGAATAATTTGATCCAATTCTACATAAATATGTCATTTCTATTGTTTTATATTGAGCAATCTAAACGTGATTGTCTAAAACTCAATATAGCCTTTTCTAGAACAATTTGCCCTTTAATTTCTTTATTCATGTAAACTAAGGCCCAATGAATAAGAGTTATTTTATGCACCATTGATTGATGTAATCAATGAGCTCATTCATTATTTCACACCTAAGATTGGAGGGTCTCTTGTATCCATCAAGTGTAGCTATTGCATTAAACTATACAATTTCTATCCATGTGGCTTTCCTTCTTGATTACATTGTACTCTAGAAGTAGTAGATGGTTTGTCCAAGGGTTGGATTCAATGAGCAAGAGTACTAGTGATGGGACATAATTTGTTTATAGAGTAGAAGTAGTAGAATTAGTGGAAGTAGTGGTGTGCACCTTTGTGTAGGAAGTAGTCACGAGAATCTAACTCTTATAAGTAATTGGTATTCCAAATCGTAGGCCACTTCATATGCCTTTTCTAAACTACTAATATTTCTCAACTATAGGCCAATTGAATAGTCTCTTTGAGCCTAACTCAAAATCAAAATAATGCTACTTGGACTAGCCCCTAAGAACCAAATCAGATCATATAATCCTCAAATTTAGTGATGTATTTGTTAGAAATCTTTGAATCTGAGGATAAACATTACCATTTATGCAAAGGTTGACTTAAATAAGAAGTGAATACCAATTTATCTTGCAGGAAAACATTGAGTTCTTCTCGTAATTGGTGTATTGCTCACTTCTCATTAGAAAATTACCTTTTTAATGTGTAAACAAATAATTTGTCATGTGATAGAAGCCCTTGTTTTTATAAATTAGCACGTTTTATGCCTACAAAGAGCATACCACTCAAAAACATTCTCCATTCTCATTTTTTTAATTTGATATACTCATGACTCTAAACTTTCATTAAATGTTGCAACTCTTATTTTAACCTTGTTAGCCTAGTGATCATTATCCCTACGATGTCTACTATCATGGGTATGTGGGGTAGCTTATCACCAAGGTCGATATTCAATTTAGTTAGGTTTTTTTTGGATGACACTTATTCTTCTTTAGAGTCACTTGTCATAGAACAACTTAAACTATGTGTTTCACCACATCCATTTTCATTACATTGTTCCAATAAATCTATTGATGTTACTAAGGTTGCTCTTATCTCTTACATTGAATGAATTAGTTCTACAATTACATATTATGTTATTAGTCCATGGATGACTATATAGGTCAAGAATCAAACATTCTATAGTATTTTGTAGACCTAGTAATCATAAACAATTGGGATTGCAAAAACGTTCGTAATTTTGGATGATAAAGATAAAGACAAACAAACAAATCATGAAATGTAAAAGCAGAAGAACATATAAATAAGTAAATGTTCTAGCATTAGAAATAAAAATATGATTTTTTAAATATATTTCGTAGTGTTTTTTATATAATTTTGAATAATTTCTAGCTATTAAAAACTAATGCATAAATATTATAGATGTTGGTTTAATGATAATTCAAAACTATGCAAACTTCTTATAGCAAACTAGTCTTTGATATCAAGTTAATATAAGATGGTATGCTAAATCCTTTTTTAAGGCCATTGATAATTGAAAAGTTCTTAAATTCATGCAACATATCCATATACAAGCTTACCCAAAGGTGCTATAAGTTTATAATAAAAAATCTTAGTATTGTTGGACAAGTAAAACATTTCCTGGATGCTTAGGACACACATTGATCATTTACATTAGGAATGTTAACCTAATGAAAAAGTGATTTTAATAACAAACATCCAGAATGCTCAAGTTTGTAGTGATGTGTCAGGGTGAACAAGTAGAGTTTTTGAATACTAAAAAAGAAAATCACATGTTCATTAAGGCAATCTCGAAATTTGGATGAGGTGATTAATTTCTCAAAAGTTAAAATTAAGTGATTAAGAGCTTTCTTAGTGATTCAATGCACTTGTAAATACTAAAAAACATGTTAGAATATCTTTTTTTTGTTCTTTTAACTCTCCTACCTAGGTAACATCAAGAATCACACCATTATTTTAAATATAGACAACATGCTTCTATTAAACTAGCTTAATGGAAGTACTTTGTTATTTCATTAAAATTATATTACGTACAATATTGGTAGCATCACTATTTATAGAGATTTCAAAGCTACAATGGTAATTTGTTAGCCTACAATATGAAATGTTATTTCTGGATTACTACTGAACATAATTTAGAATTCTAAAGAATATTTTTGAAATTTTAAAAGTCATCACAAATTATAAAAAACATAATTTAAATTTAGCCAAAAAGTTTTCTTCAAATGAAGAAAAATTAAGTTGGCATAAGACGCTCCCAAAATGGCTTATGCATTTTAAGTCCTAGTTTTGTGAGTTGCAAGGAGCTGGCCTATGTGATTTGTGCACTACAAGCAGATTGACGCAGTTAGTTGTCATGTTTAATTTGTATATTATCATAAGCTAATAGGTCGAAATTTGTTGAAAATTTAGAGAAATTCATGGATTGTGGATCAACACTGGTCAGTGTGTGTTGAGAGGATAAATGAGTTCAAACAGTTAAGGTGGGCTGAGCAAGCCACAAGAACGGACGCTAGTAGTGGCGAAGGTGAAAGACGAAGCGATCAGTACTAAAAAGCAACCCAACTCTAAATTGTAAGGCTTTTAAAAGCTTTTTTGAAACAAGCTTTTGCTAATAGAATCACCATACTACTGTAAGGATATCTTGGATAGAATTTAAATCTAGAAGTATTTCAAAAGCTGCCAATCAATCTCCAAATGGCTTAAGGTAAATTATAATTACAAATAATTGAACAAATTAATAAAAATAAAATTAAAAAGTGCGATATACAAGGAGTCTAATCTAATCTAGAGAAATTCCATGAATACCTACAAAAGTCTCATATGAAAAATTAACTGGTATGTACCAAGTCTTATAAGAAAATTTCATAAACTCTTATGTCACATAAAATAATAATTATCAAATATATATTAGTAATGATGGAATAAATAAAATAAATTAACTAGCTAATTTACTAACTTTAATATTTCTCGAACAGCACTCTTGCATGAAGTTTAACAACTTGATCTTATTATGAAGGAGAGAGCTAGGTGGTTCAACAGGGAATCTTTGAGCCATGCTACAGAACAATTATTCATTAATAAGAAATATGAATGTAATAATGGACTAAATCTTATGAATAATGACACCAATTTCTAACTAACAAAATTATATCATCATCTACTAACTAATTGAATATTAATTTCTTTACAGTCTAATTAACCAGATACTTAACATCGACTACATGATATAATATAATTTACATAAGAATCATTTAATCTGTCCCACTTCTTTAAAATAATGTAATCCAATTGAAAAATTTACTTATTAAAGTGAGTTTGAAGAGAGTAGCCTTTTTTGAGACATCATCTTCATCAAACTTGACCTTTTCTTCACACTTTCAAAAAGACATTAGCATTATCATGATTGGCGAGGATCAAAAACATTTCCAAATTGACTATAATTACATGTGTTTTCTTTATAACCAGTCATTATAAGTATAACAATGAATTATTGAAATTAACAACAATAATTATAGGAAAAAATGCCTAATAAATTTCAACAAAAATATTAGTACAAAGTATTTATTATTCTAACTCTTAAACTACTTTTAACAATTATTTATTATTCTTCATTTTCATTATCAGAATAAAGAATTAGTTGTATAGATAACTACTAAGCACATAAGATCCAAATGCAAAAACAAAGTCTAACGAGTTTTTATTACAGTAAATAATACAATATTAATTAATAATAGAAAATAAATTACTGAATTTATTATAAAATAATTAAAAAATAGTTAATCAAATAAATTTTAATTATATTTAATTAAAATTCTTCAAGGGAATTTCAAAAGAAAATAATAAATTTTATCCCTCATCTCAAAAATAATAATATTTCATAATTGTCTTGCTCTTTGTTCCTCATCTCAATATTCTATATATCTCTCATTGTTAAGGAGTTCATGTCTTTGTATCGATTTCTAAGTCTCTAGTAATATGTGCTATACCACATCTATTTATATCTTTTTATATGTCTCTCTACATAATTTTTGCCCTCCTTGATGTTAAACTAATTTATTATTTTTGATTCCCTTCTCTATATGGTTGTTCACTCTCTCTTACAATGCAATCTTTCGCTCTCACTCATCTAAGCATTCTCCATATTCCCTTAAGTTTTCTTACTCTACTATATCTCACTTTCTTTTGCACCACTATTTTCTTACTCATATAATCTCTTTATTACATTTAGCCCTGCCTTATTGTCTCTTGCTGAACATCTCCCTCTATCTTCACTTTTGATCATTTCTATATTTTTATCACGATTTCTCCCATGTTTTATGACTTTCTTCGTTCTATGTCCCCATCTGTCACAATTGACTTTTGCATTTACTTGGTTTCCTACTTTGTGTAACTCTCTATTATTGTTTTTGTATCTATATATTTCCCTTCTCTATCACAACCATATTTTTTGACACTACCTTTTAATATTTTGATATTTCCCTCTTCCATCTTAGGTATCACTCATCCACCTCCACTTATCGTCTCTCTCCTCATTCCTACTCTATCTTGCTCTCATGTTATCTTTCCATTATCCCTTTGTGATGCATAGGTGTACTTTTTGTATTTCTTAATTTTTTTTTGCCTCTCCATGCCTTCTTTACAATTATGAAACCCTCTCACATTTTATATTTCTTTGTCTCTATGACTCATTCTCTATATCTTTCTTTTTATGACTCTCCATTCTCTCTCCTACCTTCTATCCCATAAATCTCTCTTTCTAGCTTTTCTTCCATCATTTATATGCCCTCACTCATTTCTTTACTCTCTTCACTCCTTAATTTTCTCTCTTATCTCTCCTTTGCTTTGTTTTCTCACCTTTATTATCCCTTTGCATTGATGCTTTCTTTTTATCATTAACTTAAATTCTTTCCTCGTGTACCACTCTTATTCTTTCACTCTCCATTTCTTTAGCCATATCTCTAAATCTTTTAGATCTTTGCACACTTCATCTCTCTCTTCTCTTATATTTTTATAAGTTATTCCAATAGTACCACTAACTTCTCTCTCACCCTTACTATCTTTGTCATCTCCTTATTCACTTCATGCTCTAACAATTCAATTTATGTACCCTTTTTACTTTTACCTTTTCTTGATCTCATACTTTCTCTCTCTTGTCTCTTTCTTTAACCACAAAATCAACCCTATCGACTTCATTTCAATCACTAAACTATTTATCACCCTTTACCTCCCAAATTATTTGTCATTTCTAACTTTGTCCCTATCTATCTCTTCCCTTCATCTCATCTTCCTTTCTTTTCCCTATCTAAGACTATCACTCATAGTCTCTTCCTTTTATCTTTGTCCTTTATAGTCTCTTAGTTTCTTTGTATCACACTAACTCTCCTCATACTAAATTCATTCCCTTCTTACTCACTCTTTCATCATTGCTACATTGAATTTAAATGCCTCATAAAAAGAGTAATAATTAAAGAAAATAATATTTAAAAATTTAAAAATGTTTATTTGGGGTAATGATCATCAAGATGAGTCTAATGAAATTTTTTATTCTCTATCAAACCTCTTTTGGAACAATAATAAATAATAATAAATAAAAATAAATAATAATAAACAATAATAAAATATTTAATATTGAATAAATATATATTAGACGCGAACTAAGATAAACAAAAACAAAAGTTGTATAACAAAATTATAGTGATGTAAATGTTGCATGAGAGAAGATTTAGACAAGCATAATACTATAACTATATCAAATGCAAATATTTATAGATAATAAATAAATTATATGAAAAATTTGCATTCGAAGATAATAAGGAGATCAAGGGTATTGTCATGGATTGTAAAATTAGGTACAAGCCCAAACATCTTGCAAAATTGCCAAAACCCTATAAAATTATAAAACTAAAAATAAAAAATGTATATTAAAGTGGGTAGAGTTCATTGTGATGGTCCAAGATGTCCCTTATGATCTCTACATAACCAAATTTTGAAATACTATGAATTATTATGTCAATAAGCTTAAACAGTAATTTATTATTATTCTAGTATTAAGCAAACGTATGTCAAAACTAAAATTAGATAACTTTAAGTAATGTAATCAAATAAATTCATAGTGATGTAAAGGTTAAACTAGAAGAGAATAAGTGTTCACAGTAATATAAACAAATAAAAAAATTAATTTGGAGAAATTCGATGAATTATATTTGAATTTTGCATTAAAACATATAAGAAAAATGACTGAAACTTTCTTAATAATCAAATCATGTATAAATCAAAATATCTCAAAAAGCATTTCAAAAACATAGAAAATAAAATATTTCAAAGACAAAATGAATATTAAATTAGGTTGAGCTCATTGTGATGGGTCTAACAATGTTCATTTCATTTCACTCTATCCTCTTTTGAAATCAATATGAATCATAAAAGTAAACGAGGAAAAATAATGAAAAAGTGTTATTTATTATTAGGTTAATATATGTTCAAGGTGAAATAAGATTGATTAATACTTTATAATATAACAAAATAATAACAATGTAATGGTTATATTAGAGGAGAATAATTATTCCTCTGTAGCAAAATCAAAAGAGTAAGAAAAATTGAGGAAATTATATAAACTATATCAGAATTGCCTACCAAGAAAATGGGGATGTTGATTGTAACCCCTCAATCATATCAGGTAAAATTCAAAATGTCTCATAAAGTATGCGTAAGTATTATAAAATGTCTATTGAAATGTAGAAAAAATATTTCATTAGATAATACTAAACAAGCTGAGTCCAATGTCATGTCCTTTATCATGATCTAATCTGGTTCAGAAAAACTACAAATTATCAATTATAATAAGAATAAAGAATAAGAAGTTATTATTCAAATATAATGCAACTAGATTTTAAAGCTAAAAGGTTGATAACATATAAGGAATATAATAAAACCAAATCAAAGTTATGTACTTTTCACACAACAGGAGATTTAGAGTTACAAATTAACCTAATCAAATCTATGAAAAATTTTTGAAAAAGAAATAAATTATAAAATAAGTTTGCATTTAAAGACACTAAGGATATGAAGTGTAGCAACAGCGACTGTCAAATATGGCATGAAAGAAAATTCTCGAAAAGCATGTCAAATCCTTATAAAAGATATTTGTAAACATAAAAAAAAATTTTATTTCATAGAGCTAATTGAGAAAAGTCAAAACATATTGATTTCAACTAGATTGGATATTATTTGAATTATCATAAATTGATATATAAAATTTGTGTAAGGAGTAATCGTTTATTATTTTAAAGTTAACTAAATATATATATATTAAAGTTCAAAAAAGATAAATTGATGAAATATACCAAAACCAAGTCAAAGTAATGCAAAGGTCACATGAAAAAGCATTTAAAGTTCTATACTAATGTAACCAAATCAAAGTAAAAAAATTGAAAATATTGGAAAAGATGTACAACAATGTTGCAGTCCATGTATAAGGTTATTGGGTGTAACATGCGCAATCCCCAAATTTGGTGCTAATCAAAATGTCTAGTGAAGCCATTCCTTGATTATAATTATAATGAATTACAAAGATAGACATGCCCCAACAAAAATAAAATATTCTTTTAATAATTAATATATATATATATATATATATATATATATATATATATATATATATATATATATATATATATATATATATATATATATATGAGCTTAAATAAGATAAATTGAAATAAATTAATACAACTAAATAAAAGTAATGTGAACAACACATGATAAAAGATTTGAGTTACAAGAATATTTGCCAAAATTATATAAATTTTATGGGAATGTTGCATTTACAGATACTAAGGCATTCAAGTGTAACATATCTAAGTCACCAAATGAAGCTTGAATTAGAATGTTTTCCAAGATGTACCAAATTACTACAAACTTTAAAACCATAAAAAAAAATATGTAATTTTATAGTGCTCATTATGATAAGCCCAACAAATATTTATTTTGTCCTTAGTTGACCTCATTTGGAATTATTATTAATTAAGAACAGAAAAATAATAATAGTTAACAATTATTTTAATTTTAAGTTTATGTATTAAAGTTGAAATAAGATAAGTTTAAGCATTGTTGTTAAACAAAGTCAATGCAATGTAAAAGTCAAATGACAGAAAAATTAGTATAACATCCTTAAACAAAAAATAAGATGTCAATAAAAATTCCTAAAAAAGGAGACCTTTTTTATGATACAAATTTTAAATATATAGAAATTAATATTTGATTGGGTATAGCTCTTCGTGACCACTCACATGACATTAGTGTCATCTGAATCAATCATTATGTTGAATTATTATTAATTACCAATTTAAATAAAAATAAATAAATAAATAACTTAATAATAGGTAAATAAATATATATATATATATATTAAAGCTAAAGTTAGATTATTTGAAGCAATGTAATGTAAAAAAGTTAAAAGAAATGAAATGATCACATGATATGAGATTTTCACTTATTTAGTAACACAACAAAATTGGACAAATAGTTAAAACAAATTACATTTAATAGTTGAGAATGCTTTATACTAAATGCTAAAAAGATCAAACATACTCTATAGTTGAATTAGGTATGAATCAAAATGTCTCATAACATGTACCAAAATCCTAGAAAATAAAACTTTTAAAATTTTTTAATTTTGATCATTCTTTTTTAGGAGTTTGTATGAATTGTAATAGTAAATAATTTTAAATAATAATGATTTAGTATCATATTATTAAGGAAATATATATTAATTATTAAATAAAATAAATTACAAAAATAAATTTAATAAAATCAGAGTAATGTAAAGATCACTTGAGAAAAGATGAAGAGGTATATAGCAACATAAAAAATCAAAGAAAACATTTGAAAACAAGAAATAAATTATATGACAAAGCTACACTCCAAAAAAATACTAAATAGATCATACTTGATCATCAAATTAACAGCAAATAAAAAACCTTATAATACCTACCAAATCTAAAAAACTTATTTTATAAAAAAATAAAAATCAAATTTTACAAACTCTTCAAGAAGTTTTTCACAACTTTTGTTTCATCTCAATTGGACCTAATTTTGATATACTATGACTTAAGAAGAAATAAACTTAAATAATAATAAATTATTATAGAAATATTAAGTAAATATATACTAAATGAAAAACAAGATAAAGTTAAGCAATGAAATGCAGCCAAGTCAATGTAATGTAATGGTCACATGAGACAAGAATTTATATTTTATTTAATTGAAAACATGTCAAAAACTAAACATTAGATTAAATGAGGAAAATTGAATAAGGTGCATTCCTTATTCCTAACGAGATTGAGTGTAATATTCTTTACTATCAAAATATGTATGAATCAACATGTCATTGAAGCAAGAAAAACTCCTTAAAATAAAATATTTAAAAATGTTTAAATTAATAATGATTTATGTGGATCTCATTGAGATGAGTCCCTTGACACATTTTTCATCTTGATTGGATCTCATTTGTAATTTTGACAAATTATCGAAAAAAAAAGATAAATTATTATTTAAATAATAAATAAATCTTTCATAAAATTGAAGTGTGATAAGTTGAGGCAAAGATATATAGACAAATCAAAATGATGTAAACATCATACTTAACAAGATTAAGGGTTTCGTAGTAATATAATAAACTCAAAATAAAAAATTAATTGAAATAAGATAAATTATTTGAGATAGATGCATTCGAAATTATTTATAAAATTGAGTGTAATATTCTTGATGATCAAATCAAAGACAAAATAAAATGTCTTATAAAATTCATAAAATCCAAAAAAACTAAAATATTTAGAAAAGTAGAAACAAATTTTAATTTTATGGAAGTAATTTAGATGAATCCAACAAAGATTGTTTCACCTCCACTACACATCATTTGGTACTACTATAAATTAATAAATTAAATAAGCATAAATAATCCTAAATTATGACTTTAATATTAACTTAATATATATTAAATTTAAAATTAGTCGCACTAAAGTAATATATTAAAGCCAAATCAAAGCGATTTAACGGTCACATGAGAAGAGAGCTAGAGATTCATATTTATGTAACTAAATCAAACAAAAAACTTTGAAGAAAAGAAATAAACTATAACGTAAAGTTGCATTACAAGATACTAAGAAAATTGAGAGTGGCATCCTTGATCTTTAATTCAAGCATGAATCATTATGTCTAGTAAAGTGTTCAAAAACTGAAAAATATAAATTATTTTAAAACATAAAAATAAATATTTATTTAGAATGAGGTCTATGTGTGAAGCCCAACAAAGCTTTGTTTTTCTTTGGTAGACACTATTTGCAATAATTAATAATTACAAAAAAAGTAAACATAAAGATTAGTATTGTTTTATTTTAAGTTTGTGTTAATAAACTTTGAAGCCTAAAATAGGTAAATTGAAGCTACGTAATATGAAAAAATTAACGTAACCAAATCTATGAAACATTCGGAGAAATGAAAAACATTATGGGGAACTTTCATTGTATGATAGTATAGAGGTCAAATTTAACATCCTTCATCATGAAATCACATAAAAATCAAAATGTCTCATAAAACAAGCCAAACAAAAAAGTAAAATATAATATTTAGAAACATTTTAAAAGTTATTTAATTAAATAGAGTTTGTTAATACGAGACTAATGGAAATTATTTCGACATGTTCAAATATCAATTGGAATTACAACAATTTTCCAAAGTGAAAAAAGAAAATAATAATCAATTATTTTTTTAGTATTAAGTAAACATAGATTAAAATGGATTTGAGTTAACTTGAAATAATATCATAAAAAAATTAAAGCAATGTAAGGGTCACACAAACGATAATTTTGAGTTACATAGTAATATAACAAAATAAAAATGAAAAGATTTGAAGAAATGAGATAAATTTTATATAAAATGTGTGTCAAAATTAAGTTTGAAAAAGAGCTAATCATAATAAGTGTATTGAAGCTTCTTTAACCTTGATCAGATATCATTTGGAATTAATTTTATTTACAAAAATATGAATTTAAAATACTAAATCATTTTTTTATAATTATGTGTACATGAAATAAAGCTAAAACTAAATAAATTGAAGATTTGTAATATGCTAAATTAAATTTATGTAAATATCTCAAGAGAGAAGAATCAGAGTTTTATAGTAGTATAACTAAATAAAAGCAAACAATTTGAATAAAAAAGATATATTGTAAGGGATAATTACATTCCAAAGTATGAAGAAGAATTCTAGTGATATTCTCAATTAGCAAATGGGTATTCAATTACAAAAATCTTGGAAGAAATATTTTAAAACATTAGAAGTAATATTTAGTTAAATAAAACTCATTTATACTACTCTAATGGCATTTCTTCCATCTGAATTAGATCCCAGTTGGAATTTTTGTGAAATATAAAATAAATTTTATTTAAATATTTGATGAACGTATATCAAATTTGAAATGAGATAAATTAAAATAATATAATATAACTAACAAAGGCAATGTAAAGCTCACAAGATAAAAGATTTAAAGATGCATGGCAATATAAGAAAATATATGGTAAATTTTAAAAGAATGAAGTAAATCAATTGAGAAAATTGTATCCTAATATGCTATGATGATCTAGTGTAACATGGTAAAAAAAGTACGAACCAAAATGATTGATAAAGCATGGAAAGATCCTACAAAATAAATTTTTGGAACATGTTTAAAAAAAATTTATAGAATGGAGACCTTTGAGATGGTTCCAACAATATTTGCATTATCTCCATTAAGCCTCATTGGAATTATGATGTATTTCAAATTAAATAAACTAAATAATAATAAATTATTATTTTAATATTTAGTATACAATGAAGAAGACGTGTGAAATTGAAGAAATGTAATGTAACCAAATCAAAAGTATATAAATGTCAAACAAGACATCAAATAAGGTTTCATAGCAAAACATATATAGAAATATTATTTTTTGTAAGGGAATGGTGCATTCTAAAACACTAAGGATGTTGAGTGTAATATCCTCAATCATCAAATATGGAACGAGTTAAAATGCCTCTGATAGTTTTCAAAAATCTCAGAAAATTAAATAATTAAAAATATAAATATGAAAATTTAATTGCATACAGCTCGTTGAGATGAATGAGATGATGCTTTTTTTGTTTCCATAACATTGCTTTGATTTACTATAAATAGTTAAGCATAAAAATTATTAAATTATTATTTCAATATTATGTAAATAAATAATAAAGCTAAGATAAGATAAACTAGTGAATCATAATATAAATAAAACAAAATAATTTAAAGGTCACATAAGATGATAATTATATTTTCCTAGTAATAACATAACAAAATAAAAGCAAAACAATAGAACAAATGTGATAAAGTCTCCATAAAGGATGCATTCCAAGACACAAAAGGGATCTAGTGTAGCACTCTCATTCATAAAATAATGTGCAAATAAAAAATAACATAAAACAAACCAAATATATATACTTAAAAATTAAAAAAAAATATATTTAATTTGTTAGAGCTATTAAAATAATATCAATGACAATTATGACGTCTTAGTCTCATATCATTTAGAATTTTTATAAATTGTCAAAATAAATAATCATAAATAAAAATATTTTATTATTTTAAAAATTACGTGAATATATATTAAAGCTAATTTTTTTAAAAAATATAGAATGAAATATAACCAAATCAAGGTGATGTAAGGGTTAAATAAGACTAAATTTAAAGTGCTTAGCAATACAACTAAATAAATATAAAAAGTTGTTAAAATGAGACAAATTGTACCAGAATGTTTCATTACAATATCGTATGAAGTTTGAGTGTAACATCCTTGATAATAGAAAAAATAAAGGAAATTCCTCAAAAAGTAATTGGATGGAGCTCTTTGAGATTAGTAAAATGAAGTGTGTTTCATCTTCATTAAACCTCCTTTAGAAGTATGCCATATTAATGTAAATAAGCTTAAATAACAAATTAAATTTTTTTTAATATGTAGGTAAATTAATTTAATTTAATATCGCCTAATCAAGGTGGTATATATAGATCCTTATAGTGGAGAATTATTACTTCATTATAATATGAGCAAATCAATGTAAAAATTTAAACAGAGATAATTTTTTTAAAGAAATTGTATTATAAAATAATAAGGAAATCTAGTGCAACATCATTGATTGTGAAATAATTTAAAAATTAAAATGACTCATAAAGTGTGTGTAGCCTATAGAAAAGAAATTATTTAAAAATAATTCTATGTACATTTAATTTTATGGAGTTCAACTCGAAGAGTTTGACAATATTTGTTTCATCTCCAATGGATATATTCTTGAATTATTATTATTTAGATATGTAAAAAAAAATAAATAACAAGATATTATAATTTTAATATTAAGTAAATAGATAATAAAAAATGAGATTAGATATTGTCAAGGTCACTTGAGAAGAGAATTAGAATTTTATGGTGATATGTCAAATCAAAGTAAAATATTTTGAAATGTATCTTCTCGATCATACTTTGATTGGAATAATTGTGAACTTCAAAAGTAAATAGGCATAAAAGATAATAAATTATTGTTTTAGTATTTAATAAACATATATTAATGTCAAAATTATAAAAACAAAAAAAAATTTATAATGAATTCAATGTTATGAATAGATTAAATTAGAGGAGAATTAGAGTTACATAATAATATAATCATATAAAGCAAAAAAATATTTAGAGAAGATAAATTGTGTGAGAAAATTACATTAAAACATATTAAGAAATTGAGTGTATCTTACACCATGTTCAAATCAAGTATGAATGAAAAAGTTTCGTAAAATTTTCCTAATTTTAATAAGTAAAATATTTAAATTAAAATTTATTAATATTTAATTAGATAGAGCTCATTGGTTATATTTCGATAACATTTGGTTAATCTTGATCACACATCTTTTGTACCTTCTACAAATTACAAAATTAACTAAGCATAAACAAATAATGATTTATTTTTGTAATACCAAGCAAATATTAAAGAAAACCCAAATAAGATAATTTAAAATTAAATAACATATAAAATAAAAATAATGTAAAGGTCCCTTGTGAGAAGATTTAGAGTGACATAAATGGAACAGAAAATCAATGAGAAACATTTCAACAATTTTAATAAATTGTACATAAATGTTTCATTTCAAGAGTTTAAATTGTTGGAGCGCAACCTATGTGATCATAAAAGGAACAAAAAATGAAGTGTCTCGTAAAGCATGTCAGACACCTAGAAAATCAAATATTTGAAAATATAGAAATAAATGTTTGATTAGATTGAGCTCATCTAAATGAATCCAATGACATTGTCTTTTCACTAAATAAAATATGATTAAGAATTTCAATGAATTACAAAGTTTAAAAATGAGAAAGAATAATAAAATATTTTTTTAGTATAAGGTAAATGTATATTAATGCTAAAATGAAAAGAACAAAAATAATGCAATATTTTCAAATCAAAACTAAATGATGGTCACATAAGAAGGCATTTAGAATTAAAAAATTAATATAAGAAAATTAAAGGAAATAATTTGAAAAAATAAGGCTAGTTATACAAAAATGTTGCATTTTGGTAAATATTACAAATAATGAAAAATTTTATTTTAATATTAAATAAATATATATTAAAGATCAAAATATGTAAATTAAAGCAATTTATTGTCACTAATTTAAACCATTGTGGAAATAGGAGAGGATAATGAAGTTCCATAGTTATAAAACTAAATAAAGTTGAAATTTTTTAAAAAATGAGATAAATTTTATAAGAAGTTGCATTCCAAGATATTAACAAGTTTTTTTTGTTAATTATTAATCATAATATAAATTATTAATTGACATATCCTATAAAACATGTAAATGCCATAGATGAAATATTAAGAAAAGTATAAAATTTAAATAATCAGATAAATCAGATCAAAATGAGTGTCTTGACTCATGTTTTTCATTCAGCAATTATAATTTATAGTCGTTACTAATTAAAAAATTAAATAAGCATAAATTATAATAAAATACTATTTTAATTAGAAATAAAGATTTATTAAAGTTGAAATGAGATAAATTTTAAGAAAGTTATATAAGAAAATTATAATAATTGAAGGTCGCATTATTGGAGATTTAGACTTACATGCTAATATTAACTAATCATAATAGAACAAACTGAAAAAAAGGATAAATTGCATATGAAAGTAGAATTCCAATATATAAAAGTGATTAAGTCTAATGTCCTCAATTGTGAAATCAACCATAAATTTGCAAGACTTGTAAATCATACAAAAATCATTGTAAATAAAATATTTAAAATACAAAAATGATTTTTTAATCATTTATAGCTCATAAAGACTACTTGTATAACATTTTCTTCATTACCATCATACCTTTGTTGAAGTTATTATAAATTACTTCATAAATAAGCATAAATAATAAAAAAAGTTTTATTTTAATATTATGTAAATTTATATTAAAACATAAATAAGATACGCTAAACAATGTATTATAATTAAATTACAATTGTTAAAAAGGTCACACAAAAGAAGATTTAAAGCTTCACAACAATACCATTAAATGAAAATGAAAACCTTGAAGTAATGTGATAAATTATAGAACAACGTTGCCTTAAAAGATTCTAGAGACAACAAGTATAATGACCTTAACCATGAAAAAAGAAACAAATTAAACACTCTGGTAAATAATGCAAAAACCCTTACTAGTAAAATATTTAAAACATATGTAAACAAATAATTAATTTGCTAGTGTTCATCTAGACGAGTCCAATAACAATGTTCCATCTCCATGAAACCATATTTGGAACTACTATAAACTAAAAAGTAAATTAGAATAAATAAAATGAAAATATTATTTTAACATATAGAAAATATAAATTAATTATGAAGTTAAGTTTTCTAAAAATAAGAATTACAAATTTGTTATAGTATAATAAAATCAAAGAAAGAAATTTGTAGAAATTAGATAAATTATATTAAAAAGTTACATTTTATGAACAAAGAAGAATGAGTTTGATGTCCTTAGTCATTGAATAAGGGACAAATGGAGTTGTCACATAAAGCATTTCAAAGTAAAAAAAATAAAAAAGTTAAATATATAAGAAATAACTTCTTTGGGATATTGCTCAATGGGATGGGTCTAATGACAATTGTCATATCTCCATCAAGCCTCACTTTGAATTACTATGAGTTACCAAAAAAATTAACTATAAATAAAATAAACTATTATATTAATGTTCATTAAATATATATTAAAGAATATTTCTCATTAATTAAAATAATGTAACAAAACTAATTACAAAAACAAATTGAAGAAATGTGATAAATTATATGAGAAAGTTGCATTCAATTATACTTTAGAAATTGACGACAATATTCTCGATCATCAAATAATGTATGCCCCAAAATGCTTGGTAAAGCATTCTAAAACTCTTTAAAACAATATATTTTAATATAAATAAACTAAATACTAAGTAGTTTGAGCTCATTGAGATGATTTCACAAACATTTTCTTTTTCTCTATCATGCATTATTTCAAACTACTATGAATTACCAATGAAAATTGTCATAAAAAATAAAAATTATTACTTTATTATTCAGTAAAAATATTTTATATGTTAAATGAGATAGTTTAAGTAATATAAGAAGACCAAACCAAAGCATTGTAATGGTCAAACAAGGAAAAAATTAATGTTTTTTGCAATACAGCTAAATCAAAGTGAAAACTTTAGGAAAAGGAAATAAATTTTATAAAAGAACAATATTCCAAGAAATTAAGAGAATTCACTACAACATTGTTCATCATTTAATCATGTACAAATAAACTTTATTGTAAAACTTGCCAAAATCATGAGAAAATGAAATATTTTAAAAAATAATACTTAATTTGTTAGCTCGCCAAGATAAGTCAACCGAGTGTATCGTCATTGTTCACTAAATGAAGTACGAATTGAGACATCTAAAGAATGCTAAATCATAAGTTAAATAGAATATTTAAAAAGGTAGAAATAAATATTTTTTTTGGATAAACAACATCAACATGAGTCCAATGATTATTATTTTGTATAAATCCAACATCATATGGAATTTCCCATAATTATAAAAATAAATAAGCATAAATAAAAAAATATTATTTTAAAAATACATTAATATATATTAAAGCTTAAATTTGTTAAACTTAAATAACAAAATGTAGCAAAATCAAGGAGATGTAAAGGTCACATAAGGGAAAATTCGAAGTTACACAGTAATATAACAAGATAACGAAACAAATTTGATGAAATGAGATTAATGGTATAAGAAAGTTACATTCAAATATCCTAAGAAGGTCAACTGTAAGATCCTTGATAGTCAAATGAAGAATGAAAGAAAATGTCTACAAAAGCAATCCAAAGCTTTGAAAAGTAAAATATTTGAAAATAAAAAAAATGGGAATTTAATTGGAAGGAGTACTTTAAGATCAGTCAAATATGGTTTGTTTCTTCTTCATTAGCCTCATTTCGGAGTATGTGATTTAAAAAATAAATAAGCATAACTAATATTAAATTACTAGTTCAATAATATATGAAAAACTATTTAAAAATTAGATAAATTAAATAAATTTAATATAACTAAGTAAAAGTGATTTGTCGATCAATAAAGAAGAGAATTATTGTCTCATTATAATATAAGCAAATCAATACCAAAAAGTTGGAGAAATGAGAAAATTTGTTCTAGAAAAATATATTCCAAGTTAATAAGGAGATCAAGTGCAACATCCTTGGCTGTCAAATAAGTTAAAAAATCGAAATGACTCATAAAGTGTGTCGAACTCATAAAATATTTCTTTGTCCATTTAATTTGATAAAGCTCAACCAATCGAGTCTAACGACACTTGTTTCATCTCTAATTGATACCTTATAAATTACAATGATTTACTAAAGCAAATATAAATAAATAATAATAAATTATAATTTTTAATTTTAAGTAAATAGTTAATAAAACTAAATTGAGATGACAAAAAGAATTGTGATATAACTAAACTAAGGGGACTAAATGTAATATTCTTAATCATCTAACCAAGTAATAAATTAAATATTCTATAAAGCATGCAAAACACATAAAAACTATAAATAAATGTATATGCAAAAAGTTTATATTTAAATAGATAGAGCTTCTTGAGACACGTCTAATGCATTTTTTCATCAAAGTGATACCTTGCTTGGAATAATTATGAACTACAAAAGTAAATAAGCATAAGAACTAACAAATTATTATTTTAATATTAAGTAAATATATATTAAAGTTGAAATGAGATAAATTAAAAAATTGTGCCTTAACCAATTCAAATTGATGAATATGTCAAATGGGAGGATAGTCATAGTTACATAGTAACATAACCAAATCAAGGGGAAAAAGTGTAAAATGCTCAATCTTCAATTGAGGTATGAATCATCACGTTTCATAAAAAGTTTCAAAATTCTCAGATATAAAATACTTAAAATATAAACTTTTAATATTTAGTAAAATAAAGCTTATGAGTTAGAATCACACAACATTTGTTTCAACTTGATGAAACCTCCTTTCCTTATATTAGTAATGATCTATTACTTCAATAAAATAAATAATAAGGAAAACTTAAATAAGATAAATAGAATTCACTTTACATGGCCAAACAAAAATAATACAAACGTCTCTTGGGAGTAGGTTTAGAGTTAAATATATGCAAAAAAAAAAACAAAGGAAAATAATTGAACAAATGTAACTAGTTTTAGAAGAAAGTTTCACTTCAAGAAATTAAATTGTTGGAGTGTAAGATCAATGATAATAAAAAAAAATGAAATGTCTCATAAAGCTTGCTTGACACCAAGAACACAAAATATTTAAAAAATAAAGAAATAGTTATTTGGATAATTCCCTTCTAGATAAATCGAAGGTCATTTATTTCTACTAGACCAAATCTTGTTTAGAATTATAATGAATTACCAAAGGAAAGACCCCAATGAAAATAAAAACATTATTTTAATATTATGTAAAAGAAATATTAAAGCTAAAATGAAATAAAGTAAAAATATTCAATAGTACAAAATAAAAAAATAATGGTCACATGGGAACGTATTTTGAATTACATAAAAATATAACAAAATTAAAAGAAATATTTTTAAAAATGAACCTAGGTTATGAGAAAATATTGCATTTGAAGGCACTTGGAAGGCTGGATATAACATCTTTGATCATCATAAAAGGTATGATTCTTAAACTATAACAAAATGTGTAAAAATTCCTAAAATGATTTTTAAACCTACAAAAATTAATACTTAATATGTTGGAGCTCATTGAAGTGAGTCTTACATCGTTTGTTATGTCTCTATCAAACCCCATTTTGAATTATTGAGAATTACAAAGTAAATAAATGAAAATCATAGTAAAGTACTGCTTTAATCTTTTTGTAAATATATTTTAAATTAACAATAAGATAATTTGATGTAATATAATATATTTAAATCAAAGCATCTGAGAGGATAACTAGACTTTCACAATAATATAAAGAAATCAATGCAAAATACTCTAAATGATATAAATTGTATGACAAAGTTGGACTATAATATAATATGAATATCGACACTAACATCCTCAATTGTTAAATGAGGTAGGAATCAAAATGTCACATAGAATAATATTGAAGAAATTAGGAGGCAAATAATATAACAAAATGAGAAAATTGGAGGCAAATAATATAACAAAATGAAAGCAAAAGATTTGAAGAAATGAGATAAATTATAAGAGAAAGTTGTATTCCAAGTTGGTAAGTAGATTAAGAGACACATCCTCAATTGTTATATTAAAGATGCAGAAATATATCTTGTAAACGTAAGTAAACCCTACGATATTAAACATTTTAAAATTTAATAAATAAATAACTAATTGGATAGAAAGGAAATCAAAATTAATTAAATATAAATTAAGGAATAATTAACATAAGTTGAAGCAATGTAGTATTAAAAAATCAAGGAACATGAATGTTGGAGGAATCACAAAATTAAGTTTCATAGTTAAAAAACTAATTTATACATAAATCATTTATGAAATGAGATAATTTGTAAATAAATTTGTCTATCAGTGATAATGAGGACATCGAGTGTAACATCCTTGACTATAAATCTAGTACAAGTCAAACTGTCTCGTACAACATACCAAAATGCTAAAAAATCATAAATTGAAGTATGAATTATTTGATAAAGCTTGTGAAGATGACTCCAACGAAGTTTACTTATTTCTCAACCTGAACTCATTTTAATTTCACACAATTTACAAAATAATTAATAATAAATAATAATGAATTATTATATTAATGTTAAGAATATGTATATATATGTATATACTTGTATATAATAGCTAAAATGAGATCAATTGAGGTAATGCAATATAACAAAATCTAAAAATTGTTATGGTCCTTATTGAGAAGATTATCGTCTAATAGTAAAACAACCAAAACAAAGTGAATACTTTGGAAAAATTAGATAAATTGAAAGTGATTGTTTTTTTCCATGATACTATATAGAAAAAGTGCAATATCATCAACAATGAAAACTTTTACTGCTTAAAATTTTTCATAACCCTACACAAATCAAATAAAATAAAATATTTTAAAATTTTAAAAATGAATAGTTAATAAGGATATTTTAAAGAATTAAGTAAATATATATTAAAGTTGAAATAAGACTATTTGAAGTGAAGTATAGCCAGATGAACGAAAATTAGAGGTGACACTAGAAAAGATTTAGAGCTACGTAAGTATATAACATATCAAACAAAAACATTTAATAAAGTAGAAAAATTACATAAAAAAGTTGCTTTCCAAGCTTCTATTGATATTGAGTTATTGTGTCTCATAAAACATACCAAATGATTAGAAAAAGATTAAAAATTTAAAAATTAATATCTACTTAGATAGAGCTCATCAAAACTAATATAATTGTACTTGTTTCAGGTTTATTGGACAACTTATAGTTACTGTGAATCATCAAATTAAAAATGATTAAAAACTTGAAATTTTTTTTAATATTAATTAAATATAGAATAGAACTAAAATGACAAAAGTTGAAGCAATTTAATATAACTTAATCCAAGTGAATATACCATCACATGAGAGAAGAATTTTTGGTTAATAGTAGTAAAACAAAAATAAAGTAGAAAATTAAGGAAATGAGAAAAATTATAAGGTAAAGTTTTATTCCAAGATACTATGGATATTATGAGTAACATCTTTGATCATCAAATTAGTTATAAATAGGAATGTATTAGAAAGCTTGTTGAAGTTATTGGGCAAAACTTTCAACAAAATATAAAAATAAATAGTTATTCATATCACGCTCTTCTACAACTTTTCAGTAATTCTTATTTCAACTCAATCAAATTTGGTTGAAAATAATTGTGCATGATAAAACTGTGTATAAATAATAAAAAATAGTTATTAAAACATAAATTAAATATATATTAAAGATGAAATCAAGTATAATGAAGCAATATAGCATAGTGAAGTTTAATCGATTTAATGGTCGAGAGGAGATGTGGAGTTATTTAACAAAATAACAAAATCAAAGTGTGAAAACTTTGGGGAAAAGAAATAAACTTTATAAGAAATATGCATTACAAGATACTAAGGAGGTCAAAAGTATCATCCTTGATTTTAAATTTGGTATTAATTTAAATTACTCATTGACTTTGAAAATTCTTAAAAAAAATAAATATTTCAAAATTTAAAAAGAAGTATCTAAATGGATGGAACTCATAAAGATCAGTACAACATAGTTTTTTTGACCTTGATGGGAGCTCTTTAAGAATCACTATGAATTACTAAACTTCAAAAATTAAATAATAAAAAAATAATTGTGTTTATATTAAATAAGTATATAACAAAGCTAAATGAGAAAATTTGAATAATTTAATATATCCTCATCAAAGTGATGTTCCCATCATATTAGATGAGAATTTGAGAATATGTAACAAAAAATTAGAATTATTGTTTAGTACTAATATAGAAAATTCTAAGCAAAACATTTGAAGAAATGAGATAAAGTATACCTAAGGTTTCATTCCACAATACTATTGAGTTCACATGTGACATGTTTGACCATCAAAAAAGCTATGAATCAAAATATATTATAAAACTTGTCAAAACTTTACAAAATAAAATATTTAAAAATTTTCAAATAAATATTTAATTTCATAGAGCTCATTGACAAAAATGTAATGATATTTGTTTCAACTCTATTGACCTCTTTTGGAATTACTAGGAATTATTAATCTAAATAAGCACTAATCAAAATCAAAGTAGAAATATTGAACAAAATGAGGTAAACTATACACAAAACTTACAAGATACTATGGAGCTCAACTATAACATAATCATTTATCAAGTCAAGTTAAACAAAATTTTACCTAAAGCATGATACAATATTAGAAAATAAAATAATGATAGCAATTGAAATTAATTTTTAATTAAATAAAGAATTTTTAAATGAGTTCAATGCCATTTGTTATGCATCAATATGAATTTGATTGGAATTACCAAAATTATCAAAATAAATTAAGCACAAATAATAATATATATTATTATTTCAACATCAACTAAACATATAATGAAGTTATAAATGACGTAGGGTAATAAAACCAAATGAAAGTTATATAATTATCACTTGAAAGAAGATTTAGAGTTTTATAGTGACCAATAAAAATAAATTTTTTTTTGAAGAAATGAGATAATATATATGAGAATGTTATAGTCAATGATACTAATGATTTTGAGTAAAATATCCATTATCATTAAATTAGGCTCTAATTGAAATGTCTCATAATGAAGCAAAATAAGAGTTAATGAAATATTTAGAAAAAAGTATGAATATTTAGTTGCTTGAGCCAATCAAAATACGTCGAACATCATTTATTTCATCACGAATAAACTTCGCTCATAATTATTTCAAAATATAGAAAAAATTAAGAATAATTAATAATAAGTTCTTTTTTACTTTTAATTCAATATATATTAAACCCAGAAAAGGTAAATATAAACTACACAATGTAATCAAAACTTGGCACTACAAGTGTAGCATAACAAAGGAATTAGAATTATATAGTAAAATAGCAAAATCAAAGAAACTATTTGAGAAAATAAGACACTTTGTGAGAAAGTGTGATTCCCATGTACTAAGAAAAAATTTGTGACATCCACAATCATTAAATTTGTTTCCCATCAAAATGTCTCACAAAACAAACAAAAACCATCGAAAAGAATATATAAAAATATGACAATTAATATCAAATGATATTTGGTTTAATAAGATGAAACCAACAACATCTATACCATCTTTGATCATTGCTCATTGCTCATTTAGAATTATTATAAATAACAGAAGTTGATCATCAAGTTGCTAAGATTTAATAAGTTGATGGTAAATAGATCAAAAGGAACTATCTCGATTATCAAGTTGCTAAGATTTGAAATGTCTCATTAGTTTGCTAAATCCCTAAAAATATTTTTAAAAAATAAAATAGATTATTTAATAGAATAGAGCTCAACGAAATGAATCTACCAACAATTTTTTGTCTTAATCAGACTTCATTTGGAGTTACACTAAATTACTAAAGTACATAAGCATAAACAAAAAACTTAATTTTAATATTTTAAAAATATATTAAAGCCAAAAGGTCACATATTGAAGTAATATAATATAATGAATTCAAAGAAATTTAATGGCCATGTGAGAGAAATTTTTGTTTCATTGTAATATAAATAAATCAAGGTAAATATTTTAAGAAAAGAAAAAATTTATATGGGAAAATTACATTTTAAGACACTGGTGATCAAGTAGAACTCATTGTTCAATAATTTTGGTATAAATCGAAATTGTTCCTAAAGTGTCTATAATCCAATAAGAATAATTTTTAAAAAAAATATAGATATGAGTATTTTAATGGATATTGCTAATCAAAATGAGCCCAATGAAACTTGTTTCATGCCAATCAAGCAACATTTTGAATTACAACACATTACCAAATTGTTCCAAAAACATTGATATTTTAATATTATGGAAAAATATGTTAAAATTTAAATAGGATAAATTTATTCAATTTAATTTAGCCAAATAAAAATAATGTAAGGATCACATGGGAGGATAATTAGAGTTTCATGATAATATAACCAAATCAATAAAAACAATGTCATGAAAATAAGACAAAATATCATTGAAAAGTTGTTCTAAAAAATGTTAAGTTGATCGAGTAAAAAATCCTTAATCATGAATTGATTTAGAAATTAAAATGTCTCATAGATGATGCAAGAACACTACAAAATATACATTTAAAAAGATGTCAAAATTAAATTAGATAGAGCTCGTTGATGGTATGACCTTTGGAAGTTCTACAAGATCCAGTTAGAATATCTAAATATTTATCAAAGCTAAGACTGCATAAGTTGAGGAAATATAATATTATTAAATCAAGTTGATGTAAAGGTCACATAAGTGAAAATATAGAGTTACACAGTCAACTAACCAAATCGATGCAAGAAATTTTATGAATTGAGACAACTTTTATAGGAATTGTTTATTCCAAGACATTAAGAAAATAGAGAGAATTATTCTTGATTATCTAATCCAACACAAATTAAAAAAACTCAAAACAAAAAAAGCAAAAAAATTTCTTAAAAAATATAAAAATTAACATTAAATTAGGTAGAGTTAATCAATATAAGTTTAATGTTGATTATTCTATCTTGATGCAACCTCGATTTGAATTTTGCAAGTTACTAATGTAAACTAATAAAAATAATATTGAATTTTTATTTTAATATTAAAACTAGATATATATAAATTGAAATTAAACAATAATTCATGCAAAATAGTACAACATAACACAAGCAAAACATTTGTTGAAAACATTTCATTTGCACTTCGTTGTTGCATTCCTAGATATTAAGGAAGTCGGGTGAAACGTCCATTATCGCTACACTACCTCGCCTGCTTGCGCTCTTAACGTCAAGGTTATCATTGACCTCCTTAGCTTTTGCTTCACATTTTCATGCCGCTATGTAGCTGTATGGACCTTTTATGGCCAATATAGGGGACTTGTGAGTTGTTGTAGTTTCCATCCTCTTTAATCTAATACTACAAAACGATCACAAGAAGGACAATAGTAAATTAAAAAAGCTATAATTGACTTTGATGTCTTGCTTAATTTCGTCCTACTACTTCAGGAGGAGTTCAAGGCTATTGATTTTTATTGTTTTGCATCTAATTCAACATTGAGAAATATTTTTTTCATAAATTGAGCTCTACAACTACAGTTGAGTAATACACTCACAATTTTTTGTTAAAAGGATTTGAGAATTAGTGAGTTAATATGTAATTCTTAGCTTTACTATATAACAGGAGAAATTGGGTGATGCATAAACATTTTTATACAATATTAGAAAATTTCCACTATAAGAGGAAGAAGCTTCAAGGCTTTTTTTAAAGTAGTCCAAGGCCATTAATGGAATCACTTGAATGAAACAAAAACAAGGCTTCTGTAGGTAACATAGAATAGATTGTTTTATGCTTGTTACTTCAATCAAAATTAAGCAATAAAAGAGTTCTTTCATTTTTAACTGGTACAAAATTATTCAATTAAAGAAAGGAAACAAAAAAAAAATTTTAATGTAGGAATTATTTCAAAGATATTGGTAAGTTAATTTTTTAAAAAGTTGTAATGTTAGTTTGATATTTTATATTAATTATTTAGCATTTAGAATCATGGCATATTTCATTTGATGTTTTGAGGCTTACATGATGTGATAAACATTTAGACTTTTCTATCTACTATGATGCAACATTTCATGGTGTGATGAGAAATTTATATGTTGTTTTCTTAATGTTGCATGTTATACATAGGATGGCATTGTATGGTATTGGAATAATGTTCATTCAATAAATACCTATGCACAAATATTAACTATGAGTGATATGAAAAAAATAAAAAAAAAGTTGAGATGAAAATGTTAAGAAAATATTAGACTCAAAAAAGTCTAAAAGGATACAAAGATATTGGATTTTATATGGACAAAATGAACCATTGGGATAGAGGGATGTTTATGCATGTATATAATTAGAAAATGTAATTGTACATCATTTCTTTGTGTAGATTATTTTATAAATATATACATCTTGAACATATACTCTTGCATTCAAATACATCTTTTTATATCCCCATATCATGTTTCTTCTTATTTATTTTATATACATCTTTAAATGATTATAATAAGGACTTAATTAATATTATTTATTATTCTTTTAAAAATTTTATCGTATTATCATATTTTATCTCATTTTTTATTAAATAAAAATGTACATGGTGGGTTTTAATGCTCATTACATACTTATACTATAGGTCAAAGACTAAGAAATCAAAGGAATTGAAAGCATATTAAACTCAAGTATGACATTTTTTTAGTTTATTATGATATTTTTTATAAGCTTTAATAACCATATGGATGATTATCTTTGAGGTGATGCTTTAATTCATGAGTTTATACCTATATTTTTATAAGCACAGCTAGAGTTGTGTGTTTATTCTAATGCTCCATGAACTAATGGTAAAATTATGGTTTTCGTTATATAAAAAACTATTGCTAATTATGATATCTTTTGAGTATTGTATCTCTATTTATGTTGACGCATTGCAGACTTCACTATGTTAAAATTGTGTTTAAGGATTTATTGTTATTTTAAATACTATATAGCTTTTGCAATTATTATTTTTATTTGTTTACTCAAATAAAATTGATATGAGAAATTTTCTATAAACTCAATCCATTCGAGGCAACGTTATTATGGGAAATCAAAGAAAAATTAATTTCACACGAGATGAGATTTTGAGTTACATAGAATATTCATAAATTGAAGGTAAAACTTTTAAAAAATGAGATAAATTATAAAGAAAAGTTTCATTCCAACATATTAAGTAGATAGAGTGTAACACCATGATCATCACATTAGGTATGAATAGAAATATTTGAAAAAGTATTCCAAAACCTTAAGAAATAAAATTTTTACATATATAAAAATTAATATTTAATGGGATAAACTCATTGAGATGAGTACAATGACATTTATTTTGGCTCAATAAAAAATCAGAATTAAAAAATGTTATTAAAAATGAGCATAAATAATAAAAAATATTATTTTAAATTTAAGTGAGTAAATGTTAAATGTAAAATAATGTAAATTGAATAATGTGATATCTCCAAATCAAGGTTGTTTAAATGTCAAATGACTATAAAACTATAGCTTTAGAGTAATATATCTAATTTGTAGTGAAAAAGTTAAAGAAATTAGATGAGTTGTATGACAAAGTTGAAATCCAAGACATTAAGAATATTGAATATAACATCATTGATCAAAAAATTTGGCATGAATCAAAATATTATGTAGAAATACTAAGGATATTGTATTACAAGATACTAAAGAGATCATGTGTAACATCATCTATTAAATAAGTACAAATAAAATTTAAAGACTACTTTAATCTTTATTAAATTAATATTCAAGATAAAATGATATAAATTAAAAAAATGTAATATCTCAAAAAAAAGTGGGTTGATGGTCACACGAGACTAGAAAGATAGTTCATAGAAATATATCAAAATCATTGTGAATGAGTTAAAGGAATTTGGTGATTCGTATGGGAAAGTTTAATTCTAAGATATTAAGAATATTACGTGTAGCATCATCATTTGTAAAATTAGGTATGAAATAAAATATCATGTAAAGAAGCTAAGGATACTATGTTGCAAGATATTAAAATGATCATGTGTAGCCTCCTCTATTGAAAAATCATGTATAAAATGAGATATCTCATAAAGCTTACAAACATATAAAAATATTTTAAAATGTAGAAATAAATATTAAATTAGAAAGTGCTCATTAATGTAATATATTTAAAAATAATTAATTATTTAAAAGAAGGTAAAATTACAAAATCAATGCATGGTAAAAGTCACACTAGAAATGATTAAGAGTTTAACAAATTATATCCAAAGGAAAAATATTTTTTGAATAAATGCAATAAATTGTGTGCGAAAGCTACACTCTAATATATAAAAGAGAAAATGTGTAACAAATTAGATCATCAGGTTTGGTATGAACAAAAATCACTGATAAATGTTGTCATTACCGTTAAATATAAAATATTCATAAATATTTAAAAAAATTATTAAAACTACATCAGATAGATTGAGGAAAGCTAATATAACCAAATAATGGAATTATAAACATCACTCTGGGATTTAACTAAGTTGACTAACATCGATCATCAAATCAAGTGAGAATAAAAATGCAACTTAAAACATGCAAAAATTGAGAAAAAAATAAAAATATTAAAAAAATAAATAATAAAATAAATAGATATAACTCATTACGATGAGTCTAATAACATTTATTTCTTCTTGATTGGATAGTGTAAATAATTTACACATATTAAGTATCAATAATAAAAATAATTATTTTAATATTACATCAAAAAATATTAATACTAAGAAGAGGTAAATAAGCATAATATAATAAAAACAAGTCAAAGAAATATAAAGGTAAAGTAAGAAGAGATTTTGCCTAACATAAAAATAAAAAAACTAAGACAAATTTTAAAAAAATATGAAACATTGTGTGGAAAAGTTGCAATATAATATATTAAGGAGATCGGGTGTACATCATTGACAATAAAAAATGCATATATGATAATGCCTTGAAAACATTGTAGAAACAATGAACAATTAAATATTTTTAAAAAAATAGGAAAATGCTATTGGAATGAGCTTCTTTAGATGAGTCTGATGACATTTCATTCATCTTGGAGGAACATCAATGAAACTAGCATGAATTAGAAAAAAAGAATTATTTTAATATTAATGAAATATATTTTAAAGTTGAAATGATGTTAATTAAAATTGTAATATAACAAAATTAAAGACATATAAAGGTAACATGAGAGGTGTAATAGAGTTTCCTAGTATTATCATAAAATTAAAGCTAAAACTTTTAACAAATGAGATAAATAATTATACTCAAAAGTTGTACTCGAACTAAATAATGAAATTGAGTGTAACCTTTTAGGTTGTCAAGGCAAGTAGTAATCAAAAGACTTGTGAAATGTACAAAATCTTTCAAATAAATCATAGATATAATAAAAATAAATATTTAATTGGATAGAACTCATTAAGATGAATTAGTGAAGGATTTTTAATTTCAGTTAGACATCTGTTTGAATCACTACAAATAAAAATTAAAATATAATATCAATATTAATAATTAATTATGCTTATATTAAATAAATTTATATTAATATTAAGAAGATAAATTTATATTAAGAAGATAAAACAAAAGCAAAATGATTTGAAAGTCACATAAGAGATTATTTGAAGTTACATAGTAGCACAGAAAATTCAATATGAAAAATTTGAAATGAGTTCAAATAAACTAACGTTTTGCATTACAATATACTAAAGATATATTCAATCATCAAATTGGGTGCAAATTAAAATATTTCATAAAATATGTAAAAACCTTTGAAAAATTTTTTGAAATTTAAAAATTAACATTTAGTCTCATAGAGTTATACAAGACAAGTCCAATGACATTTCTTTCGTCTTGCTTAGACACTATTTAAAATTATCACAAGCCATAAAAATATACATGAATGAATAATAACAAAATAATATTTTAATTTTAACGAATTACACATCAAAGATAAAATAAAATTAATTGAAAAAAATATTTTTTGTTTGAAAATTACATTTAAGGATTTTAAAGTATTGTGTATAATATCATCAAACATGAAATCAAGTTGAAATAAAAATTTAAGAAAAAATAATTTTAATACTTAATAATGAATAATAAATTGCTAAAAGTCAATTGAGCTGAGTCAAACAAAGCATCTTTCTTCCCAATCAGACCACGTTGAGAATTATCTTTGTTACCTTTATAAAGTAGTTTAATTAAAAACTATATTATTATTTAAATGTTAAGTGAATATATATTAAAGCTAAAATAAGATAAATTGAACCAATGTAGTATTAAAAAAGTGGTATCAAGGTTGCATAAGAAGAGATATATAATTAAGTAGTGAAAAATAATTCAAACTAAAAAACTTGAAAAAAGTGGAATTAATTGTATTAAAAAGCTATATTATAGGACACTATGGCAATCGTAAGTAGCTTCATTGATTTTCAATTGAGGTATGAATACAATTATCTTATAGAATGCATAGAAACTTTAGAAATAAAACTATTTTAATATAAAAAACTAAATATTTAATTTGATAGACCTCATCGAGAAGTGTCAAACATCTTCTGTTACATCTCTAATCAAACAACTTCTCAAATTAATGCAAATTACTAAAGTAAAAAATGCATAAATAATAATAAATTATTATTTTAATCTTAAGTTAACATTTGTTAAAATAATAAATGATAAATTAAATAAACATATATAATCCAACAAAAATGATGTAAGCATTACACGAGAAAAGTTTTTTAGTTATATGGTAATATAAGAAAAGAAGGACAAAAAATTGATCAAATACAAAAAAGTTTATTGCAAGGCTACATTGAAAGACACCAGAGGGATCAAGTTTAACACATTCAATTATGAATTTAAGAATGAATCAAAAAATCACATAAAGTGTGTGATAAAAAACAAATACTTAGAAATATAGAATTTAATATTTAATTCCACATCATGATAGTTGCAACAACATTTGTTTTGTATTAATCATTCAACATTCAAAATTACTTTCAATTAATAAAATAAACAAGTACAAATAAAAATAAATTATTATTTTAATGATAAATAAATTATTATTGAAGTCGAAATGTTGCAAATTAATGCGATATGACAAAATAATGCCAACACAGTGTTAAGGTCTCACGAGAATAGATTTAGAGTTAAATTATAGTCTAACAATATCTAAGAAAAACATTTGAGAAAAGTGATAAATTGTACAAGAGTGTTTAATTTTAATACAGTAGAAAGATTTAATGCAATATCATTGATTATTGCATATGTTCTAAATAAAAAACCATTGTAAAGTATGCCAAACTATGGAAAATAAATATTTAAAAAAATTGAAAAAAATTTTTAACTTGATAGAACATATCAAAGTGAGTCTAACCAAGATAATTTCACCATAATTATACATAGTATGGAAATACAATAGAATTCCAAAGTAAATACACATAAAAACTAATACTTTTAAATGTTAATCAAATATATATTAAAGTTAAAATGATAAAAATTGGGAAAAATCAATGTAACTAAATTAAAGAGATGTACAGGTTGCAAGAGAGAAGATTTAGAGTCACATATTAACCAAAACAAATCAAAGCCAATATTTGAAGATGTAATTGAAATTGTGCTATAATGTTGCACTCAAAGGTACAAAAGTTATCATATGTAACATCTTTGATTACAAAATTATGGACAAATTAAATGTCTCATAAAGCTTATGAAACCCATAGAAAATGAACATTTAAAAAAATATAGGTAATATTTAATTAGATAAAGCTCATTGAGTTGAGCTAATGCTATTTTTTCTTCTAAATAGTGCCTCATTTGGAATTACTATGAAAAAAAAATGCGAATAAGAATAAATAATAATAAATTAACAATTTAATATAAAAAATATATTAAAGTTATTAAGGGAGGCGAATTAGTGAACGTAGCTATGAAACTAAATAAAAATAAAAATTTATGGAAATGAGTTATATTGTTTTCAATATTGCTTTACAAGATAATTAAGAGATGAAGTTCAATATCCTCAATTCTAAACTTAGGTGCAAATCAAAATTTCTCACAAAGTATAGAAAAAATTTGGAAAATTTAAATATTTGAAGTAAAAAAAATTAATATTTAATTATATAAGGCCTGTTAAGATGGACACAAAAACATTTGTTTAGCTCTAAAGACCATGATGGAAATTATTTATAATTACAAAAAAGGTATAAATAATAAAAAATTCTTATTTAATATTATGTAAATAAATATTAAAGATAAAAAATTTTTATTTAAAGAAACATAATCTAATCAAATCAAAATCTTCTAAGGGTTAAAATATGATAAAATATGATAAATTTTAGATTAATGTTTTATGTTGAAATAAAAAGTTGGTCATTTGTAACATTTTCCATCATCAATTAAGGTAAGAATTAAAATACAATGTTAATCATACAAAATATGTGAAAAAAATTATTTAAAATATAAAAAAAGAATTAATTTGAAATATGTCATTGGTATGAATTAAATGATGCTTGTTTCAGCCTCATTAGAACTCATTTTGAATAACTCTAATTTATGGAAACATAAATAATAATACAGTATTTTTAATATATATTAAAAACATAATAAAGTTTAGATGATATAAATTGATGTTATTTAATATAATAAAAAGTAATGAAAGTTCACATGAGTGGAGATGCATAGCTATATAGTAATATATCAAAAATAAAAGTAAAACATTCGCAAATAATGTAAATTGGATAGAAATGTTATATTCTAAGCTATATTACTGAGAATTCACAAAAATAGTACAAATAAATTTTTTTTCTAAAAAATGCCCAAAACTATTAAAATAAAATAAATAAAAATATAAAAATTAATTTTTAATATAATAGAGATTGTCAAGATTAGTCAACAGTGCTTGTTACATCTTGATTTGACATCATTTTGAATTACAATAAATCACGAAATTACATAATAATAAACATTAAAAAATTATAATTTCAAACTTAAATGAACATATATTAATGCTGGAATGAGAAAAATTGAAGCAATGTGATCAACTAAATCAAAGTGAAATGGAGGCCACTTTAAAGAGATTTAGTGTTACATGGTTACAAGATAAAATCAATGCAAAAAAGTATAAGAAAAGACACTTTGTGGGAAAGTTTCATTCCATGATCCCAAGGTGACCAAATGCAATTTTCCTAACTGATAAAATTGGTGTCAATTAAAATGTTATTTATTGCATGCCATAATATAATAAAATTAATAATTTTAAAATATTGAAATAAATTTTTAATTGTAAACAACTTGTACTAAAACGAAAAAATCAATTTATTTTATTTGGATCTAATAATGTTTGGAATTATTAATAATTAAAAAAGTCAAACACTAAATTATGAAAAGAAAATTTAAATTTTTAAATAAATTTTCTTTAAAACAAAAATATTTGAAATTAAATATATGTAATTTAACCAAACTATGGCAATTTAGTTATCACATTGAGTTGATTTATAGTTACATACTAAGTTAACAAAAAAAAAAGTCAAACCTTTAAAAAAAAGAGATTATTATATCAAAAAGTTGCATTCAAAGAAACAAAAACGATCGTGTATAATATACTCAAACATCAAATCATGTTTGGATAAAATAGTCTTACAAAAGGTTTCAAGATCAAACAAAATAAAAAATTTAGAAAAAATTAAACTCAATATTTAATTGGATGGAGATTTTTGAAATGAGTAGAATAATATTTATATCATCTCAATAAAACCTTAATTAGAATTACTATGAATTTATAAAATAAATTACCATAAATAATAATAAAATATTATTTTAATTTTATGTAAATATATATTAAAGTTGAAATAGAATAAATAGAAGTATTGTAAACTAATTAAAATAAATTGATGGAAATGTCATAGGTGGTGACATTTGGAGTCACATTATAAGATAAGTAAATCAAAGTGAAAAGATTAAAAAAACAATATAAATTTAACTCAAAAGTTGCATTCAAAGATACAAAGGGGTTCAATTGCAAAATGCATAATCAACATATTAATAATTAATAAAAATTTTACATAAAGCATGAAAAACTAATAGAAATTAAATTATTTAGTCAAATAAAAATTACTATTAAACTAGACATAATTGGAGGAGTCTAAAACAATATTTGTTGTCTCAATCAAACATTGTTTGGAATTACAATTAGTTTCTATACAAAATAAGCATAAATAATATTAAACTATAATTTTAATATATATTCATTATGAAATATGGTGAATTTAAGTGGTATAATACAACCAACTGAAGCTGATTTAAATGTGAAGTGAGTGGACATCTTCATTTTCATAGCAATATAACCATATCAAAGAGAAACATTTGAATAATGTGGATAATTATGTGTGAAGGTTGCCTTCCATGATATAATGTAGGTAATGTGTAAATTCTTCAATAAGCAGATAAAAAAAAAATTAAAAGTTGTACATTTAATTAGTTGGAAAAAGCTTATTAAGATGAGTTCAAAGAATTATTTTTGCCTCTAACAAAGTTAGTTCTGAATACTACAAAATATTTATGTCCATAAGTATAAAAAATAAATTATTGTTTTATTATTAAATAAATATATATTAAAGAAAAAGTGAGATAAATTTAATTAGTGTAATATAACAAACTCAATGAAATGTATTGATAATAAGAGTGGCAAATTAAAGTTTCATAGTAAAATATACAAATCAAATAAAAAATTTATATGAAAATTTTATATTCCAAGATATTAGGCACATTGAAGGTAATATCTTCCATCATCAAAGGTGATATGAATAAAAATGCCTTGTAAAATGTGTCAAAGCACTACAAAATAAAATATTTTAAAAATTAAAAATTCAATATTTAACTTGTTATAGTTTCTCAACATATCTTCACTGACATTTTTTTATCACTAATTAATTTTTTAAATTACAACTAATTAGTAAATTAAATAAACATAATAATAATAAAGTATAGTTACAATGATAAGTAGATATGTATTAAACATAAAATGAGATAAATTAAAGTAATATAATGCAATTAAAAGCAATTGAAATAAAATGTGTGATAGAAGATTTAGAATTTTATAGTAAGATAACAAAATTAAAGAAAAAAGGTAAAAAAAATGGTATAAATTTTACTAGAAAGTTGCATTCGACAATATCTAAGAAGCAATGTAAAATCATTATTTTTTTAATCAAGTATGAATTTAAATGTCCTATAATTTATAAAAAATATAAGAAAATAAGATATTTAAAAAATTAAACATGACTATTTATTTTGAAAAGGTCCTCAAGCAGAGTTCAACAACACTAATTTTAGATGGATCAGACATCAAGGAGCATAACAACAAGATACCAAAGAAAAAAATGTAAATAATAATGAGTTATTATTTAAATATTACACATATATGTATATATATTAAAGCTTAATGGGAAAATTAAATAAAACTAATTCAGCCAACTCATTATGATCTGAAGGTCATTAGATATTAGATTTTGATTTACATAGTAATATAATAAAATTAAGACAAAGAAATTGAAGAATTAAAATAAATTATACTGAAAAATTACAATCCATGACACTATTGAGAATGACCTTAAACTCGATCATGAGTCACATATGAATCAAAGTATGAAATAAAATACGCCAAAATCCTAGTAAATAATATAAATGTATATAAAGAAATACCAATGAATATTTAGCTTAATAGAGCTCATAAATAACAGTATAGTAGTGTTTGTTCTATCCCTATCATATCTCATTTGGAAATAATATAAATTACTAGAATTAGTTAATTATTATTTGAAAAATTCATAAAGGTATATAAAAATTAAAAAACAAAAATTTAGCAATGTAATATAACTCAAACGTCGTAATGAAAAAATCATAAGAGAGGCGAATCATTGTTTCAAAGTAATGTAATCAAAACAAAGTAAAAAAATAAAAAAATGTCCTAAATTTTATAGAATTTTGCACTCTAAGTTATTAAATAAATGGAGAATAACATCATTGTTCATGAAATGACTAATGCATTGAAATGTTTTGTAGATTTTTTAATCAACTTTGAAAATTGAATATTTAAAAACATTAAAAGAAACTTTTATCGGATAAAACTATAAGGAAACTCCAATTCTATCTAATCCGTCTTCATCGAATGTCTATTAGAATTACTACTAATTATAAAAATAAATAATTATAAATAATCGCAAATTACTATTTTCATATTGAGAACATTTAAACTAAATCTTATATAATACAAATTGAAGCATTGAAGTAAAATATTATCAAAGTAATGTATAAGTTTCCTAAGAGAAGAATTAAAGCTTCATAAAGATTTATTCAATTCAAGCAAAAAATGAATAAATGAGGTAAATTGTATACATATACTACAAGAAAATTACATTCTATTTTTTTAAGGCTATCATGTCGAACATCCTTAATCATTAAATCAATCGTAAATACTAACATGATGTAAACTATGCAAAAATCATGGAAAAAATGTTAAAACCTGCATAAATCAATACTTAATCCAATCTAACTTGCTGACATGGTTCCATTGATGTCTTTTTTGTCTTGATCAGATTTAATTAAGAATTGAAATTTCACATTAAGTATGCAAAAGCTCGGGAAATATAATTTTTCAAAGTAAAAACATAATAAATAATTTGTTATAACTTATATAGACAAGAATAATGATGTTTATTTCCTATCAATAAACGAGCATAAATTAAAGTAAATTATAATTTAAATAATAATAATGTATATGTTAAATATCCTTTGAGGCATAGTAGTATAAGAAAAATAATAGAACATCGAGATCACAAAGAACGAGATTTAGTGAGACATTGGAAGAAATGGGATACACTATATGAAAAAGTTGTTTTCAAAGATATGAAGCAAATGAAGTGAAACATACTCGATCATGAAATTAGGTACAAATCAAAATGACTCATGAATCTTGAAAAATTCATAGAAAAAAAAAGAATAAAAATACAAAAAATAAATTTGTAATTTGATAGAGTATTTTGAAGGTATGTTACACAACATTATTTTTGCCTCTATTTAACTACTTTTGTATTTAATACAAGATGCTAAAGCAAATAATTATAAATAATAATAATTTTTTTAAATTTTAATATTAAGTCAATATATATATTAAAGCTAAAATAAGTCAAAATAAATGAAAGTTGTGAAACCAAAGAGAAGCAATATAAGGGTTACATGTGAGAAGAATTTGAGCTTTAAAGCATTATAATAAATCAAACAAAAGGTTTTGATAAAATTAGACAAATTATTTGTGAGGTGCATTCAAGGATAGTAATGGGATTGATGGTAACACACTTCATCATAAAATCTTGTATAAGATAAAACAACCTGTATGCTATGCCAAAACAATATAAAATAAAACATTTGTTTAACCTCCTTTAGAATTTATTAAAAATTAATATTAATTAGTAAAGTAAACATAAATAATAAGTAATTATTATTTTATATTGAAGTAATATATATATATATATATATTAATATTAACGCTAAAATTTGATTAATTGATGAACTATAGTACAACAAAATCAAAGTGATCTAAAAGACACGAGAAAGATTTTGACTCATATAGAAATTTAACTAATTAAAGAAAAATTTTTATAAAATGAAACAAATTCAACAAGAATTTTTCAATCGAAGGTGCTAAAGAGGTCAAGGGTAACATCCTCAAATTTTAGATATGGTAGAAAAACAAATTTCTCATAGGGAATACAAAACTTCTAAAAAATGAAATTTTTAAAAATGGAAAATGAATAATTAATTTGGAGCTTGGCGAGATTATAGCTATATCATTTGTGTTCTCTTAATTAGCCCTCTTTTTTTGAATTGCTGCAAATTATTAAAAAAATCCTAAATAAGAAATATTATTTTAAAAGTAAGAACATATATATTAAAATGAAAATAAATATGAATAAAAAAAATTATCATTTTAGTATTAAGTAAAATTATAATAATTTTGAAATAACATAATTAAAGTAATGTAATATAATCAAATGAAAGAAATGTGCAAGTCCATTGAGATGAGATTTTAAGTTGCATTGCTACACAATGACATCAAAGTGAAAATTTTATATAAGTGAGAAAAATGTTATGGAAATTAACATTCAAAAAAACTAAGAAGGTTGAGTGTAACTTCAATACTTATCATATTAGGTACTAATTAAATTATATCATAAAGCATGTCAACATGATGTAAAGGTCACATGAAAGGAGATTTAGAGCATAATAATAATATAGCCAAATAAAAGTAAAATATTGAAGAAATCAGAAAAATTAAATATAAATATTACATTCGAAGATACTAAGGATATCGAATGTAACATTCTAGATAATCAACTTATATACAAATTGAAATGTCTTATAAAACATAAAAAAGACTTTAGAAAATAAAATACTTAAAAATACATAAATGAATATTTATTTTGATAAAGTTAAGGAAGATCAATGTGGTGATGCTTTTTTCTTCATGGTCTGACCTCATTACAAATTACTACCAATTATGTAGCAAAAATAATCATAAATTATTTCTTTTATACAAAGTGAATATATATTAATGTTAAAATGAGATAAATTTATGCAAAGTTATATAGTGAAATAAACGTAGTGTAAAGTTCACACAAGAGGATAGTTAGTGTTATATACTAATACATCCAAATCAAAGAAAAATATTTGAAGAAATGAGATAAATTATACTAAAAAGTTACAATTTTAGGAAATAAGAAGATTAAGTAAAGCACCATCGATTGTTAAATTTTGCATTATTCAAAATGTCCCAAGAAGAATATCAAAGTCATATAAAATATAATATTTAAAAATTAACAATTAGATAGTTAATTGGATAGACCTCATTTTGCTAAATTGAGCATCATTTGTCTCATCTAAGTAATACTTAGTTGGACTTACTTTTAATCACTCAAGTAAAAAAGGAATAAATAGCACATAACTTTTACTTAAATATTAAGTAAAGAAATATTATAGATGAAATGTGACAAATTGAGAAAAATAATATCAAAACATTAGTAAAATGTGACGGTCTCATTAAAGGAAAATTAGAGCTTCATAACAATATAACAAAATCAAAGGAAAATATTCTAGAAAAATAGAAGCAATATATGGGAATTTTGAAATCCACTTATATAAGTGATTGAGTGCAACGTTCGTGATCATCAAATTAGGTATGAATCAAAATAACTAATAAAACATCCAAAAAGTCCTAGAAAAATAAATTTTCAAGAAATTAGAAATGAATATTTTATTAGAGTAAGCTAATTGAGATGAGTTTAATGAAGATTGTTTCAATTTAACTTGATCTTTTTTTTAATTACTAACAATTACAAAATTAAATAAGCAAAATAATAATAAATTTTAAATTTTATACTAAGTGAACAGAGATTAAAGCTTAAAGAGATTAATTGAAGCAATATAATAAAACTAAATCAATGATATTTAAGGGTCACGTGAGAGGAGGTTAGACTTACGTAATATATCCAAATCAAAGAAAACTATTTGATGAAATGAGATAAATTACATGAGAAAATTCCAATCTTAAGAACAAAGGATATCTAATACAGCACGCTAGATAGTAAAATATTGTACAAATTAAGATGTCTCACATAGCAAGCCAAAATCATATTAAAAAATTAAAAAAACATAGAAATGATATTTAATTGTATTCAGCACATCTAACGGAGTAGAATCATTTTTTCCTCTTGATCGTACCTCAATTTTAATTTCGATGAATTGTTAATGAAATCAAGCACATGTAATAAGAAATTATGATTTTAAAATGAAGAAATTATATATTATAATTGCAATTAGATAAGTTGAATTAATATAATATAACTAAATCAAACTGTTATAAAGGTTGAACAATAAGAGAATTAGAGTTTCATAAAAGTATAAAAAAATCAAAGAAAATGTTTTGAAGGAAATCTGTCGAAGTTTATTGGAAAGTCAAAAAAAGTTAATATAAAGGTCAACCTTAGCACCTTTAATCATCATATAATGTAAGAATTAAGATGGCTAGTACAGTGTTAATTTGATACTAAAGGGATCGAGTATAACATTCTAGATCATCAAGTAAGGTACAAATTGAAATTTCCTATAAGGCTTTGTAAAGAAGATGAAAGTAGAACATTTAAAAATACAAAATCAACATTTTCATGGATTAAGTTCATTTAAACAAGTCTAACAACATTTTTTGTTCCAATTATTGTTGACTTAGAATTATTTCCAATTACCAAAGTGAATTACGTAAGAAATTATCACTTATTATTTTTTTATTAAGGAAATGTTTGTTAGAGTTGAAATGTGTTAATTTGATACAATCTAATATAACAAAATAAAAATTATGTATAGGTCATTAAACATGAGAAATAGAGTTAACAAATTAACATAGCAAAATAAGAGCAAAAATTAAGAGAAATGATCTAATTTATTTTGGAAAGCTATCTTGAAGAAACAAATATGACATTTAATGTTGAATCTTATACAAATTGAATTATATCAAAAAAATTATAAAATCCATAGAAATTAAAATATTTGAAAAGATATTGAAAATGATATTTTAATGGATGAAGCTCAATTTAGCATAATCAAATGAAGCCTATTTTGCCTTGATCTAACCTAATTTAGAATTACCTAGAATTACAAAAGTGAATAAGAACAAATAATAAAAAATAATTTTTTTGTATTCAATAAATATATAATAGTAGTAAAAGGAGCTAAATTAAAAAAAATAAAAAGTCCCCCTACAATTTTAGTTCACCTTTAGGAGAAAACTTTAATGATATTTTTCCATCCTAATTAAAGTAAATTTTTATAAATAATTATAAATTCTTATTTAAATATAATGTGGGTATATAATAAAGCTAAAATAAGATAAATTGAAGTAATATCATGGAACCAATTAAATCAAATATAGTATCCACTCGAGAGGAAAATTTATAGTCAACACAAAGAAAACCAAAGAAGTTTGTTCGAACAAAAAAGAAATATTAGACACGAAAGTTGTATTACAAAATACTAAGAAAAATAACTACAACTCTCTTTATTATTAATTCAAGTATAATTTAAATATGTCCTAAAACAAACCAATGCATTAAAAATTAAATTTTAAAAATATTAAAGAATTACATTTAATTGTGTAGAGGTTTTTGTGATGAATCTAATTACATTTGTTCCATTTTTGTTGAAGCTTGAGTTGTAATTACTATGAATAACAAAACCAAATAGGTTCTAATAAAAAAATTATTTGAATTTAAACTAAATTATAATCAAAGTTTAAATGAGATAAATTATGGTAACGTAATATTACTAAATCAGAACAATATAAAAGTCACATGAGAGAAGATTTAGAGTTATATTGTAATATAACAAACTACAAGTAATAAGGTTTGAAAAAATGGATAAATTGGATGAGAATATTTCATTTCAAATTTAAGAGAAAATATTTGAAAATATAAAATGTGTATGTTTAATAGATAGAGGTAGTTGATATGAGCCCACAAAAGTTTATTTTGCTTGGATCAAACATCATTTGGAACTACTCTGAATCACTAATGTTAGAAAAGATAATTAATATAAATTACCATTTTAAAGTTAAGCATAGAAATATTAATTTTGTAAAGCTTTATATTAAAGTAATTTAATATCATAAACCTAAAGCAATAAAAATATCACATGAGAGACAATTAAAGTTTCATAGTAATATAAATAAATAAGAAAAATTGGTGCAAAAAAGATTAATTTTTTGATAATGCTATATTTTAAGATACGAACGAGTTTGAGTGAAACATCCTTGATAGAGAAATACATTAAGAATCAAAATGTCTTGTAAAATATGTAGAATACCATAAAAATGTTTTAAAATATAAAAGTGACTGTCTTAATAGATAGAGCATGTCGAGTTGGCTACAACGAACATTATTTTGTCTCTACTTCATCTCATTTTGAATTATCATAATTTACAATGGATAGTGAGTATAAATAATAAAAAATATTATTTTAATACAAAAAAGTTATATCAAAGCTTGTATAAGACAAGTTGAAGCAATGCCATTCAACAAAATCAAGGTATCAAATTTTATGTAATTGTTGTATTCCATGTTTCTAAGGAGGAGTTTAACATATTCACTAAATCACATATGTTTTAAAATGACTCGTAAATTGTGAAATTATCCAATAAGAAATATTTTTTTAACACATAAGAATTAATATTTAAATTTATTTAGAACTTTATAATGCATTTTTATTTATTCTACATAGCTTTGATAAATCTCATTTTATCTTTCATATTTTTAGTTTGTTTTCAATTTATATTTTTCTTAATCCTAAATTTCTTTAATATTTCACTTTAATCTCAAGCAAGGTTTTATTGAAATGATAAATATCATTACAATAGTCTTAATAGGCCATTTTAAATTTAAAATTCATCTTCACATATTTTAATAATTTTGTCTATGGTTTTAAAAATCGTTACATAACATAATAATTAGTATATGATTTTTTAATCCATGATGTGGTAGTGGATCACCATGGTATTTTTTTAGTACAACTTTCATGTAAATTTTATCGTATTTCTTTAAATGTTTTGCTTTAATTTTGTTACATAAGTATGTATGTTTGAATCTCATCTTAAGTGAACTTTGCAATACTTTGATTTAAAATATTACATTACTTTAATTTATCACATTTTTACATTAATATATTTTTATTTAATGTTTAGATAATAATATATTTTTATTATGTGTTTTTACTTTAGTAATTGATAGTAATTCTAAATGATTTCTAAGTAACATGAAGTAAATCTTACTTAATTCATCATTTTTCTTTATTTTAAAATTTAATTTTCTACTATTTTGGGAAAGAATACAAGACATTTTGATTTGTATCTAATTTGGTTATCTAAATCATACACTCAAACTGATTATTACCTATGTTTTCAACTTTCCTTCATAATTTCTTCAAATGTTCCACCTTTATTTGGACATTTTTCCTTATAACTCTAAATCACCTCTCATGTGACAAGTACCTTGGTCTGATTTGATTTTTTTTTATGTTGCTTTAATTTAAAATAATTTAGCTTCAATATATGTTTATTTAATTTTAAAATAATAATTTTTAATTTTTTATACTAATATACGTTAGTAATTGTATTGCTTGCAATTGTGGTCAAATCAAACTAGAAGTAATCTCAAATGAATCATCTCAATGAACTCTATATAATTAAATATTCAATTTTATACTTTCAAAAATTTTATTTAATTTTTATTTAGGCATACTCTATAAGACATTTCATTTCTAGCAAGATTTGATGATTGGAAATGTTTCACTTGATCACTTGAGCATCGTTGAATACATCTTTTTTGTGTTATTTATCATATTTGTTCAAATTGTTTCTCAAATTTTGCTATATTGCTATAATCAATACTTCACTTCTCAAAAACACTTTTTTTGTTTTATTTAATTATACTATAGTGCCTCAATTTATCTCATTTTTAACTTTAACATATAATTGTTATTAAAAAATTTGCTCTTTTTTAAGATTTATTTCTTTTTCAATCTCTAATAAATCCAAATGAAATTTGATCAAGAGAAAGGAAAATTCATTGGAATAATAAGAATGAGTTTTATCTTATTTTTTTATTTTTTTAACAATCAAGGGTGTTACACGGGATCACCATAATACCTTCAAATGTTGCTTTCCTATAAAATATATCTCTTTTCTTCAAATTGTTTTCTTTGATTTGACAATACTACTATGTAACTCAAAATTTAGCCTCAAGTGAAATTAACACTACTTCAATTTGAATTGGTTATGCTTTAATACATATTTACTTTATATTAACATATTAATTTTTTGTTGTTTATTCTTATTTATTTAAGTAATTATTTGCAATTACAAGGGAATGTTTGATTAAAATGAAACAAACATGTTTAAACATGTCCTAATGAGCCCTATCATACTAAATATATATATATATATATTTATATTATAAATTTTATTTTCTAAAATTTTAGCATATTTTATAATATATTTTTATCACACCTAGTTTAATAACATCAGATGTATTGTTCAATCTTATTATTATTTTGGACTTTTATTTTCTTGTATAATTTATTTTATTTTTCCTTTTTTTAAAATTTAATTATATAATATTTGTAAAATTTCTCTAATTTTAACTATTTTATATTGAGTTAATATTAAAATGATAATATTCTATTATTTTTTGTTTTTTAATTTGATAATTTATAGAAATTCGAAATGTGGTCTTACGAAGATGAAACAAATAAAACGAGCGTAATGATCTTTGTTACTATTTGAGCTCTTTTGGTATATTTTGTCACTAAAGAAATACATAATTAAAAATAATAAAAAAATATTATTTTAATGTTTGGGAAATATATGTTAAAGTAAAAATGAGGTAAATTGAAGCAATGAAATAACAAAATCAAAAGAAATTAAGTACAAATGGAAATGACTCATAAATAATTTAAAAATCATAACAATAATTTAAGGGTATACGAGTAAAAATTTTATTGATTAAATCACATCGAGCTGGGTCTATAAAGTTTCTGTCATCTTGATATTTCTTTATTTGCTGTTGCTATAAATAACAAAATAAAATAGGTATAAAAAATATTAAATTATTTTTTAATATTGAGTAAACATATATTGAACCTAAATGAGAAAAATTGAAGAAATTAAACATAATCAAATAAAATGATGCAAACATCACACAGGAAGAAATAAGAGTTTCATGGTAAATTAAAAACTTCTTACCAAACAATTTGAACATACGAGATTAATTGTTTCGCAAATTTCCATTCCAAGGTACTAAGGACATCAAGCTTAAAATCCTTGAGCATCAAAACAAGTACAAATAGAAATTTTCTAGGAACTGTGCTAAATCCTTAAAAAATAAAATATTTAAAGAAGTTAGAGTAACATAGTTATGTAGCCTAATAAAATAAAAAAAATTGAAAATGTTATAAACATTGTAGGAAATTTTTTTTGTAGGGTATTAAAACTATTGAGCATAACATCCACAATAATCAAATATGATACTAATTTAAACTTTCAGAAAGTGTTCCAAAAACTTGTAAAATAAAATACTTAAAATAACAAAATAAAATACTTAATTTGAAAAAAATTAACTAGAGAGTCGAATGAATGATTGTGTCAACTTAATTGGACTACGTTTAGCACTATTGCAAGTTACAAAACTAGATAGGCTTAAATATTTATAAGTTTCTATTTAATATTAAGAAAATATTTAGTAAAGCTTAAAATAGATAAATTGTTGAAATGTAATATGACTAAATCAATGGGATGCTATTTTCAAAATAAAGATCAATTAGAGTTTAATAGGAACATAACAAATTCAAATAAAAGCATTTAAAGAAACAAGATATATTGTATGAGAAATTTATATTCTATAAAATTTAAGGGATCTAAACATCAAAAAAATATTTAAAAATATAAAACTTAAAAATTTAATTTGGTAGAGTTCCTAAAAAAATTTCCAATGACATTTGTTTCATTTGATCACATATCAATTTGAATTTCTTTGAATTGCCAAAAAAATAAACATAACTAATGATAAAGTTTTATTTTAATATTAAATAATTATATTTTAAGTCAAAAATAAGAAAAATTGAAGCAATCTAGCATGACAAAATTAAAGTAACATAAATTTCACAAGAGAGGCGATTCGGAGACACATTATAATATGACCAATTTAATGTAACAAAATTACATTGAATGAAATAAGTTGTACAAGAATATAGCAATCAAAGCGCTAGAGAGTGAGTGTAGCATGCTCGATTGTCAAATTAGATACATATCAAAATGTAACTTAAAGAACACAAAATCAAAGAAAATGAAATATTTAAAAACTATAAAAAATAATAAAAAAATATTAAAAAAATTATTATTTTAAATCTAGCAATATATATTAAAGTTAAAATAAGACAAATCAAAGTAATATAATATAAGAAATTCAAAGACATGTAAAGTTCACAAAAAGGGTTAATTCGTGTTTTGAAGTAATGCAACAAAATCTAAATGAAACATTTGAAAAAAGATTGTACATAAAAGTTAGACTAAAAAAAATTTAGAGTTGTTTGTAATACCAATGAATGAAAAATCTTTTATGAATCAAAATGTTTAGGAAATCAAGATAGAAACCTAAAAAGTACATGATATTAAAATATTAAAAATGTTTGTTTAATTGGATAGAGCTCATCGAGATGAGTTCGTTGATGATTGTTTCTTCTTGATTGGACCTCATTTTTTATTATTACAAATTACTAAATTAAATAAGAATAAAAACCAATAAATTATCATTTTCATATGAAGTAAATTTATGCTAAAGTTGAAATAAGAAAAATTTAAGCAATTTAATATACCTAAATCATAATAATTTAAAGGTCTCACAAAGGGGGAATATGAGTGCACTTGTGATATAACCAATTCTATTAAGGAACTTGTTAGAAAAGGAATATTGTAAATAAAAATTTTTATTCTTAGATACTAAGGAGATCAAGCATGACATTATTGATCATCAAATAAGATATGAACAAAAATGTTTTGAACAATATTCTTAAATAATAATAATTAAAATATTTAAAGATATAAAAATTAATATTTAATTTAAAGAGGTTATTAAGGCTATTCAAATGGCATTTTTCTTATCACCATCAAATCTCATTCAAAATTACTCAAAGAAATGAATGGGTGAACAAGAGAGAATTGGAGTTTCATAGTAATATATCCTAATGAAAGTGAAACATTTAAAAAAATAAGATAAATCATGTGAGAAATTTATGTTTTAAACATGGCCAAAGGATAGAAAATAAAAAATTCAAAAATATGAAATTTAATATTTAATTGGATTGAGCCTATTGAGCTGAGTTAAATGAAATTTATTTCGTCTCCTTTAGAAATTTAAGAAATATACATTAAAATTTTAACTGAATAAATTAAGATAATATAATATAACTAAATAAAAGTGATTTATTTGTCACAAAAGAGGAGAATTTATAATCCTAAAGATATATGCAATGAAAGTGAAACTTTTGAAAAAAATGAGATAAATGTTATAGAAACATTACATACCAAAGTGCTATAAATATCTAGTATAACATTTATGAGTGCTAAACTACATAAAAATCAAAATATTTTATAAATCGTGTAAAAATAAAAATATAAAAAAAATATTAATCTAAGAATTTAATTGTATAAATCGAGTCAAGTGTCAAACAATCTTTATTTCATCTCGATTTGACCTCATTTAGAAATGCTAAAAATTAACAAAGAAAAAAATCATAAACATTAACAAATAATTATTTTAATATCATGCAAATAAATATTAATCCTGAATAAGGTAAATTAAAGTAATAAAATATAGCTAAATCACTATAATTTGAAGATCACATTGGAGAAAATTTGCGGTTATATAATGATATAGCAAAATAAATGTGAAACGTGAGAAGATGCAAGTTTAATGGGTAAGTTAGACTTCAATATAGAAATAAGATCAAGTGTTACAACCTCACTCATCAAATTAGATACAAAATAAAATACCTCGTATGGTGTTGCAAAATTCAATATGGTATGTAAAAATAAAAAAGTATGTTCAATTCAAGAGAATTTACAGAGATGATTCTAACAACATTTTTTTCACCTTGACCAAACTTCATTTCAAATAAATGCTATTTTCTAAAGCAAATCTACATCAACAATAACAAATTATTGTTTTAATGCCAGACATATATATGTTAAATCAAAAAAAAGTTTAATTGATGTAATGTTATACAACTAAATTTAAATAAATCAAAGATCACACAAGAGGAGAATTAGAGTTTTGTAGTAATACATAAAAATAAAATCAAAACATTGAGAGAAATGAAAAACATTATATGGTAACTGACATTCTAAAATGCTAAGATCATGTAATATCTTGATGATTGAATAAGGTACAACATAAATTAACATAAAATATTTAAAAAATATAAAAATAATAATTTAATAACATAAAGGTCATTTTCATGAGTGTGATGACATATGTTTCATCTTGATTGCAACTTTTTTCGAATAATTGTTAATTACCTAAATAAATTGTCCATAATAATAATAAATTATGATTTCATTGCATAGTAAACATATTCTTAATATCGAATGATATAAAATAAAGCTTAGCAATATAACAAACTCAAAGCATTGTAATGATCACACAAGAGGTGAATTAGTTCTTTATTGCAATATAATTAAATCAATGCAAAACTTTTGAAGAAAAGTGATAAATTGTACAAAAAAGTTCATTAATAAGATGCTTAAAAATTATTTTTGTTTAGTCTTTTTTAATTTCATAATTCATTGTAATTTCAAATGAGTATAGATTAAGACATAACCAACATAATTTGACTTTCCTTGAACAATGCTTTCTAACTAAAAATTTATTTTTATTTGTAAATAACTTTTCAATGTATTTTCAAGTATTACAAATCATTTTCATTTGCAAGTGATTTTATGATTAAGGATGTCACACACAGTCTCCTTAATATCATGGAATGAGACTTATTGAATATATCTTAGTTTTTTAAATATTTTACATTGATTTGCTTATATTTTTATGAAACTAAAAGTCTAATTTTGTGTGACCATAACATCATTTGATTTTGTTATGTTGCACTACTATAATTTCTCTTTTTTTTGCTTCAATATGTGTTTCCTGAGTATTGAAATAATAATTTATTCTTATTTAAGATTATTTACTTTGATAATTCATAGTTATTAAAAATCACATAAGATCAAGTAGAAATAGGCAATGTTTGGCTCATCTAAATGTGTTATATAAAATTTAATATTAATTTTTATATTTTTAGATATTTTTTTAACTTAATTTTTTGCACACTTACTTATACTTTTTTATTTGTATCTCATTTAATGATCAATGATAATATACTTTATATCTTAAGGCTCTAAGAATGAGACAATCTCCAATAATTTATCTTTTTTATTTCACATCAATTTTTTTAAATTACTATGATATTCAAAACCATGTGTCATGTGACATTTACAATGCTTCAATATATATTTTTGTTAAAATTAAAAATATAAATTTTTTATTTTTAATACCTATTTATATTGGAATTTGATAGATATTAAAAGTTACCATGATTTATGAAACTAATATTGTTGGAGTAATCTTGAGTAGCTCTATTAAATTAAAGATTTATTTTTTTGTTTTTTTTAATTTTTTTCTAACTTTTTAATTTTTAATATTATGTTTAATTTTTTTTCCTAATTTTAGGATTTATAATATTTTACCCAAGTACCTTAGTATTTTGGAACACAACTTTTCTTAACAACTTATCCGCCTATTTAGTGACATTTACATTACCTATATTTGGATAAATTATATCACTTAAAATCATTTCAACTCAAACATTGTCTTGATATTAAAATATTTTTTTAACAATTATGCTGATTTAGTTACCTCTTTTGAAAAATTCAAAACGAATCTAATTCAGATGAAAATAACATTCTTAGACTCTCTTAGTTAGTTCTATCAAATAATTTTTTTGTTTTTTATTTTTTTAACATTTTATTATAAGGTTTTTTCAACCTTTATGAATCATGTAAATTTGTCCATGACTTGATGATTGACAGCATTGCACTCAATGACCGTTGTATTTAGCAAAGCAACTTTACTCTATAATTTATCTCATTTGTCCAATTTGTTTGTCTTTGAATTAGTTATTTTACTATAATTTACATCATTTTTATTTTGGTACATTAAAAATTTTTGATTTCTTTATTTAAATTTTAATATTAATATATATACATATATTTAGTTAAGGAAAAAATAATAATTTAGTATTATTTATTTTAGAAATTTATAGTAATTCAAAATAAGTGTTGGCACAAATGAATCAATGTCAATTTAGTAATCTTGACAAGTTCTATCAAAATATTTATTCCTTTTAAATTTTTTTTACACATTTTATTATTAAGCTTTTGTGATGTTCAAGGAGGGAGTTTTATTTGTACCTAATTAGATGTTTACGAATGTTACACACATTGTTCCAAATATATAGAAATGTAGCTTTACTATGTAACATACCTAATTACTTGAAAATGTTTTTCTTGATTTTGTTACATTAAAATGAAACTCCAAATCTTTTCTTATGACATCATTAAATTACTTTTATCTTGTTGCATTACATTGCTTCAATTTTTCTCCTTTAATATTTATTATTATTTTAATTAATACTAAATTAAAATTTTATTATTATTTATTCTAATTCATTTTGGTATTCCTTAATAATTAGAAATGACATTCGATGGAGACGAAACAAACAATATCAAACTACTTTTAATGACCTCTATCAAAATAAAAAAAATATTTTTATAATTTTAGATATTTTACTCAAAATTTTTTTGCAAACATTATAAGTCAACTTGACTTGAACAATATTTGATAATAAAGGATGTTGTGGTTAATCTCCTTAGCATTATGAAATAAAACAATTCCAAATAATTTAAATTATTTCTTAACTTTTTTGCTTTTATCTGGTCATATTGTTATGTAACTATTCCAAATGACTTTTTTAGAATTGATTTATCGAATTACATAATATTCTTTTTTTTTTAAACATATATTCATTGCTGTGTTGGCAAGCTTTGCAATTAATTTTAAGTCCAAATCTTTCTTATGAGACGCTTAAATTTCTATTATTTTGTTTTATTACGTTGCTTCAATTTATCTTTTTTCACCATTGATATATATTTATATAGTATTTAATTAATATTTTATTATTATTTATGCTTGTTTTCTTGTATAATTCATTGTAATGCCAAACAAGGTCTAATTGATATATAATAAATGTTGTTGGCCAAGTCCCACATAGTTTTAAAGGATTAAACTTTAATTTTTATATTTTAATTTTTTTTAATTTTCTAGTGTTATGCCATGTTCTGTGACAGTTTAATCTATGACTCATTTAATGATTTAAGATATTACATTCATTGTCTTTAGTACATTCGAATGTAATTTGTTAGCATAGTTTATCTCATTTGCTAAAAAGTCTCTCCTTCGATTTAGTTATATTACTATAAAACTTTAATTCTTCTCTTTTGAAATCTTCACATCATTTTGATTTAATTATATATCAAAACTTCAATTATTCAATTAGAAATTTAATATACATACTGTCTAATATAAAGTTATCTTTCTTTTATTAGTTATGCATTTTTAATTTTGTTATTTTGAAGAAATTCTATACAAGGTCTGATTAAGAAACAAATCATTAGTAAACTCATCATAATGGGCTCTAATAAATAAATAATATTTTGTAATTTTTAATTTTTTATTCTCTAAAGGATTTGTGTTTTGTGAGACATTTAGATTCTTACCAGATTTTATAATCAAGGGTGTTACACTCAATCCCCTTAGTATCTTGGAAAGCAACTTTTCTTAATAATTTAACTCGTTTCTTCAATTATTTTATTTAGTTATATTAATGTGTAACTTTTATTTTATTTCTCATGTGCCCTTTATATTTGTTTTATTTATTATATTATTTTACTGAAATTTTATTATTACAAATTGAATATATATTTTTGTTAAATTAAAATAATAGTTCATTATTATTTATGTTTATTTTTTTATTAGTTGTAATTATTTAAAATGAGGTCTAATTGTGATAAAACAAGTACTATTTCATTTAAGTCATTGACTTTTATCAAATTAAATATTTGTTTTTTAAATTATAAAGTTTTTTTTTTTTTTTTTGCATGCATTTTTGGGCATTTCAAATTTTACATAACATGATGATAGAGGATTGTACACTTCTACACCTTAGTGTCCTTCAATGCAACTTTCCCATGTTATCAGTTATATTTTTAAAATGTTTTTAATTTACTTTTTATATATTACTATGAAACAAAAATGTTATTCTCATGTGATCAGATAATCATATGATTTGGTTAAATTATATTGCATTAGTTTATCTAATTTTGACTTTAATAAATATTTACTTCATAATTAAAAAAAAGTTATATATTATATATTTTTTTTTAATTTTTTTAATTTTTAAATAATTATAAATGAGGTTCATGTGAGATGACATAATTATAGTATGACTCATGTTGATAAGCTCTATCGAGTCAAGTAATTGCTCTCATGTTGATAAAAGTTTTTTATTTTCTCTTGATTTTGCGTAATATACAAGATAGTTGGAGCCATACATGATTTAATGATAAAGCATGCTATGATCAATCTCCTTAGTATATTGGAGTTCAACATTCCTATATAAGTTGTCAAATTTTCTTAAATTTCTTGCTCTAATTTCTTTGTGTTGTTATGGGACTTTGAATCCATGACATTTACACTAATTGATAATTTTATATTACATTTCTTAATTCTATTTTACTTCATTACTTATATTTATTTAAATTATTTTAAGATAATAATTTAGTAGTTTTTTTATTAAATTTTGTATTTAATAAAAAAATTAAATGTAGTTTGAGTTAGATAAGGTAAACAACATTACACTAATCTAGATTAGTGCTATTAAATTACACAATTTTTTTTAATTTAATTATTTTATTTTCTTTTTTTTTTGGCATGTTTTATAGGACTTTTTTATCAGTATAGGTTTTAATGATCATGGGTATTACAATTGAGCACTTTAGCATTAGTAATGCCACATAGTTTGCCATATTTCATCATATCCTATAATTTGATTTTGTCATTTTATTATCAAACTCTCATTGTTCTCTAGAATGGTTTTTTTATCACTATGATTTGTTTTATTATAGTACTTCAATCTAGCCTTAATTATACTTTAATATTTAATTACTTCATGTTAAATAACGAATATATTTTTATTTATTCATATTAATAGGGAACCTCCAAGAAACTTTTAATGCTTTTTTATGAATAAAACGAAAACTTGGTAGAACTTGTCTTAATGTGCTCTACCAAACATGTTATTTTTAATATGAAAATAATGTTGTTATACTAATTTTTATTAGTACTAAAAAATTAATTATTCTTTACTTTATTTTTTAAGTATTTTGTTGAGAGTTTTTTATGCTTTATGTAACATTTTGCTAATACATAATTTGATGGCCATGGAAGTTACACTCAATCTCTATACTTTACTCCTTATAATTTATTACTATCATCTGGTTATTTTAATATGTTACTGAATATCTAATAACAGGTTACTTGTGCATTTAATTCATTTTTTTAGCTTACATTACTTCATTTTAACCTCAATATAAATTTAATTATTATTTTGAAATTATTTTTGCTAATTTGCATTATTAATTCACAGTAATTCTAAATATGGTTTCAATACGATTAAACATATATCATTTGACTCATTTAGATGAGCTTTATTTAATCAAATATTTTTTTATAATTTTAGAAATTTTTTATTCTAAGCTTTGGGCATGCTTTATAAGTCTTTTTCATTTATAACTTATTTGGCAATAGATGATGGTACATATCATGCACTTAATATTTTGGTATTCAACTATCCCATAAAACTTGCATTATTTCTTTAAATATTTTTCTTTGACTTGGTTAGAATATAATATAACATAAAAACTCATTCCATGAGATTTTTACAAGACCTTGATTTAGCTATATTATATTATTTAAAATTATCTAATTTCAACTTTTTTATATATATATAATTATGTAGTACTTAGTATAAAATAAATAATTTTTTCTTATTTATGCTTATTTAATTCGGCCATTTTCAATAATTCAAAGAGATTTTTAAATGGTGAAAAGCAATATCATTGGACTCTTCTCGATTTCTATCCATGTAAATATTCGTCATTAAATTTCAAAATTTTTAATTTTTTTTGCTTGCTTCACATGAAATCTTCAATCATACCTAATTTGGAGATTAATAAGTTCATTCAAATTGCCTTATTATCATGGAATGCTATTTTTTACAATTTATCTCATTTTTTAAATTCTTTCATGTTGATTTGGTTATTTTGCTCTCATACTCAAAATCTCTTATTATTTTTCCATTAAATCATCTCCATTTGGTTAATCTTCTTTGTTTCAACTAATCTCTTTTTAGAAATAATATATATTTATTTAATTTTATTAAAATGATTTATTATTAGTTATACATATATACTTTGATAATTTGTGATAGTTGTAATTGATATCTGATTGAGAACAAACAAACATCATTAAACTTGTCTCAATAACCTCTATCAAATTAATTATTCATTTCTATAATTTTAAATAATTTATGTTTAAGTATTTTAGCATTTTTTATGAGATATTTCATAAATGTTTCACTTAATATATTTATTATCCAAAAAAGCATCTTTTACTTATAATGTGTTGCATTTGATTTGGTTTTATTCCTTTTAACTCTAAATAACCTCTCGTTCAAAGTTTGCATCAATTTTTACATTATAATAAATTCTTTATTTTTTTGTTTTTTAAATTTTAAATACTAAAAAAATATTTCATTATTACGTATGCTAATTTTCTTAAAAATTATTAGTAATTCAAAATGAACTTTGATTTAGATGAAAGAAATTTAGATGGTATAATCTCAATTGGAACTATCTAAGGAAGTATTGTTTTTTATTTTTAAAAATATTTTATTTTCAAAGGTTTCAGTTTATTTTACAAATATTTTGATTTGGTTAGATTTGATGATTAAAAATACTACATTTCCACTCCTTAGCATCTTGGAATGCAGCATTTTGTATAATTTGTTTTACTTCTTAAAATATTCATTTTATTTTGTTTATGAATAAGTTAATCTAAATCTCCTCTTGTGTGGTAATTACATTGCTTTATTTTCATCTCATTTTAGCATTAATAATTATTTTCTGAATGTTAAGACCATAATATGTTAATATTTATAATAATTTACTTTCTAATTCTTAAAAAATCCAGGAAAGGTTTAATTTATATGAAACAATGACTCATGCAAAAAAGCATTATAAAAAAATTAATTTCTTTTTTTTTTAAAAATATTTATTTTTTATGGTTTTTTACGCATTATTGAGTCACCTTAATTTATTCTATTTTTATGATCCGAAATATTGCAATGAATCTTTGTACTATGTTAGAATGTAATTTTCAAATATTATTTATTTAATTTCTTTAATGTTTTTCATTGATAAATTTATATTACTATGGAACTCTAATTATATCATCCTATTACCTTAGCATCTCTTTGATTAGTTTTATTATTTTATTCAATTTTTTTTTCATTTTAGTTTTTTATTTGTTAACATAACATTAAAATAATCTTTTATTTTTATTATGCTCAATTTTTTTTAGTAATTTTTAGAAATTCCAAGAGTGCTCTAAGAGACAAGGCAAATGCCATCGAACATAAATTTATTAGTTTTATCCAATTAAATATTCATTTTTCGTATTTTTTAGATTTTTTATTCTCCAGGGTTTTGTCATGCCTTGCGATATATTTTGATTTTTTACATGTTTAACAATCGATGAGATTAATCGTAATCTCCTTATTTGATTTGAACTATAAATATCTTATGAGGTGTACTTTACATAACTTTTATTAGCTAATATAAGAGTGCATTATTTTTTTTATTTTGGAAGTCTTACATATTTATTTAAAAATTCAAATATTAAGTTGTTATTATTAATACTTATTTACTTTTTTAATTTACTAGTTTTCTAAGCATGGCATAATGTAGATGAAACAAACCTTGTTGGACTTATCTCAACGAGCTGTATGATATTTTTGTTTTATTTTTATTATTAAAATTTTTTATTTTCAATTTCTTTGTTATGACTTATGAGATATTTCAATTCATATCACATTTAATGATCATAGTGACATAGTTGATCTACTTAGTATTTTTTAATATATACTTAATGTATAATTATCTTAGTTCTAGAAGGCTTTTGCTTTGAGTTAGTTGTTGTACTATCTAAAATCAAATATCCTCTTATTTTATCTTTAAATTGCTATATTTTTGGAAGATTACATTCCCCTAATTTATCTAACATTAGCTTTATAATATATTTACGTAATCTTAAAATAATAATTATTTTATAATTGCACTTATTTTCTTTAAAAAGTCATAGTAATTCAAAATGAGGTTCAATAGACACAAAAAACATTATCGTTAGACTGTTCTCGACAAGCTGCACCAAATTAGAGAATCATTTTCATATTTTTTAGGCATTTTATTTTCTATCATTTTAACAAATTTTATAATATATTTCAATTAACACATGATGGATTAAAAATATTATAATCAATCTCTTTACCATTTGGAATGCAATTTTCAAGTACAATTTCTCCTATTTCTTCAATGTTTTTGCTTTAATCTTGTTATTTAACAACGAAACTCCAAATCTATTATCATGTGAAAATGCAATGCTTTTATCTTTTATATTACATTAACATAATTTATCTTGCTGAATGTTTGTTGTATATCTTGTTAACGATATAAAAGTCACTTATTATAATTTATTATCATTTAATATTTAATTTATAGTAATTTGGAACAAAGTCCAAGAGAGATGAAACAAATGTTATTTGATCCAATTCAATGAGCTCTATTCAATTAGATTTTGAATTCAACATATATTTAAATATTTTATTTTTTTAAAGATTTAAAGTAGTTTTGAGAATATTAATTGATGCATTTTGTGATCTATATTATTAAACTAAATTTATTGGGTACTTGTGACATGCAACTTTCTCATAAATTTATGTCATTGTTTTTAATGTTTTCCTTTTTGTTGGTTATATTACAATTAAACTGCAATTGTACTCTCCTTGACCTTTACACTACTTAGTTTTATGTATATTATGTTGCCTTAATAACTCCTTTTTAAGCTTTATTATATATTTACATAACATTAAAAAATTACTTTTATTTTTCCTTTTTTATCATGGTAATTTAAAGTAATTCCATAGGACTTCTAATAAAACTAGATCAAACTTTATTACACTTGTCTTGATGAGCTCTATCCCATTAGATATTTATTTTATTTCTTTTGAACATCAATTTCTTATGGTTTGGCATTCTTTACATGTAATTTAAATTTGTGCCAAATTTGGTTGTCAAGGATGTAACACTTGATCTTCCTTGTATCTTGGAATGCAACATCCTCTAATAATTTATTCAATTTCTTAAAATTTTTTTCTTTGAATTTAATATTTCGAAAAACTCTAAATCTATTTTTTTATGGCCTTTAAATCATTTTGTTTTTCTTATATTACATTGCATCAATTTATCTCATTTCAATTTTAAAATATATTCACATAATATTAAAATAGAACTTTAATTATATTTATACTTACTAAATTTGGTAATTTATGGTAATTGAAGACTTGGTTTGCTCAAGATGAATTAGATGTAGTTGGAATCATGCTGATGAGTCTTATCCAATTAAAAATACATTTTAAATTTTTAAATATTCTCTTCTTTTTTTATTTTTGTATTATAGTTAGCAACACTACACTTGATCTCCTTTCTATCCTAAAATTAACTTTTCAATAAAATTTGTCATATTTCATCAATGTTTTCTATTTTATTTGGTTATAACACTATATAAATCTAAATTTCATGTTATGTAACAAATATATCACTTTGAATCAATTATATAACATTGCTTATATTTAAAATTTTAAATTATTTTATTTTTTTAATAACATTATCATTTTTTAAGAAATTTAAAATCATGCTTAATTTTATGGCCAAGGATGTTACTTTAGATAATTTTAATATCTTGTAATACCAATTTTTCATACAATTTAACATATTTATTAAAAATTTCACTTTTGACTTTTTGTAATGGAACTCAAATTTAGCTCTATTGTGACCTCCACATTATGTTTATTTGATTATATCACATAGCTTCAATTTATGTCATATATGATATGTTATATATTCACATAATGATTAAAATAATCATTTATTATTATTTTGGTTGATCAACCCTTGTAATTCAAAGTACTTCAAAATAAGGATCTAATCGAGATGAAATAATCAACATTTGAGCCACCTTGGGAATCTCTATCAAAGTACATATTCAATTGTAATGTTTGGTATGTGTTATTTTGATTTGTATCTAATTTGACTGTCAAAAAAGTTACTCTAGCTCTCTTTAGTATCTTGGAATGCACTATTCCCATACACTTTCTTTAATTGGATATATTTTTTTTATTTTTTAATTTTTGTTTATTATTGTGTAACTCTAAATACATTACTTTGAGAAATTCAAAATTTGTTTGATTTAGTTTTTTATAATACTTCAATTAATCTCATTTTAGCACTAATATATATTTATATAAAATTAAAACTAAAGCATTAGTGTTTGTGTTTATTTATTTTGGTAATTCATAATAATTCCCATTAACATAAAATCAAGATGAAACAAATATTATTAGACTCACTTCAATAGGCTATATTCATTTTTAAATTTTTAAACTCTTATTTTGATTGGCTTGCACAACATTAATGAGTTACTTTGATTTATACCAGATTTAATGATAGAGGATTTTTCACTCAATGCCCTTGGTATATTGGAATGTCTGTCACCAAAAATTTTCCTCATTTTTCATGTTCTTTTGCCTTAATTTGAATATTTTAAAATGAAACTCAAATTTTCTTCTCATGTGGTATTTTCATCACTTTGTTTATGTTATATTACATCACCTAATAAAATCTCATTTTAGCTTTAATATACATTTAGTTAATATTTGAATAATAATTTTTCATTATTTTTTGATTTAACTTTTTAGTTTGTTGTAACTTCAAAAAATGTCCACTTCAAAAAAACAAAGTTTTATGCACTTTTTTAGATTGGGTTGAATTAATTGAATAATCATTTTTAAATTTTAAATATTTTTAATTTTCATAGCTTTGGAAGACTCTATGAGATGTTTTTATTTGTACCTATTTTTATGGTCTAAGATGTTAGTTTGTACTACTTAGTATCTTGTAATAATATTTTTTTATACATATTATCTGATTTATTCTAATTTTTTGTTCTGAATTAGTTATATTTCTATTGAACTCTAGCTCACATCACGTGTAACTTCTCATATGACCTTCTTAACACATTGAGGCTTTAATATATATTCACATAATACTAAAAAAATAAGTAATTATTTTTTATAATTCTTTACTTTGGTATTTGATAATAATTGAAAACAAGGCCTGATTGAGATGAAAGGAACATCATTGGACCCTTCTTAAGGAACACAATCTAATTAAATATTCATTCTTAAAATTCAATTTAGTTTATTCATATGGTTTTGGCATGCCTTACGAGTTATTTTCACTCATCAGATTTAACTATGAAGAACATTACTATAAATTCCCTGGTGTCATGGAATGCTACTTTCTTTTTCAATTTATCTTATATCTTCAACTTTTGAACTTTGATTTGTTTTTATTATATTGTAAGTCATAAATGCATGTCATGTAGCATATACATCACTTTGATTTTGTTATATTACATTGCAACAATTTATCTTTTTTGGGCTTACTTTTGCAATTTACGACAATTTCAAACAGTGTGATAAAACAGCAATGGTTGATAGTCCTTTTTTGACGAGATCTGTGCAACTAAAAATTAATTAAATGTTTTTAATTTCTATCATTTTGTTATAGTTTATGATTTTTTTTGGTTAAAATTTGGTATGATATTAATGATGTTGGACTCAGTCTCCATAGTATCATGGAATGTGACAACTCTAAAAGTTTATCTAATTTCTTCAAAGTTTTTACTTTGATTTCATTATATTACTAAGAAACGCTAACTCTTCTGTTGTGTGACATTTATCTAACTTGTATTAGGTTAAATTATGTTACTTCAATTTTTGACATCTTAATTTTAACATATATTTTATAAGATATCAACATAACATTTTTTTATTATTTCCTTTTTAATTTGTTTATTCATAATAATTGAAAATGGGGCCCAATGGAAAAAAATCAAATGTTATTTTACCAATCTTTATGAGCCATATCAAATCAAGTATTCATTTTTTTATTTTCCTAATTATTATTTTCTTGTGTTTTTTGGCATGCCTTAAAGAAATTTTTGATTTGCATATCATCTGAAGGTTGAGAATGTTGCATTTCATCTCCATAGTATCAAGAAGTGTAGCTTTCTTAACAAATTTATCTCATATCTTCAAATTCCCTTCATCATCAAGATTTGGTTATATTAGATTGCTTTAATTTATTTCTTCTCAACATTAACTTGTATTTATTAAAAATTACAATAACTATTTAATATTTTGTACTTAAATATTTTTGCAATTTGCAAATGTTTATTACATTATCCAAACAAAACAAACCAAATGTCATCGGACTCATCTCTATGAGATCTGTCCAATTTCATATTCATTCCATTATAATGAAATATTTAATTTTCTATGATTTCAATATTTTTGTGAGCAATTATGAACCATACCTTATTTGGTGAATATGCTTTCACCTAATCACCATAGTTTCAAGCAATGCAACATTTGCCTATAGTTTATCTTATATATTCTGTTTTTTTCTTTTATTTTATTGTGTAACTATATTACTCTAAATCTCCTCCCCAATGGCTTTTACTATGCTTTGGCTTGGTTATATTTATTACCTAAATTTACCTCATGTTAGATTTAATGTATATTTACGTCAAATTTAAAAAATATTTTTTTATTAATTATTGTTATATACTATTATAATTCATAGTAATTCCAAATGATATTTGATCGGGAAAAAATAAACATAATTAAACTGATATAAACTTGTGAAATTAAATTAAATATTAATTATTATGTGCTTTAAATCTCTTCTTTTGCTATTATTATATCACCTTTTTTGGCTTATATTACATTAACTCAACTTATCTCATGCCATCTTTCATATATATTTATTAAATTTAATAAAATACTTTATTGATTGTTATGTTGATTCTTCTTGCAATTCACATCAATTCAAATGAAATCCAATGATGACGAAAAAGATTTCATTACATTTTCCATAACATTCTATTGAATTAAATATTCTATTGTATACTTTAAAATATTTTATTTTCTAATGTTTTTGTATGCTTTCAGAGATATTTTGATTAATCAAAAATTTGATAAATGAGAATGTTACACTCAATCACTTTTTAATAGAATTATTCTTTCCAAAAATTCCATTGCAATTTCATCAAATATTTTGCTTTGATTGGCTATATAGTATAAAACTCTAAATCATCTATAATGTTACTTTTATATTATATTAATTTTTTTTATTGTATAGCTTTATTTGATTTCATTCAAAATTTATTAATCTTTTACTTAAAAATAAATTTATAATTTATTACTATTTATTCTAATATATTTTGGCAATTTATAGTATTTGAAAATGAGGTTTAATTAACATTAAAAAATAATCATTAGAAATATCTCAATGAACTCTATCTAACTAAATATTTTTTTCTGTTTTTAAATATTTTCTTCTCGAAAAGTTCCAAACATTTTGTGAGCCATTTTTTGGTACCTCATTTGCTGGTTAGGCATAATACGCATGATCTCCTATGCATCTTGAATTGTAACTTTTCTTATAATTTAGTTGTTTTCTTGAATTTTTTCTTTTTATTTGTTTAAATTATAAAGTAAACTTAAATCTCCTCTCCTACCATATTTGCATTATATTTAATAAGTTTTATTAGATTATAATACTTTTTTTATTACACATTTAGACATATATTTGCTTAATATTGAAAAATATTTTGTTATTTTTTGTGCTTAAATTGGTAATTGGAAATAATTTTAAATGAGGTCCAATCAAGAAAAAGAAAACATTATTGAGAAAGTCTCATTCAGCTCTATCTAAAGAAATATATTTTTTTATTTTTTTAAATATTTCATATCTTGTTATTTTGGGGTGTTTTATGAGATATTTTGATTCATATGAATTTCGATAGTTGTGGATATTACACTTGAACTTTGTTTTTCTAATACAACTTTTTTATTCAATTTATTTCATTTATTTAAATCTTTTTCTTTGATTTGGATATATTGCTACACCACTCTATATCTTCCCCTATATGACTTTTACAATTCTTGGATTTAGTTTTTTTGAAGTGCTTTAATTTATTTCATTTAGTTTCAATACATAAAAACTTAATATTTAACTAGTAATGTATTATTATTTATGTTTATTTATATTTATAATTAATAGCAATTCTAAATGATGTCTAATCGAGATGAAACACAATTGCCTAAAGTCAACTTAATGTGTACTATCAAACTAATCATTCATTTATAATTTTTTGGTTATTCTTCCCTTTGTTTTGCCATATTTTATAAAATCTCTTTATTCTTAAAGGATTTTCATAATGTAGATATTAAACTCATTATCCTTAGTATATTAAATTTGTACTTTTTAAAAAAGTTTGTGATTTTTCCTAAAATTTTTTCTTTAATTTTGTAATAAACTATAAAGTAGGATTTTGATTATAATGATTATTTTAATATATTTCAATCAAAATTTAATATATATTCTCCTAAATCAAAAATAATAAATATTATATTTATAGTTATTTAATTTTTTAATTCATTATAATTTGAAATGATGTCTAATCAACATGACACAAACATTATTAGAGTCATCACGATGAGCTAAATATATTTAATTGTTTATTTTTACTATTTAATTATTTTATTTCTTGTAATTTTGCATGTTTTCTTATTTAATTTATTTTGTATCTAATTTGATGATAGATGATGTAAAATGTAATCACCTTAATATTGTGGAACATAAAATTCTCATTCAATTTATCTTATTCCTTTATATGTTTCACCTTTATTTTTGTATTTTACTAAGTAACTTAGTATCTCCTTTCATTTGAAAATTATATAACAATGATTTTGTTGCATTTTTTATTTTTTGTTATTTTTATTTTATATTTAATATATATTTACTTGATATTTAAACAATAGTTTTTATTACTTTTGTACATTTTAGTTTGTAATATAAATAATTCAAAATGAGGATTTACTAAGTTAAAACATGTCCTTGGACTCATTTGAACAAGTAATATCTAATTAATAATTGATACCTAGTTTTAAAAATAATTTATTTTCCATGGATTTGGAATGCTTTGCTGCAAATTTTATTTTCTTCTTGATTCGATAATAATGTATGATATTATATTTGATCATTTTATGATCTCGTAATGTAATTTTTTCATACAATTTATTTGATTTTTTTATTTTTGTTAGTTATATTACAATGTAACTATAAATCCCTTTTCATATGCCACCTAAATCATTTTTTTTGTTATATTATATATCTTTAACTCATCTCATCTTAGTTTTAATATATACTTAATATTATGATATTTTTATTGATGTTTAATTAATTTGGTAATTGAAAGTAATTCTGAACAAGGTCCAATCAAGAGTAAACAAATGTTGTTGGTCCCTTCTTGACAAGTCTTATCTAATTAAATATTAATTTTTTTAATTTTTAAATATTTTGTTAAATAAGGCTTCGGCACATTTCCTAATTTAATTATTGAGGAGGTTTTAGTCATCATCTCCTTAGTATCTTTAAATGCAACATTCCCATGTAATTTATCTCATTTTTTTTACTTTTTTACTTTTACTAGGTTATTTTATTTTTTATGTGAATAGCTATCCATGTGCGATATTTAAATCTTTTTTATTTTCTTGTTTTATGTTTCTTCAATTTATCTTACCTAAAAATAATATATTTCTTTATTATTAACAAAAAATATTTTGTTATTTTAAATCGATTATTTTGGTTCTTCGTAGGAATTTGATTCGTCGTACATTGGATATAAAACAAATGTCATTGGACACTTGTCCATGACTTCCACAAATTTAAATAATATATTCTATGTTTTTAAATACTTTCTTTTTTGGTGGTTTGCATGAATTACAAGGCATTTTTTAATACCTAATTTGATTATCATGGATCTTGTGCTCAATGTACTTTGTATCTACAAAGGTAAATTAGTTATTACAATTTAATTCCACATCTCCACTCATATGACTTCTAGATTGCTTTGATCTGACTATAGCGTACTACTTCAACTTAATTAATTTCAGCTTCATTATTCTTAATATTAAAAAAAAACTTTTGTTACATATGAAAATTTACATTAGTAATTCATGGTAGTGCAATATGATTTTTCATCTAGATGAAACAATTGGCTATTAAACATGCATTGATGAGATCTTTCCTTTTAAATATTATTTTTTAAATTTTTTTTTAATTTTCTATGATTTTGTAAATTTCACAAGACACTTTTATTCATACATGATTTGGTGATTGAAGATTATACTAGATCTCTTTAGTAGTTTTGAATTCAACTTTTCCTATAAAAATTATCTCTTTTGTTGAAATGTTTTTCTATTATTTGATCATATTACTATGTTGGTCTGACTCTCCTCCCATGTAACTTTTACATAACTTTAAATTGGTCATATTTTAAAGCTTAAAATTATTCCATTTTAGATTTAATATATTTTTGCTTAATATTAAAAAAATTTTATTGTTAAAGTCTTTTAAATTTGGGAATTAGCAGTGATGGAAAAGTTGTCTAATTGAAATGAAGCAAATATTGTGTGACATTCCTTCAAGAGCTCTCTTAAACTCTGTATTAATTTTTAAATTTTAAAAAAATATTTCTTTTTTGCAAGGTTTTAGTGAAATTTTTACTAGTCATTTTTTGGCAATGGAGGAGATAAAGCATGATCTACTATGTTATAATTTAACTTTCCTCAAAAATTTATCTAATTTTATTAAATATTTTTCTTTGATTTGGTTCTCTAACTAGAAACCATAACTATTTTGTCATGTGACCCTTACATCAATTTGATTTTGTTGTCTTACATTAATTGTTTATTATTCTTTATACTTCTTTACTTTTCCTTTTCATGCAACTATAAATCAGGTTTAATGAAGTTGAAAAAAGAACTTCATTAGACTAATCACTATGAAATATATTACAATGAAACACTAGTTTTGCTCTTATTTTACCTTTAAAATCATGTTGATTTCATTATATTTTATTAACCTAGTATATCTAATACAAGTTTATTTATATATTTTTGTAAAATTGAATTAATGATTTATTATTAGATATGTAAATATATTTTTGAAATTCTTTATTATTTTTGTCACAACCTAAACAAGTAAATGTAAACCTTATTATACTTGTCTCAATGAGTGCTATCTAATTAAATATCCAATTAAATTTTTTGATTTTTTTATTTTCTAGTGTTTTGTCATACTTAATTGTACATTTTTATTCATACATGATTTCTCTATAAAAAATGTTAATCTCCTTAGAATCTTATGAAGAAAGCTTCTTGCATAATTTACTATGATTTTACTATGTAAATCCAAATCAACTCTCATCCTATCTTTACGTAGTTTTCATATTGGTTTTTGAAGTTTTTCAATTTTTCTCATTCCATCATTAATAAATATTTTCTTAAACTAAAAATTAAATTATTATTATTGATGCTTATTCACTTTGGCATTTAATAATTACTCTATATGAGATCCCAAGGAGACAGAACAAATGTTGTCAAACTCATCCAACAAACTCTATCAAAATAAAAAGTTATTTTTGAGCTTTCAAAGTTTTGTTTCCAAATGTTTTGTATCTTGTAATACAACTTTCCTATACAATTTGTCTCATTTGCTCAAAGGTTTTTCTTTTATTTGGTTATATTACTATCAAATTCTAACTCTTAACTAATTTGAGCTTCACATCATTTTGATTTACTTATAGTAGCTTCCATTAATTTATCTTTTTATAGATTTAATATATAATAACATATTATTAAAATAGTAATTGTTTATTATCTTTTATTCCCTTTTAACTTGGAAATTAATAGCAATTTCTAAGCACATTTATTGAGATGAAATAAATGTCATTAAAGTCATGTTGATGAGCTCTATCTAAGTTAATATACAATTATATATTTAGACGAACAACAATGTTGCACACTTTATCTTTCGCTTGTTGGAAAAGAACCTTATCACATTATTTATCTAAATTTTGTTTGTTTTTTTTTATTTTCTTATATAACTTTATAAATCTAAATCTCCTCATGTCTTGTTTTAACTTTTCTTTTATTTGTTTATGTTGTATTTTTTAGGTTAATTTCATTTTTGTTCTAATATACTCATATACTTAATTTTTAAAAAAAATTATTATTATTAATTATGTTTACTTTCTTATTTCATAAAAATCACAAGTTATGCTTGAAAAAGATCGAACAAAGGCCATTAGACTTGTCCCTTTGAGATCTAAGTAATATTATATTCATTTCTATAATTTATAATATTTCATTTTTTAAGTTTTGGCACATTTTTTGAAGCATTTTAATTACTACATGATTTGATGATCGATTAAGTTACACTTGTTCTCTTAGTGTTTTGGAACATAACATTTTCATAAAAGTTATCGGATTTACTCAAAGTTTTTTGACATCAATTTTGTTTTATTATTATGAAACTCTAAATCTTAAGTGGTGTGACCATTAGATCAGTTTCATTTGGATATGTTATTTTACTTGAATTAATGTCATTTTTTTAAAATATATTAACATAATGTTAAAAAAACTTTTGTTATTATTTATTTTATTTACCTTATTGATTCCTAGTAATTCTAAAGAGGGTGATATTTAAAAAACAAAATGCTATTGGACTCTACTTGATAAGCTCTCTAAAACTAAATATTTTATTTTTAAATTATTTTATTTTTATTTTTTAGCATGCTTTTTGAGATATTTTGATTCTTACTTTATTTTACAAATGAGCTTATTATATCCGATCCCCTTAACAGCATTGAATTCTAATTTTTAGCAAAATTTAACTTATTTTTTGTAAATTTATCATTTGCTTTGTTTATATTGTTATTAAACTATAATTTGTCTCTCTCACAAGCTTTACATTGCTTTAATTTTGTAATATTAGACTCATTCAATTTAACTAATTTCACCATTAATATATATTCACTTAGTATTAAAATAATAAATTTTTACTTTTTATTTTTTTTACTTCATAATTCTGAGTAATTCCAAATGATGTTTATCAAGAGAAAACAAGCATTATTTTACTCATCTAGGGTTTTATCATGTCTTATGAGAAAGTTTAATGTGTGCCTAATATGATGATCATTGAAGTTTCACTAAATGTTGTTAGTGTCTTAGAGTTAAAGTTTAATACTCAATTTATTCCATTTTTCATAAATTTGTTTCTTTGGATTTTTTATATTACCAAATAACTTAAAAGACCTTTGTGACCATTATGTTATTTTGCTTTGATTTAAATATATTTCTCTAATTTGTCTTATCTTACCTTAAATTTTTATTTAATTTATACTAAAATAATATTATAATACTATTTATGCCTATTTAATTTAAGAATTTATAGTATTCTAAAAGTGTTCAATGAGATGTAACCAATATTGTTGAACTCATCTCAATGTACTCTACCAAATTAAAAATTATGTTTATATTTTTAGAACTTTGGGTCTCTACATGTTTTATTAAAAAATTTTTTATGTAAGTAATTTGACAAATAGAAAATGTTAAACTCTATATCCTCACCATCTTGGAATGCCTCTTTCCCACACAATTCATCTCATTTTATCGAATTGTTCTGTTTTACTGAGTTAAAATATTATGAAACTCTAACACCCCACTAATGTGACTTGCATATCACTTTACATTTGTTATATTGTATTATTTTATATTATATTATATTAATTTATCCTATTTCAACTTTATTATATATTTACTTAATATTAAAATACCAATTTATTATTATTTAAATTTTTTAATTAAAGAAATTCATAGTAATTTCAATTATGGCATCATCAAGATGGAAGAAATGTCCTCATATAGACCTCTTTCCATTTAAATATTTTTTCTTTATTTTAAATAGTTTTTAGTGTTTTGGTAATTTTTATGATGCATTTCAATTCATACTTTATTTTTTTAGTGAAAATGTTGCACTCAATTTTCTTAGTATCATGGATGACAAATTTCTTGTACATTTTATCTTATTTTGTTAAATGTTTCTCCTTTAATTGAGTATATTAATAAGAAAATCTAATCCTCTATAAATGTGAGAATTACAACTCTTTGATTTATCCATATTATATAGCTTTCTTTTATCTTGTTTAAACTTAGTTTATAAATTTAGTTAATATTAAATTAATTATTTATTATTATTTAGCCTTATTTAATTTGTTAATTTTTAGATATTCAAAATGAGGTTTGATGGTGATGAAATAAATGTAGTTTGATTAATCTACATAAGATCTATCTGATTAAATAATTTTTATATATTTTTCTCATTTTCAAATATTTTGGCACTCTTTACTGGATATTTGAACTCATATGAGATTAGATGATCAAATGTGTTACACTCAATTTATTTAGTATCTGCAAATACAAATTTCTTATCCATTTTATGTCATTTCTTCAACATTTTTACCATGATTTGGTAATATAACAACATGTTTTCTCGTCTTGTGTGAACTTACATCTCTTTAACTTTGACAATTATTTTCTCAACCTTTTCATTATATCTTATCTCATGTGACATTACATTATTTTGATTTGTTTATATTATATTGTTTTTATATTTCCATTGTAATATATAGCTAATAAATGTTAAAATAATAACTCATTATTTTTTATGCTTGTTTACTTGGTTAATTTACGTGAATTCATAATATGCTCCATTTGACTCTAAAGAGACATCACTGTACACATCTCAATGAACTCTTTCCATTTAAATGTTTTACATTATTGTTAAATATTTTTTCTAGTGTTATCTATGCTTTATGAGATGTTATGATCTGTGCCTTATTTGATAATCGAGTATATTACATTAAATATCCGTAGTACCTTTCAATATAACTTTTTGGTAATAATAACTAATTTCTTGAAAATTTTAGTTTACCTTTGGTAAGTTAACTATGAAACACAAATTCTCAAACCTATTCTTTAGATTGCTTTCATTTTGTTATATGACATAGCATTAATATATCACATTTTAACTTTAATATTATTTTTATTAATATTAAAATAAAATATTATTCTTTTTATTTATCTATATACTTCTTTAGAATTTCAAAACAAGGTGAAATGAAAATAAAATAAATGCCATTAGACTCCTCTCGACATACTCGATGCAATTAAATATATATATAGTTTTAGCATTTTGGCATATTTTATGAGAGTTTTCAATTCTTACTTCAATTGATAATTGAGGATATCACACTTCAACTCTTTACTATATTAGAATACAACTTTATCGCATAATTTGCCTATTTTTTAAAATTATTTTGCTTTGATTTGGTTATATTACTATGTAACTCCTAATCACATCTCATGTGACTTTATAATACTTTGACTTAGATATATTTAATTACCTCAATAGATATCATTTGAATTTTAATAAAAACTTAATATTAAAAAATAGTTTATTATTCTTTATCTTTATACTTTTATAATTTATAGTAATTCTAAATGAAGTCTATTTTATAGAGAAAACAATCATCATTACATATATCACTATATGATCTATTCAATTAAATATTAAATTTTATGTTTTTAAATATTTATTTTTTACTATTTTAGCTTGTTTTGTCAAAAATTTTGATTCTTATAGAATTTGACAACTAAGGATATTATATTTGATCTTCTTAAATTCTTGAAGTTTAACTTTGTCATTTTATGTTTCCCATTTTTCAAACTTTTAACTTTAATTTTGTTTTAGTACTATTTAACAACACAACTCAGCATGTCTGATCTTTACATTTGTTTGGGTTGTTTATGCCATATTGCTTCAATTTATCTTATTTTAGTTTCAATATATATTGGCTTATTATTAAAATTATAAATTATTTTTTATTTAGTACTTTATTTCTTTGTTATTCATCATGATGTGTGATTAAGACAAAACAAACACTAAAGGAATGAACTCATTGAGCTTTATTAAATTGAATGTTTAATTCTATAATTTTTGTCAATATTTTATTTTCCATTATTTTTACTACTTTTCAGAGACATTTTGATTCATGTTTGATTTAATCATTGTGTATGCAAATTTGGATCTCTTTGTAGTATCTTGCATTTTGGCTTCCTTATATCATTTATTTCAATTCTTTAATCTAGTGCTTTTATTTGATTTGTTACATTGTAAATCTAAATTAATTATCATGTAACCTTCACAACACTTTAACTTAGTTATATTAGATTTGTTCAATTTATCTAATTTTTTTAATATATTTTTACTAAATATTAAAAACATAATTCATTACAATGTATGAGTTTTTATTTTAGTAATTTATAGTAATTTCAAATGAGGTCTGATCTAGAAGAAAATATTATCTTTGATATCATCTTGATGATCTCAATCTAATTAAATATTCATTTCTAAATTTCTAAATATTTATTTTTTGTGTTATTTTATTTTTTTCATGGAATTTAGATATGTACTTAATTTGATCATCATGGAAGTGAGACTAATTCTAGTTTGAGAATGCGATGTTCTCAAACAATTTCTTTCATTTCCTGAAACATTTCTCTTTGATATGACTATATTGTCAGGAAACTAGTTCTTTTGAAGATAACCTTTATATTTGCTTATTTTAAAATCATACCTAATTTGGTGGTGAAGGACGTAACACTTGATCTCTTTAGTATCTTAGAAATCAACTTTCTTGCATAATTAATCGCTTTCCTTTAAATATTTCACATGGATTTAGTTGTAGAGGATATTTTACTTGATCTCTATGTTATGTTGGAGTGTTACATCTTTATGCAATCATTCTCATTTCCTTTAAGTGTCTAGCTTTAATTTATTTCAAATATAGTGAAACTGTAAATCTCTACTCATGTGACCTTTTACTTTACGTTTATTTGGATTTATTTTGCTTGAATTTATTTTATTTTAACTTTTATATTTGTTCTCATAATATTAAAATAATATTTTATGTTTACTTAAGCTTATTTAATTTTGTGACTCATAGTAATTCCAATCCAACATTGATTGAGGAAAAACAAATATTGATGAACTCATCTTGAAGAGTTATATCCAATTAAATATTTTTTGTAATTTAAATATTTTACTTATTTATTTTTTGTCATTCTTTATGAGACATTTTGATTCAAACATAATTTTATGAATGAGGATGTTGTTGTCAGCCTCCATCTTCAAATCTACTTGTTAGCATAATTTTCCTAATTTTTTGAAATTATTGCTTTTATTTGGCTATATTATTATTAAAATCGAACTCTCCTCACATGTGGCCTTTAAATAAATTTATTATTTATTTCATATATTTTTTAAAATTTTAAAATATTTGATTTAATATAAATTTACATCTTATTAATATAATAATTTTATATTATTTATGATATGTTAATTTCATAATTTAAAGCAACTCAAAACATGGATAAATCAACACTAAAATTATTACAATGATCTCATTTTGAGGTACTCAATCAAATTGAATATATATATATATATAGAAGTTATTTTAAATGGTTTTAACATTTTTTATTAGATATTCTTATGAAACTCAAAATCTCCTCCCTTGTGACATTTACATCTATTTAATTTGGATATATTACATTGCTTTAATGTTGTTTGTTTCTACTTTATTATAAATCTTTATAAATAGTAAAATATATATCTAATGTTATTTATAATTATTTACTTTGGGATACACAATAATACAAAATGAAGTTTTAACAAGGTAAAACAATTGTGTACAAACATGCATCGATGAGCTCTATCCAATTGAAATATTTATTTCTATGTTTTAAAAAAATTATTTTCTTTGGCTTCTGTATGTTTTTTTACAAGGTACTTTTATTCATACCTGATTACATGATCAAAGATGTTTCATTACATCTTTTTAGTATCCTAGATTTAACATTCCCACATAATTTATCTCATTCTTCTAGTTTTCTTCTTAGTTAGTCATATTAATGTGAAACTCCAATTCTTCTATCCTTTGACACTTATATTACTTTGGATTGGTTGTATTACATTATTTAGTTTATCTTCTTTCAATTATGTTATGTTTTTGTTAAATATTATAGTAACACTTATTAGTTTCCAATGTTATTCAATTTGGAAATTCATAAAAATAGCGAACAAGTTTGGATAAAAATGAAAGAAATGTCATTAAACTCATCCCAAAGACCATAATGTATTTAAATGTTCATTTCCACAATTTTAAAGATTATTTTTAGTGTTTTAGCATATTTTGTTGGAAGTTTTTAATAGTACCTAATTTGATGATTTATGATTTTATTCTTGATCTTCTTACCCCCTTGGAATGTAACCTTGTTGTATAATTTATCTTATTTCTTTAAATGTTTCTCATTGATTTCGTTGTGTTACTATGAAGCTCTCATTCCACTCTTTTGTTACCTTTACATTGATTTTATTTTATTATATTACATTCCTTCATCTTACCTCCGTTCAACTTTATTTTATATTTAATTATTATTAAAATAATATTGTTTTATTATTTATTTTTATTTTCTTCAATAGTTATAGTAATTCGTATTGAGGTTTTATTGAGCAGTACCTGATGTCCTTAAATCCATCTCAATGACTTCCATCCAATTAAAAAATTATTCTGATATTTTTTAAAAATTTTATTTTTTATGTTATACAATGCTTAAAGAGGCATTCTAATTAAAACATAATTTGATGATAGTGGATATTTCACTCAATTATCATCGTATCTTATAATACATCTTTTTTAAAAAATTTTCTTATATTTGGTTTTTTATCATGAAACACTACTTTTGTCATGCCACATTTACCTTTCTTATTCTTAGTTATATTACATTACTTTAATATATCACATTTTAGCTTTAGTATATATTTTCTTGATGTTAGCAAATTAGCATGTTATTGTTATGACTATTTATTTTGATAATTTAGAAATACCCCAACTAAGATTTCATGGACATGAAGCAGATGTCATGTCTTTAGTCTCAACGGGCTCTTTTCAATTAAATTTAAATTTTTTATATTTAAATATTATTTTTCTAAACTTTTTGCTTGCTTTAAAGGAGACTTTTATTCATGCATGTTTTGATGGTTTACAGTGTTACACTTGATCTTCTTATTGTCATGGAATGTTGCTTTCTCACAAAATTTATGTCATCCTTCAAAATTTTTAGCTTTGATTTGTCTATATTACTATGTTGCTCTAAATCTATTGTTATGTAAGCCTTACATTTTTTACTTATATTATAATGTATCAATTTATCTTTTTTCCCTCCATATCTATTAACTTAACATGAATATCACAATTTGGAAAATTTATCCATATTTTTTTTTGGTATTTTCTCATAACTAAAAATGATGTTTGAATTACATGATTTAAATATTGCTAAAAAAGTTCGGGGGTGATATGTCTAATTAAATATTCTTTTCAATAATTTTAAATATTTATCAAACTCTTTAAAATTTTCTCTTTGATATGCAATTAGATAATGAAACTTTAGTTCTACTCTAATGTAACTTTTATATCAAAGTGTTGGTCCCAATAAAATTTATCAAATTATCTCATTTTATCTTTAATATATACTTACATAATATTAAAATTAGAATTTATTGTTACTCATTCATACTTATTTTTTATTTTATAGTTTCTTCAAAAGAGATCTCAATGATATGAAATGAACATTATTGAAATCATCTCAATGAGCTTTACCTAATTAAACTTTTGTTTCTATATTTTTAAGTATTATATTTTCTATGGCTTTTACATTCTTAATGAAATATTTTTGCTCACACCATATTCAATAATGAAGAATGAAATAGTTGACTTTGTTACTATCTTGGAAAGTAATATACCTTAGATTTTATCTCTTTCTTCATTTGTTTTGCTTTGATTGTTTATTAATAATATGTAACTATGAATAACTTGTAGTGTCAAATTTAGATAGCTTTTATTTTGCTATATTACATTACTTCAATTTATCAAATTTAAACATTAATATAAATTTATGTTGCTTTGAATTATTTATGCTCAATTACTTTGTTAATTCCTAGAAGTTTAAAATGTGGCCAAATCAAGTGATATAAAAATGAATTAAAAAATAAATTAAAAAATCAATTAGATAAGGCTGATCATGATAGTTCAAATGGCATTTATTTTATCAAAACATGACCACATCTAAAATTTTTTTGAAGCAATAAAGTCAATAAGAATGAAGAAAGATTAATTATTATTTTTATAGCAATGAAATTTACATTAAAGTTGAAATAACTTAATATAACAAAATCAAAGAGATGTAAAGGCTACAATTGAGAAAATTAAGGGCTACATAGTAATAAAAATGAATATTTAAATATATAACGTTCACCAAGTTGAGTCTAACAAAATTTGCAGCATCTCATACATGATTTTGAATTATTACGAATTAAAAATGTCTCAAAACACAAGTATTCTAAAAATTTTTTGTTTAATATCAAGTAAATATGTAATAAAGTTATAATGAACAAGATTGAAACAACATAATATAACCTAATGATGGTGATGTGAAAGTCACATGGTAATACATTTTTAGTTACATGTTAATATAACTAGAGTAAAGCGAAAGAAGATGAAGAAATGAGATAAACTATACATCAATGTTACATTCAATGATACGAAGGAGATCAAGTATAACATTCTCGATTAAAAATATAAAAAAAAATATTTAATGGGGTAGTGTTCAACTAAACGAGTTTAAAAAATTTTATTTCAACTCGAGCCAAACTCATTTTGAATTACCATAAATTACGAAAGTAAATAAATAATAAAAGTAAATACTTTTTAAAAATTTAAAAATGAATTTTAATTTGATAGAACACATTATGAAAGGCCTGGCATTATTTGTTTTGTCTATATTAGGAGATATTTGAAATTACTAAGAATTACAAAGAGAATTAGCATAGAAAATAAGAAATTATTTTCAAGGTTAACAAAATATATGTTAAGTGCATATTGAGAAAATTTGAAGCAATGTTAAATTGTTAAATCAAAGTGATGTAAATATCACATAGAAAAAAATTACTGTTAAATAATAATCTTAAAAAAATCATATTGGAAAATTTAAAGATATGAGAAAAATTGAACCAAAAAGTCATATTCCAACAAACTCAAAAGATCGAGGGTAATGCCTTCTTTGGTCAAGTAAAATATGAATTTATATGTCTCATAAGACAATCCAAAACACTAGCAAATAAACATTTTAGAGACATAAAAATGCACATTGAGACAAAGAGCTCATTGAGACAAGTTGAATAATGTTTATTCCTTCTCACTTAAACAATGATTGAATTATTCCAAACAACCAGTGGAATCTTGCATAAATAATAATAAATTAGTATTTTTAATATTATATAATTTTATAGTAATGAGATACATTTCGAAGCAAAAATACATAAATTGAGGCTATGTAATTTCACAAAATAAAACAAACCTAAAGGTGACATGATAGAAGATTTTGACTTAGAAAGCGATATATCGAAATCAACGGAAAACAATTGGCAAAATGAGACAAGTTATATAGGAAAGATGCATTCAAAGATAGTAAAGAGATCCTATATAACATGCTCAATTATCTAATTAGGTACAAATTGAAATGTCCCATAAATCATGGTAAAAAAATCCTAAAAATTGAAGATTTTAAATTATAAAAATAACTATTTTATATGATAGATCTCACTAATGCGACACCAGTGATTGTTGTTTCATCTCAATCAGACCTTATTTAGAATTATATTTATCAATTTAAGTTAACAAAATAAAATAAAAAATCATAATTTTTTTTATAAATAAATTTTAAAGTTAGAATGATGTAAAATTAAACAATTTAATATGTTCAAATTATTGACATGAGAAAAGAGTTAGAGCTACAAAGCAATTTAACTAAATCAAAATGAAAAATTTGAAGAAATAGGATAAGTTATACAAGAAAGTTGTATTTCAAAGTACCCAGAAAGATCTAGTGTAACATGCATGGCGGTCAAATGTTGCAAAAATTATCATATCTCATAAACAATACCAAACAACAAAAAAACATTTAAATATAAAAAATTAATGTTTATTAAGATAATTTTTTAGGAGAAGACATTAATAGCATTTGCTTCATTTCAATTGAGCCTGCTTTGGAAATACAACAAATTCCTAATTCAAGTGAGCATGAAAGTTAATAAAATATTAATTCAAGATTAAGTAACTATATATTATTATATAAATTTGGTAAATTGAAAAATAATAATATAGCCAAATCAAAGTGATATAAAAATGATATGGGAAGACAACTAAATTTCCAAACTAATATAACAAAATAAAAGAAAAACAATTAAAAAATGAGATAAATTTACTAGAAAGCTATATTTCAAACTACAACAATCATCAAATGTGATAACAATCAAATGTTATATGACTCAAGATATGTGATAAAATACACTAAAACCGTAAAAAAATAAAATGTTAAACTTTATAAAAGTAATAATTAAATTTCATTGAACTCTTCAAGATGAGCATAATAACATTTATATCATCTCAATCAAAACCCATTTTGTGTTATTATGAATTATAAAATAAAATATAAAAAATAAAAATAAATTATTATTTAAATATTAAAATAAAATTTATAAACTTCAACTAGAATGAATTAAACCAACTCACATTTAGAATTATTGAAAATTTATTTAATATTAAATAATTATATTTTTAATCTCAAATGACAAACTAAAACTATGTAATTAACCCAACTCAAAGCTATGTAAAGGTCACATTAGAGAAGACTTATAGTTACATAGTAATAAATTTAAATAAATAAGGCAAAAATTTTGAGAATCTTGCATTCCATGATACTGAGGGGATCGAGTTTAATATCAATGATTATTTAATGGATCAAAATATCCCATAAAGTATTGCAACATAAAAAAATTAAAATCTTTAGAAATATAAAAACAAATACTTAATTAAAGAACTGTAATATGGCAAAATCAATTTTATGAAAAGGTTGCACGAAAGTAGATTTAGAGTTACAAAGTAATATAATAACCTAAATTAAAAATATTTGAAGAAAATACATAATTTTGATTATAAAATTACATTGCAATGAAATAAAGAGATCAAGTTTATGTTTGTCATCATGAAATCATGTTGGAATTTCAATGAGTTTTAAATAGGCATTTGGATGCTCCTCCCTTGGAATTGGTATAAATAGACACAGTAAACAAGCAAAAATGATAACAAATATTTCTTTAAATATTAAATTAAAAATATAATAAATCTATAATTAGAAAAATTTAAGTAATACAACATAGTCAAATTGAAATGATACAAATTACACATATGGGTAGAAATAGGGTTTCATAAAAATATAACTAACTGAAAGTAAATTATTGTAGAAACGAGATAAATCATATGAGAAATTTACATTCCAAAATATTGAGGAAATCAAGTGCAAAACCCTTGAACATCAAATAAGGTTTTAATCAAAACACTTCAGCAAACATACCAAAACATGAGAAAATTAAATATTTAAATAAATTAAAAAATTATTATTTAATTGGATATAACTCATTTATGAGGGACAAGGAAAATTTGCTTCATTTTGATTGAAGTTCATTTTGTGTTACACAAATTAAAAAAATAAATAAGCATCTATAATAATAACTAGTTTATTAAAGCTCAAATAGTTAAATAAGGTTATTTTTAACCTTAATTAAAAATGTCTAAAACTAAAAAAAGATAAATTATATCTTTGTAATATGAAAAAAATCAAAGAATTATAAAAGTTACATAAATAAGATTTAAGTGTACATAGTAGTACAACCTAATCAATACCAAAGATTTGAAAAAAACATGATTAATTTTAAAAGAAACATGTCTTTCCATATAAAAAGATATTGATTATAACATCCTTGCTTATCATGACATGAATAAACAAAAATGTCTATCAAAGTATGACCAAAAACAACAAAATATAATACTAAAAATATTGAAATGAATATTTAAATTGTAAGAGGCCATCGAGACATGACCAACAACAATTATTTTGCCTCATTCAAACCTTATTTGGAATCCTACAGAATTACCAATGTAAGTTGACAAAATAATAATAAATTGCTACCATAATACAAAGAAAATATATACTAAAGCCTATATGTCATAAATTGATAATATGTAATTTAACTAGATTAATGCATTTTAAAGTTGTCGTAAGAAAATATATCAAAATAAAAATTATAATATTCAATAAATGAGATGAATTATATGTGAATGTTTTTTTCAAAACATAAAGGACTTCCAGTGTGAGATCCTCCATCACTAGATAAGGCATGAATTGAAATACATTACAAAAAATTCTAAAAAATATAAATAAAATATTTCTAAAATATATACATGAACAATTATTGAGGTAGATCAACCCTAGATGATGCCAATGATATTTGTTTTGCCTCCATCATGCCTTTCTTGAGTTATTACAAATTACAAAGTAAATAAGAATAAATAATAATAAAATTTTCGAATTATATTTAGTAAATATACATTAAAGTTTTGAATAAGATAAATTGAAGCAATTTAAGATAAACAAATCAAAGCAATATATAAGTCATAAAGGATGAGAATTATACTTTCATAATAATATGTCCAAATCAAAGGAAAACATTTGAGGAAATAAGAACATTTTTATGAAAAACATGCATTTATGATAGTAAGGAGAACAAGTGTAGCAACCTTGATCTTTAAACTATGTTGAAATCAATGTGTCATAAAGCATCCGAAAATAATAAAAATTAAAATATGTAGAAAACATAAATCAATGATTAATTTGATAGTGGTTAGTAGGACAAGATAGACGACATTTATTTCACCTTGATTAAATCTCTCTTGCAATTAATGTAAATTATCTAATTAAAAAATAATAAAAAATAATAAATTATTTTTAAATATTAAGTAAATTTATAGAAATGTTAAAATGACATAAACTAATACAACGTAATATAACCAAATGAAAATAAGAGCAAGGTAAAAGGTGTAGAGTTTTAGTGTTTCATGGTAATATATTGAAAAAATCTTTAAAAAAAAAATATTTTAAATAATAAAAGTGAGTTTTATATGATAGATCTCACTAACATGAGCCAAGTGATTGTTTTATCTCAATCAGACATCATTTGCAGCTATTATGAGTTACGAACATATCAACATAAACAACAATAAATTATACAAGAACATTGAAGGAAATGGGATAAATTATACAAGAAATTGTATTTTAAGAAACCAAAAACAATGCAGTATAACATGCACAATGGTGAAATATGCCACAAATCATCATATCACATAAAGCACACAAAAGCTAGGAAAAAAATTTGAAAATAAAAAATAAATATTTATTACGATATTGGTGGACAAGACGACACCGATGAGATTTTCTTTGCATAAATTACACTTGGTATTGAAATACAATGAATTTCAAATTTGAATAAATATTTAAGTTAATAAAATGTTTATTTAATATTAAATAATTGTGTTATAATAAAAATTAGATAAATTAAAATGACATAGTATAACCAATTCAAAGTGATGTAAAAATGACATAAGACTAGAATTATTTTTCCAAAGGTGTACAACAAAATAAAAGAAAAAAAACTTGAAAAAATGAGAAATTTTGCTAGAATGAACATCAAATGTGACAACATCGTTCATCAAATTGTTATAAATAAAAATCTCATAAAATGCCCAAAAACAATAAAAAATAAATCATTTTACATTACAAAATTAATTATTTAATTTTATTAAACACATTAGGAAGAGCATAACAACATTTATATCTTCTTAACCAAAAGCCATCTAGAGTTATTATGAATTATGAAATAAAATAGAAATATATAATTATAAATTATAATTTAAATATGCATTTAATATATAATAGAGTTGATGTGGAATGAATTGAACCAACATAATATAACAAAATAAAAGAAAACTTCATGAAGAAATGAGATAAAGTTTCCTGGAAAGTTATGATCCATGATATTATGGGCATCCCATTTAATATTAAATATGACTTGAAATGTTTTATGAAAATTTCTAAAATTAAAGAAAATAAAATATTTAAAAAATAATTTATTAACAACAAATAATAAAAATACAGAGATGCCAAATAATAAAAATACACTTCTTGCACAACAACGAGAATCTAAGCTCATTGTGATGCCCTAAATAATTTAGTGTTTCATTATGCTTTAGAAGTCTAAGGTCTCCATTACCCTAATTTACAATATTATGCTCCCAAACTGTAAGAGCAATATATAATGCCCATTAAGATTCTCTTATCTTGGTCCTTGATTCTATTGTTATAATGGGTCAATTAAACTCGTGAACTTAATAGAATTCTTTGGACGCCAATCTAGGTAGCACATTCTTTTTCTTTAAGGTTGGCTAAAAACTTCTTTTCTTTAGCTTTAATATATGAAAGCTTTTGCTACATAACCCAAACTTAACTTAGTTCTCAAATAAACATATTTATAATGTATTTAAGTCTTAGGCCTACTCATCCACCACTTTAAAGTTTATTGGTTTTTCAAACAAAAACCCGCTTATCTAAGGTATCTAGTGTTTCTTCTAAACTTTTACCAACCTATTTAGGCATTTAATTGTTTCCTTACCTTAATCAGCATATCTATTGTCATCTTAAAGGTCGTTTTAACCACCAAATAGTTATTATTGATACCATAAAGTTTTCTTAGAACCTTGTTGCGCTTTTCAGGTACCTAATAATTTTTTTAAACTATACATTCCTTAATTTTGAATACCATAACTTCCTAGATTCATCATGTAATTTTAGCCTCTCTCTAACTAATCTATCAACTTCTCACTAATTCTCTTTAACCTTTTATAGGAATCCATTTTAACTTTTTCTTTAACCTCAAGGAATTATCCATTAAGATCAATATATATGCTAAAGTTACACTCTAGGTATCATCAAATCCATTCTGCATAAGGTTTATATGGGTCACATTAATGATTTGCCTTACAAATTAGGCTAACCCATGGAAATACACTCTTCTAAAAATTTCTCTAGGTCACTCTAAACCTTAAATCACTATTTAAGGTTTTTATCTTTTTGACTAACGACATTAAAATGAAAAGTCATGGTCTTATAATTATCCTAGTTAAGATCTACACCTTTCTTCAACCAATATACAATTTTTCTCCTAACCCTAAACACCATCTACAATCAAACTCAATATTGTTATAGGTTGAGTTTCTTCTATACAATGTTCTTAAGGGCTCAAAAGTACTATAAATCCATGTCCCTAACAATAATTGCTACGTTAAGGTTCACACAAAAAAGTCATTAAGAATAAAATAAGCAATAAACTAAGATTATCATCATTCTCATCAATTTTATACCCAAGAGTTTACTTCTCTAAGGCTACCTATGGCTATAACAAAATTTAAAGTTAAACTTTTTTTTTCATTTTTATGAATTAAAATTACACGTGTTCTTAGCCTTTTTTGATAATTTTACCTAACAATTTGCTAAATTCAACATAGTTTTCATCATCAAGGCATGGTGCACTCATGATATGGCATCAACTACAACATCTTTGCAAAATCACAATGTTTCTACGTGCTGTTTGTTGCAAATTTTCCGTGATAAAGTCCAAGGAATTTTTTAAGAATTATCTATCTAACTATAGTACAAAAATTATTATAGTATGAAACTAGTCATAGTGAAGACAACTAAATAACATCCTAAGATAAGGCTTGATTGCATCACACAAATTTTTACAATGTTGAGCTAAATAAAGTCTTTAAGAATTATTTTCACAAGATACTTTTTAATTTTATAAAAATTTAGGTTATCATGGAATATAATTTTGTAAAGAAAGTTATAAAATCTAATGTAGATCATTGTTTCCATTCTCTAAGTAACTTAATTGAAAATTGAAAACATGATGAAATATGACATACATCCTTCATATACTTTCAAATCTATAAAGTTTCATTTGTATTCTATTTGAAAGTTAATGCTAGTTGTCATTAGATGTTTTATTTGTGAGCTTTTTGATATCCAAGTCATTTTAGTAGTTCATTGATGCATTGGGTTTGAATATGAATGATTCATTATTATCGTACTTTTATTAAATTCCAAAAAAGATATCATTTCTGTTGAATAATTGGTCCACTTTTTTTACTTATTAAGTGGAAATAGAACAACTTTTTTCTTATGCTAATAATTTTCCTCTAAGTGTTTCATATCAAGTATTCCAAAATTATCATTAAATTAGTTGAAGAGTTAGACCTGACTCATTACTTTTAATGGCATGTTCTTGTATGAATGAATCAAGTACCAAGAAAGAAGCTTTTTTACACTTCGAGATGTTACTTTTTAGAGTTATGTCTATAAGGATTTAGAATGTATGACCTACAAAAAAATTTTGTAAGCACTACAAGAAGAGTTATTTTGAGTGTGTAAAAAAAATCTTTTCAACATATTAATAGCACAGCTGATTATTCTTTTGTTTACATAAAAAATGCATTCAAAGATTGTCTTATGCTTATAAATATGCCAAATAAAGGAATAAAAATTTTTGTTTGCATTAATTGATAATGAAAAAAATTCTTTGGTTGCAAAATATAAAAAATGATTAAAATTTCATATAAAATATGGTATATTATTAATTAACAAGCAATTAATTTAGGCTTGTAGATTAAGGTGTGATAGGTGAAGCAAAACAATTATTTCAAAGTTTGTCATTTTAATTGTATATGTTGTCGATTTAGTTCACTTTAATAGGCTTGTCAATTTATGGTATGATATGTGAAGTTAAAACTAGTTTTCAAAGCTTTCATTCTAATTGTATAATACACTCAATTGAAATTATTTTATACATTAGGAATATGATAATGTGTAGAGTGCTTAACATGAACCGAAGATGTTCAAATAGTTTGTGATATTTAATGAACAATAAACCTAATCACTTTGACTCAAATTGTCAAAAATTTATAAAGAAGAGGAAAATCAAGAAGACATTTCAAAAATATGAGGAGCAAGCCATGGCTTCTTCTTTGAGTTAATTGAATCCATCATCAAAATCTTGAAACAATTTGTGTGATGAAGATGAGAAAAATTTGCTGTCTCATAGTAAAGCATGGATCATTCTCTAGTAGCGGAGAAAGAGGAGAAACATAGAATATGGTGTAATTCATGTCAAGAGATTAATTATCTAATAAAGGTAGTGATTAGGAAAGTTAACTGTTTGATATTGAATTAGAAAGTAATTTTATTGTGTTGATTAAGCATTTTAAAGAAAAATTTTAAAAATGTTAAATTTTTGAAAAAAAGGCAAAATTTTTATATGAAGACTTAAACGAAAGGAAACAAAAACACTCACATGTATTTCAAATTTCAAGTGATAAAGTTTCCATAATTGTTACCATGAATGCAAAAGAAATAATAAGTATATTGATTCCCTTATTATTTCATATTACACTTATCTTTTAAACTTATTTAGAAAAAAAGAAGAGGTGAAAGAAAAGAAAAAGGATGAAGTCACCAACCATGATTTCAAGAAACTTGGGTTTACACAAACTAATAGCCGAGCAAAAAAGAAAGAGAAGATGCTAATGGTAGCTTCTTGGAGTGATTCTAATACTAATGAGTCACCATCTATATCAATGAGTGATAAAGCTGTTAAGTTCATGTTTGTGGTGTAGGAACATTCAAATACTTTTTTTTTGTTTATTTCATTTTTTGAATCCATCTAATTTCAACTTTAACATATATTTATATAACTTTAAAATAATATTCTTTTTATTAGTTATGTTTGTTTACATTATGAATTATAACAAAAGTTTCATTTAGATGAAGCAAACATCGTTGGACTTAACTTGACAAGACATCAAGTTTAAAATTGTCCTTTAAAATATTCCATTTTTTATTTTTGCATCTTTTATGGGAAATTTTTTTTCTTACTTGACTTAATGACCAACGATGTTATAGTTGAACTTCTTAATTTCTTGGAATGCTGTTATCTTATAAAATATATCTCATTTTGAGAAAGTTTTCACTTTGATTGGGCTTTATTATTCAAAACTCTAATTTTTTTCTCGCGTGACCATTAGATCACTATAGTTTATTTTCTTGCATTACTTCAATTTGTCTCACTTAACCTTTACTTAATAACAAAATAATAATTTTTTTATTTATGATTATTTTCTTAGTTAATTCTTACTAATTCCAAGTGAGACATGATAAAGAAAAAATAAATGTGGATAAAATCATCTTGATGAGTTCAAACTTATTAGAAATGTATTTATTTTTAGATATATTATTTTGAAGAGTTTTAGAATGTTTTACTAGTCATTTTAGAATGCTACTTTCCAACATAATTTATCACATTTCTTCAACTTATTTTTGCTTTGAATCACTTTTATAACATTGTTTAAATTTATCATAATTAATTTTTAGTATATAATTAATTAATATTAATATAATAGTTTATTTTATTTATATTTTTTTGTTTCATAATTCATAAAAATTCCAAAACAGGTCTCACTAAGATTAAACAAATGTTGGACCTGTCCTAATGAGCAATATTCAATTAAAAATTAATTTTTATATTTTTAAAATTTTATTCTTTTACATTTTGGAATGCTTTATGTGACAATTCTATTCGTTTCTTATTTCATGATTAAGGACATCAAAACTCAACCTCCTTGTTTCTTAGAATGCAACTTTCTAATAGAAATTATCTAATTTCTTCAAATTCTTTTCTTTATTTTGTTTTATTATAATGAATTTGTGATTCCAATTTTGTGTGAACTTTGCATCACTTTGATTTAGTTTTATTGCATTCCTCCAAGTTATCTCACTTCAACTTTATTTTACATCTTTAATATATTAAAAATTAATTTTTTTATTATTTATTCTATTTTAATTTGCTACTTGTAGTATTTCCAAATATGGTTCCATGGAGATTGGACAAATGTCATTGGACCCATCAAGACTAGAGCTATGCAATCAATTATTTATTTATGTATCATTAAATAGTTTGTTACGAAGTGGTTTTGGAATGCTACTTTGATGTGTAATTTATCTCGTTTTTTCAAAAGTTTTTTCTTTGACTAGTTTATATTAGTATGCAAGTCTAAATCTCTTTTAATGTGACCATTAATTGTTTTAATTTTCTTATCTTGTTTTATTCAAATTTATCTTATTTTAGCTTTAATATATGTTTACTTAATATTAAAAAATAATTTATTATAATTTTTTCTTATTTAACTATATAATTAGTAATAATTCTAAATAAGTTTCACTCAAGACACTCAAGACAAAACATCCATGATTCCACTCATTTTGATATGTTTTATTAAAGTATATATGCAATTTTAGATTTTTATCACTTTTTCAATCCCTATGGTTTTTGCATGTTTTACAAGGCATGTTAATTCGTAGCTGATTCAATTGTCAACTTTTTTAAACTTGATCTCTTTTTAATTTGGTTATATATGACTTGGAACTCCACTATCATCTCATATGACCTCAACAATATTTTAACTTAGAAATAAAAAATTGTCAATTTACCTCATTTTAGCTTTATTATATGTCAACTTAATAATTGTTTTTTTATAGTAATTATCAATAGTTTAATATTAATTAAAAAACATGTCAGGTCTAAAAGAAAAACGTTGTTAATGGAAGCATCTGAAAGTGCTCCATCCAACCAAATATTCATTTTCATAATTTTGCAAATTTTTTTAGAACTTTTGTTTAATTTGTGAGATATTTTAATTCCTACCATGTATTATAATTGAGGATATTACTCACGATATTCTTAATATATTATAGTGTAACTTTGTCATTAAATTTATATTCTTTTTAAAATATTTTGCTTTGATTTCATTATATTATTATCAAAATTTTGTTATCCTCAGATATGACCTGTAGATCGCTTTCATTTGGTTATATTGCATTGCTTCAAATTATATTATCGTTAATTTAATATATATTTACAAAAACATTAAAGTAATATTTTATTGTGATTTTAGGTGATTTACTTTCTAATTCTTGATAATTGAAAATTTGGTTTGATACAATTTAATGAGCTCCATCAAATTAAGTATTAATTTTTGTTATTTTAAATATCATGTTTTTTGAGGTTTTTACATATTTTGTTAGAATTTTAGGATTCATATCTATTATGATAATCGAAGATTTTATTGTCAACATTTTAAGTACCTTCAATTGAAACTTTTCCTTATAAATCATCTTATTTTTTAAAAAATATTTCCATTATTTTGTTTATACTTCTATGTAAACCTAAATCCATTCTCATGTGTCCATTATTTTTTTTATTTGTGCAATATTGAATTATTTTATTTTATTTCCTTTTATTTTTAATATTTATTTAGTTAATATTAAAATAATGTTTTAGTTTTATTTGTTGTTTTTTACTTTGGTAATTCATTATAATTTTAAACAAGATTTTATCAAGTTAAAACAAATGTCGCTAAATTCATCTAGATGAGCCCTATCCAATTAAATAGCTATTTCTTTATTTTTTAAAATTTTTTTATTTTCTTGTTGTCAAGCTTTCTTTATGAGACATTCATTTTGTGTTTTTTATTATTATTGATCTTACATTCCAATTATTTAATTTCTTGAAATGAAACATTCTTTTAAAACATGTTACATTTCTTTACTTATTTCCCATAGAATTTTTTTTGCATATATGCAACTCTAAATCTACTCCTAACTGAATTTTATATTGTTTTTGTTTCGCTATGTAACATTATTTTAATTTATCTTATTTAATTTTTCCTTATTATTTATATAATGGAAATAATAGATCATTATTTTATATGCTTAGTTACTTTGGAAATAATAGATCATTATTTTTTATGTGTTTTTGGCATCATTTATAAGATATTTCAATTTGTACAGGATTAGATAATTAAAGATGCCGTCTTCATTCGCCTAAATATCTTGCAAGGCCTCATAGTAATTATCTAATTTCTAAAATATTTTTCTTTAATGGAATATATCATTATCAATATATAATTGTCCTCTTCTATGACCTGGACATCATTTTTCTTTAGTTATATTGAAAATCTTCTCGTAATCTCATTTTATCTTTATTACTTATATGCTAAATATTAAAAATTATAATTTCTTGTTATTTATGATAATCTATTTTAGTAAATAATACTAATTCAAAAATATGCCCATTAGAGATGAGACAAATATCATTGAACTCATCTAATTGAGCTCTATCATGTTAAATGTACATAGAAACAGTTTTAAATATTTTTATTTTTTATGGGTTCAACATACTTTAAGCACATTTCAATTTTCACCTTATTTGACAATCGAGGATTTAAAATTTTTTTTACAATGTTTTTGGCACACCTTACAAGACTTGAAAATTTATGGTTGATTTCACAATCGAGGACATTACCCTCAATCACTTTTGTATCTTGAAATGCCGCTTTCCTATTAAAAATTTCTTGTTTTTTAAATTTTTTTGCTCTCATTAGTTTATTTTGCCATGTAAGTACAAATCTCCTCTAATGTGAACATTACTTATTGTAATTTGGTTATATTACTTTCTTTAAATTTCTCTTTTTTTAATTTTGATATATATTTATTTCATATTATAATTATTATTTATTATAATTTATGCTTATTTTATTTAATAATTGTTATTAACTATAAATAATATTTTCTTAGAGAAAAATATGCATTATTGCACTCATTTTAATGGGATTTATCCAATTATTTATTTTTATTATATTTTTCTTAATATTTCATTTTCTATGGCTTTTGCATGTTCTATAAGATATATTAATTCATACTTGATTTGATGATCAATAATTTTAGACACAATCTCCTCATTATCCTTGAATACAACTTCTCATAAAGTATATCTCATTTCTTCGAACTATTCACTTTTTATTTAGTTATATCACTCTGGAACATCATTATCCTGTGCTATGTCTACATTAATTTAATTTAGTGACAATAAATTGCTTGAATTTTTTTTTTACTATATATTAACTTGATATTAAATTAGTAATTTATTCTTTTATACTACTTACCTTCAAATGCAACTTTTTCATACAAATTATCTTATTTTTTTGAAATATTTCCTTTCATTTGCTCATTCACTTTATAATTTTAAATCCCTTGTCATGTGACAATTATTTAGTTTTTTTTTTAAAATATTGCATTATTTAATTTTATTTCATTATAGCATTTACATATAATTACTTTATATTAAAAAAAATTTAATATTATTTAAAGTTTTTTAATTTTTTAATTTATTGTAATTCTTAGCAATATTTTATCAAGAAAAAGAAATGTCATTAGATTCATCTAGATGACCTCAATCTAATAAAATATTTATTTCCATATATTTCAATTTTTAATTTTCTAGGAGTTTAGCAAGGTTTGCGAGACATTTTATTTTGTGTTCTTTTATGATCATAGAGGTTGTGCACCAACGATTTAATTTCTTGAAATAAAACATTAATATAAAATTTATCACATTTCTTCAAATGTTTCTAATTAATTTTATGTTCAATACATGTCCCTCTAAATCTTCTCCTATGTGACCATAGAACTATGTTAATTTTATATGTTAATATATTTCAATTTAACATATTTAAGATTTTATAAATATTCATTTGGTATTAAAAACATAAAGTATTATTTTTTATTCTTAATTACTTTAGTAATTCATAGTTGGCACTCAAGAGGTGTGATTAAGATTAAACAAATGTTGTAGGATTCCAACTCATGAGCTCTATTTAGTGTGATTAAGATTAAAAAAATGTTGTAGGATTCCAACTCATGAGCTCTATTTAATTAAATATCAAAATTTATAATTTAAATATTTAGTTTCTTTAAATTTGGAACATCGAGTATGTTACACTAAATTGTTATAGTGTGTTAGAATGTAATTTTCTTGTAAAATTTATCTTCTTAAATATTTTCTTTAATTTGGTTATATTACTATGGAACTCTAATTCCACTGTTATTTGACATATTCATGACATTGAATTTAATTTAACAAAATATTTTAGTTTATCTCTTTCTAATATTAATATATATTTATTTAATATTAAAAAATTAATTCGTTATTGTTTATGCCTACTTATTTTTTTGTTCATATATTCCAAACAATCTGTGATTAAGATTAAAGAAAAACATTCATCACTTCTTAAGGAGTTCAATCTATCTAATTATTACATATATATATACAAATATATATATATATATATGTATATATATATATATATATATATATATTCTTTTTAAGTGTTTTGGCAAGCTTTATAAGATATTTCAATTTGTACTTGATTAGATAATTAAAGATTTTGTTTTCATTCTCCTAAATTTCTTGCAAGGCCTCATAACAATTATCTAATTTTTAAAATGTTTTCTTTGATGGGATATATCACTATAAATATATAATTATCCTCTGCTATGACCTACACATCATTTTTGTTTAATTATATGGAAAATCTTCCAACAATCTCATTTTATTTTTAAAACTTATTTACTAAATTTTAAAATCATAATTTCTTATTATTTATTTTAATTTACTTTTGTAAGTAATAATAATTCAAGAATATGCCCATTCGAGATGGAACAAATATCTTTGAACTCATCCAATTTAGCTCTGTCATGTTAAATGTACATAGAAATATTTTTAAATTTTTTATTTTCTATTGTTTCAACATACTTTATGACACATTTCAATTTTCACCTTAATTGGCAATTCAACGATGTACACTAGATCCATTTACTAACTTACAAGGTAGTTTTCTCAAAGGAATTATCTCATTTTAAATTTTTGCATTTATTTGCTCATATTATAACGAAACAAAACTTCTATACTATAATGATCTATATAGATCGATTTAATTTTGTTATATTTAACTGATTTAATTTATCTCCTTATTAAAACTTTTCTCATTTATTATTGAAATAGTTATTTATTATTATTTAAGCTTGTTTACATTTACATGACAAACTTCTAAATGAGGTTCGATGAAGACGAAATAAGCTTTATTGTGTTAAACTTAAAGAGCTCTATTCAATTATTATTAGAGGCTTTTTCTTTCTTTTTTACATGATTATCGAGCAAGTTACACTCGAACGTCATTGGAAATTTGAAGGAAACTTTTTCGTACAATTTGTCTCATTTTATTAAATTTTTATCTTTATCTCGTTATATTACTATGACACTTTAAATTGAGACTCACCTTAATTTGGTTAAATTTCAATTTTTACATTAAATAAATTTTAGGTTTAATATAAAATTACATAATTTTAAAAAAATATATTTTTTTTTATTTATGCTTATTTATTTTGATAATTAATTGAAATTTTAAATGATATTGGATTGACAAGAAATAATTATCATTGATATTATTTTTAGGGCTGTACAAAAATAAACATTTATTTCCAAATTTTTAATTATTTTTGTACATAAATTTTGCATATTTTATGTTACTATTTCATTTGTGACATATTCTATGATTAAAAATGCTACATTGGATCTTTTTTGTGTGGTGGAATGCATCCTTTATGGAGGCTTTATCTCATTTTTTTAATTGTTTTGATTTGATTTAGTTATATTATTACTACAAAAATATAACTCTCATCTTATGTGACTTTTAAATCTTTTAGTTTTATTTATATTATGACTCTCTAGTTTTTCTCATCCTAGCTTTATTATTTTTTACATAACATTCAAACAAGAATTTATTAATTATTTGGATTACTTTTTATAATTTATAGTAATTCCAAGTAATCACATTGAAACAAAATGAACTTCATCTCATTCATCTCGATGAGTTATATGCAATCAAGCTTTTACATTTATATTTTTAGATATTTAATTTTTTAAGTTTTTGCAACCTATCTGAGGCATTTTAACTCATTCCATATTTGATGATCGAGGATGTTACACTCAACATGCTTAGTATCTTGGAATGCGACTTTCCCTTTTAAAAAATTAATTTTCTATTAATATTTTCCTATGAAATCTTATTTGTCCTCTTATTTAAAAATTAACACCTTTAGTTTGGTTATATTTGAATGCTTTAATTTTGCATATTTATATTTGATATATACTAAATATTAAAATAATAATGTATTAATAATTTAGTTTATTTAGTTCAAAATTGAATTAAAAAATACCCAACGAGGCACAACAGACATAAAGAACATATTGTTTGAACCATCACAAAGATCATTCAAATAAATATTTTTTAATAAATTTTGATAATTTATTTTATATGATTTTGCCATGCTTTATCAATCATTTTTATTGTACTTATTTTGGTTAACAATTTAGTTACACTCAATCTCTATAGCATATTAAGATGCAATTTTTGAAATTAATTTATCTCATTTCTTCAAAATTTACATTATATTTTCTTATATTACAATGCAACTTTAAATCTTTTATCTTGTGATGTTTACTTTTCCTTTGTTTGTTATATTACATTGTTTTAATTTACCTTATTTTAGATTTGATATATATTAATTAAACATTTAAATAAAAATCTATTTTTACATTTCACAATAATTCCAATGGACATCTATCTGCATGTAAGTAACGTTATGGGACCAATATAAATGACCTTTATTTAATTTAATATTACTTTTAATATCTTCCAATCTGGTTTTTGGGATTTTGACAAACTTTTCAAGATATTTGTAAATGAATACTCATTTGGAAATAATTATTTATTTAATTCTTTAAATTCTTTTTTATTTTTGTATTGAACGTAATTCCAAAAGATATCTAATCAAGGTAAAAAAAAGCTTCATTGCACTTATCTTCACTACCTCATTATGAAACTTAATTTTAAGCCACTTTTCATATAAAATTTATCTCATTTATTAAAATTCTTTTCATTTTGTTTAGTTATATTACTATGTAACTCAAAATCTTCATTTGTGTAAACTTTACATTGCTTTAATTTTGTTAAATTATATTATTTCAATTTAACTCAATTGCACTTTAATATATGTTTAATTGTTATGAAAAAAATAATTGATTATTATTTGTTTTTTTCACATTGGAAATTTTTAGTAATTAAAAATGATGTTCGATCATGACAAAATAATTTCTTTTGGTCTCATTTTAACATGCTCTATTTAATTAAATCATCCATTTTGTTTTTCTAAATATTAAATTTTACTTGGGATTTGCCATATTTTTCGAGACAATTTTATTTTTATGTTATTTCATGATGATGGATGTTAAACTTGATCTTTAGAGTATCAAGCAATAAAAGTTCGCCATAAATTTTTTCATTTCTACAAGCGTTTCACATAGATTCAGTTACATTACTATGTAACATAAAATCTTCTCTTGTGTAACCTTTATATCTATTAAATTTTTCAAAATATGTGGCATCAATTTACCACTTTAAGGCTTCAATATTTACTAACACAAAGTTAAAATTAAAAAAAAAACTAACTTTTATGGTTATTTATTTTGGTAATTATTAGCAATTCCAAATAGAGTATGATCAAGAAAAGCCAAGCTTTGTTGGGCAATACTTGACACTTCAATCTACTTAAATAATTATTTTTACATTTTTAAATAATTTATTTCTTGGGGTTTTGAACACTTTATGAGATATATTGATTCATGCTTTATCTAAAGATCATAGATGCTACTCTCAATTTGCTTGGTATCTTGGAATGCAACTTTATGATGATAAAATTTATCTCATTTCTTAAACTTTTTCATTTGAATTAGATACATAAATATCAAACTCTAGTTGTCGTCTCATGTGTCTTAATGTTCATTTATTTCTGTAATTCATTGTAGCTTTAAATAAGAACACACTTCACTAGACAGTTGGATTAGCACCATATTTGAGGATCCAGCATTTCACATCCAATAACCTTATACATGAAATGCAACTTTGTTGTAAATTTTTTTTCTTAGTGCCAAATTTTTTACTTCCAATTGTTTACGTCACTATAAAACTCCATATTCTTTTTTATGTAGGTTTTACATCACTTTGACTCTGCTTTATTATAATTCTTCAATTTATCTTATTTCAACTTTAATATATAAATTTAGTTAACATTCAAATAATAAATTAATATTATTTATACTAATTGTATTTATTGATTTACAATAATTCCAATAATATCAAATCTAGGTAAAATCAATATGATTGGGCATCTCTTGATGAGCTCTACCAAATAAATTTATTTTTCTATGATTTCAAATATTTTATTTTATAGGGTTTTGACATGCTTTTTGAAAATTTTCATTCGTACATTATTTGACAATCAAGGGTGTTACACTTCATGTCTTTTGGATCCTCAAATGCAAACATATTTTATAGTTTGTCTTTTTCAAAATTTTCTTTTTGGTTTTATTAAATTCCTTATAGTTCATCACATTTTTAGCTTTAAAATATAGTTACATAACATTAAAATAATAACTTCTTATTATTTATTCTTAGTATTAATAACTTGTAGTTTTTTCTTTATGAGATTTGATCATGATCAAAGACATGACATTAGACTCCTCTTGATTAAATATTTATTTTCAAGAAACATTTTATAAGATTTTTGCATACTTAATGAATCATTTTGATTTTTACATTATTTGATGATTGAGGGGTTACACTCAACATCCTAATTTTGGAACACAACCTTTATCTTATTTATTCAATTTTTCTTGATCTTATGTTTTGATATAATGGAATTATTGTTCTCCTCTAGTATGACCTTTAAATTTTTATGATTTTGTTATATTATAACATATCGATCTATCTCATATCATTTTAATATATATTAACGAAATAATAAAGTAATAATTTGTCATTATTTATGCTCATTTACTTTTATGAGTCTTATTGATTTTAGATGGGGCTCTAGTGATGCAAAATGAACATCGTTAGACCCATCACAATATGGCAATCTAATTTAATAGTTTTCTTTAGTTTTTGAAATATTAAGTTTTCTAGGATTTTCAAATGGTTTTTGAGAAATTTTGATTGATACTATATTTTCTAAGGAATTTAACACAATTTGCTTATTATGTTTTAATGCAAAATTTAAATATAATTCATGATATTTCTACAAATTATTTTTTTTATTTCTTTAGGTTACTATGAACACTTATTCTCTTCTTATTTGACCATTATTTTTCTTAGATCACATTAGTTCAATTTAACTCATTTTAGTTTTAAAATAGCTTTGCTCGGTGCTAAAATAATAATAAATGACTATTTAATCTTATTTACATAATAATTCATAACAATTCAAGTTGAGGTTTAATGAACATCATGGGGAACATCTTAGACCATCCTAATCAAATCTACCTAACATAATATTCATTATGTATTTTTGAGTTTTATAATTTTATAAGATTTTGGCAATTTTACAAGTCATTTGGACTTGCTCCTTATTTTACTATCAATGATATTACACTCGATCTCCATATTATCTTCGAACGCAACTTTTGCATACAATTTATTTAATATCTTCAAATTTTACCACTTGATGTAGTTATATTATTATGTTATTCTAAATCTTCTCCCCTGTGACATTTACAACACTATAATTTTGTTATTATCGTTTTGTTTGATATTGGTTCATTTTTAATAAATATTAATCTAATATAAAAGAAATTTGTTATTGTTTATTATTATTTATCATTATTTATTATGTAATTCATAATTGTTTCAAAAGAGGTTTGGTAGTGAAAAAAAAATGTCATTAGATGCCTCTAGATGAGCATTACCCATTAAATACTCATTTTTACATTTTTAAATATTATTTTCTATAGATCTAGTTGGTTTTATGAGACATTTTAAATCACAATGTATTTCACAAAAAAGGACGTTAAACTTGATCACCATAGTATCATTGAATTCAAGTATCCCATAAAATGTATTGCATTTATTAAAAAGCTTAACTTTTGGTTATTTATATTTATTTGAAACAATTGCTCTCTTCTCATCTGACTTTTACATTACTTTAATTTTCTTATTATATTGCTTTAATTAATCTCCTTTTATTTAAAATATATTTATATTTTATTAAAATAATGCTTTATTATTATTTATAATTATTTACTTTGTTGATCTTAGTATTTGCAAAAAATATTCGATGCTGATGAAACAAATATCATAGGACTCTAATCATTTTCTTAATCGAAATAACTATTTAATTTTAACTTTTTAATATTTTTAAGGTTTTCATACACTTTCTAAGTATTTTGATTTGTATCATTTTTTATGATTAAGGATATCATAGTAAGTCTCCTCACTAACTTAGAATACATTTTTCTTATATAATTTATCACAATTTTTCATATATTTCTCTTTGATTTTGTTATAATACTATTTAATTCTAAATCTCCTCTTTTGTGACCTTTACTTCTCTTTGATTTGGAAATATTTTAGTGTTTTAGTTAATGTCATTTTAGTTTTAATATATATTTTTCAACAATTAAAATAAAACTTTGTTGTCATTTAAGGTTATTTTCTTTAATAATTTCCAATAGTTACAAATGTAGTTTCATTTAGATGAAACAAATGTCAATGAACATATGTCGATATGCTTTGTCAAATTAAACATTTAGTTTTATATTTTTAAATATTTTATTATACTATTGGCATGATTTATAACTCATTTCTATCAACAACTGACTTGATGATGATGTGATGCACGATTATTTTAATATCCTTAAATGCAACTTTTTTACACTATTTATCTTGTTTTTTCAATTTATCTCTTCGGTGATCGTCAAATTAATTTCACATGACTATATTACATTATTTCCATTTATCTAATTAATACTTTAATAAATTTTATTTCATATAAAAATAATAATTTATTATTTCTTATGCTTAATTACTTTCACAAATTGTGGTATTTATTTGATTTGTTGAATGAGCTCTACCTAATGAATTGATTATTTAAATGTTTGTAAAATTTTATTTTCTAGAGTTATTCAAAAGTTTATGATGCATTTTTATTCATAACTAATTTTTTAATCAAGGATGTTATGCTTGATGTCATAAGTCTCTTGGAACACAAATTTCACATATAATTTATCTTATTTCTTCAATTGTTTTGCTTTTATTTTATTGTATTACTATGAAATAAAAATTCTACTATCTTATGAACTTTACACTAATTTTATTTAGTTATATAATATTGTTTCAAGTTGTCTCATTTTAGCTCTAATATATATTTACTTAATATTAAAATAATAAATATATGATTTTTAACTTTTTTACTTTAGCAATTCAAAGTAGTTCCAAACGAGTTCTGATTAAGATTAAACAAATGTTCAATGAATCATCATGATAACCTCAATCAAATTAAATATTTATTTCTATATTATTAAAAAAATTTTATTTCGTATTATTTTAACAAGTTTATGTGACACTTAAATTCATACCAAATTATATTATCAGTGATGTTACTGTACATCTCCTTAGTATCATAGAATGCAACTTTCTTGTATAATTTATCTCATCTTTCAAAATTTTTACTTCGATTTTATTTATTACTTTAAGATTGTAATTCTTCTCCCTTATGACATTTACATCACTTTAGTTTCGTTGTACTATATTGCTCTAGTTTATCACATTTTATTTTTGAAATATATAACTTAATATAAAAAAATATTTAATATTATTTATACTTATTTATTGTGTAATTTGCAATATTACCAAACGAGGTTCAATTGAGATTAAACAAATTTTAATTGGACAGAACACAATTAACTCTTTCTAGTTAATATTCATTTTTGTTTTTCTATATATATTTTTTAGATATATTTGGCAGACTTTATGAGATATTTATCTTCATTACACAATTGATTATTGAGGTTGCGACACTTGATCCACTTAGTATCAGAATCATAAGTTTTAAAATAATTTATCTTATTTTTTAAAATTTTAAGCTTTAATTGTGTTAGATTATTATGTAACTCTAAATCCCTCCATATGTGTCCTTTATAGTTCTTTGATTTGGTTATTATATATTACTAAAATTTCTATTATTCCATCTCAAATATGTATACATTTTCTTAATATTAAAATAAAAGAGAATAATTGTTGTTGTTTTTTTACTGGGTCATTTAAAGTATTTCCAAGCGAAGTCTAATCAAGGAGAAGCAAACATTTTTTAAACTTGCATGATAATGCCCTTTCCAATTTATTTTTTTAATTTTTAAATATCTTTTGGTAGGGCTTTAACTTAGTTGACGATCAAGGTTGTTACACATGTCCTCTTTAGTATCTTGGAATGAAACTTTCTTACATTATTTGTTTAATTTGTTTATATTTTTCTCTTTAAACTTATTGTATTATAATGTTTTAATTTATCATAGTTTATCATTATTATATATTTACTTTTTATTAAAATAATAACGTTTTTTTATATCTTCTAATTTACTTTGTTAATTCGTAGTAATTCTAAATGATGTTGTACTTCATTGTTTTCACAGATTTTAATTTATAAGTGATATACATTTAATTATTATTAAAAAAAAAATTTTTTCTAATTTACTTAGTTAATTCATTGTAATTATAAACGATGTTAGATCAAGATGAAGCAAACATCATTATTCTCATTCGATATGTTTTATGTAGTTAAATCTTTTGTATTGTCAAATATCTCAGTTTCTTGAGTTTTATCATATTTTATGTGATATTTTTATTCAAGCAGAATTTAATGGTAAAAATATTATACTTAATCTTCTTAAAATATTAATATGTTATATTTTAATTTTTCTATTTAATTTCTCATTTCTTTAAAATTTCCTTTTTATTTTGTTATACCACTTTGTTGTTTTAAACATTTTGTCTTACAAAATTGACATCACTTTGATTTAATTTATTGTATTTTTTAGATTCTTCTCTTTTAATTAAAATATGTACTTTTTTAATATTAAAATAAGAATTTTCCTATTTACTTATGTAATTTGAAATAATTCAAAATAAGATTCAATGTACGAAAAAATCATTGCACTCAACTTGATGAGCTTTATCTAATTAAATATTGATTTATATATTTTGGAATATTTTTTTTTTTCGAAATTTTCTTATTCTATTAGATACTTTGATTCAAACCATATTTAATGATCAATGATATTACACTAGGTCAATTTAAAATCTTCTAATAAAAAGTTTCTATAAAATTTATCTTATTTACTCAAATGATTTATTTTCATTTTTTAAATGCTTGAAACTCTAATTCTCATTTCAAGTGACCTTTACATCATTTTGACTTTGGTGCCATACAATTTTTTTAATTTATCATTATTTATGCTTACTAAATGTTCAAATTCGTAGTAATTCTTTATGATACTTGATTAAAACTAAACAAATAATATTGGACTCATCTCCATTGGTGCTGCTTAATTAAATATTCAATAAAAAATTATTAAATATTTACTTTTTAACGTTTGGTATTCTTTTCTAGGAATCTTGATTCATATTTGATTTTCTTGTTAAACATATAACATTTCCTCTGCATAGTACTTTTGAATAAAGTTTTCCAAAAAACATTAACCCACTTTTCTAAATGTGTTGTTTTGATTAAGTTATGTTTCTATGAAACTTCATATTTCCTCTCATATGACCTTCACATCATTTTTGTTTGATTATATTGTATTTCATCAATCAACCAAATTTTAGCTTTAGCATACATTTAATTAATATTAAAATAAAATATATGGTTAGTTATTTTTATTTACTCTTGTAATTCATAGTAGTTCAAAATGAGGTATGACACAACAAACATTTTTTAGCTGTGTGTACAACACTCCAACATGTATTCATTTTTAAATTTTTAAATATTTCAATTTTTAATGTTTTAGCTTCCTTTACTAGACATTTAGATTCTTGCCTTATTTTTTGATCGATGATGTTACGCACAATCTCTTTAATAACATGGAATGGAACTTTCACATTTAATTTGTCTCATTTAAAAAAAAAATTTGCTTTCATTTTTGTAACTCTAATTCTATGCTCATGTAGCCTTTACATCACGTTGATTTGGTTATATTAGATTGACTCAAGTTATCTCATTCCTTTGTTTATAAATACTTACAAAAATTTAAATAAATCTTGTTTATTATTTATATTTAATTAATTTGAAATCATAGTAATTCCAAATATTGCTTGATCTAGATGAGAGAAATGTCACTCAACTCCTTTCTATGAAGTTCAAATATTTAATAATTAATTTTTATGTGATTAAATATTTATTTTTTAGTGTTTTAGCACATTTTATGAGACTTTTAGATTTGTACCTTAATTGATGATCAAGTATGTTATACTCAATCTCCATTGTATCTTATCAGGCAACTTTCTCGTACAATTTTTGTTATTTCTTCATATACTGCCATTTGATATACTTAAATTACTATTTAATTCTAAATTTCCTCTAATGTGACCCTTACATTACTTTGATTTAGTAAAATTATATTAATCAAATTTTTTCCACTTCGACATATGTACATTTTTAATTTAAATTAAAATAATTTTTCATTTTAATTTTAGCTTGTTTTTTTCTATTGTATTGTAATTCCAAACAAGATTTTATGTGACATTTTGATAAACTCTTGATTTGGCATTCAGGAATGTTACACTCAATTACTTTAGTATCTTGAAAGACAATATTTTTTATATAATTTCTCTTGTTTCTTAAAATTTTCCTCAATGATTTTGTTATATTACTACTTAATTCTAAATCTTTTCTCTTGTGACCTTCACATCACTTTCCTTTAGTTAAATTATATTTCTTTAATTTATTTTATTTAAGCAATAATATATATTTACTAAATTTTAAAATAATAATTTTTCATTTTTTATTTCTTTTTTGTTTTGGAATTGTAGTATTTACAAATGAGGCTAGATCATTAAGGAAATAAATTTGTTGGACTCAAACTAGTAAGCTCTATCCCATTAAAAATAAATTTGTATGCTTTAAAGTGTTCTATTTTTTTAAGATTTTGGAATGCTTGTTAGACAATATCTTGTATCATATTAGGCAATTGAACATGTTACACTTAATGACATTTTTATCTTGCAATGCAAGTTTCTCGTGTAACATATCTCATTTTGTTAATTTTTTTTTCTTTTGATTTAGTTTTGTTACTATAACACCCAAAACCTAGTTTTGATGGATTTTCAATTCACTTTAATTTGGCTGTATTATATTAATTTAATTTTTCCAATTAAAGATTTAATAAATATTTACTTAATGTTAAATTAAGTTTTTAAAATTTTTTTCTTATTTGTTTTGGTAATTCACAAAAATTCCAAACAAGATCAAATTTAGATGTAACAAACTTCATATAATCTACCTTGATGATCTTTATCTGATTTAGCATTCATTTCACTGTTCTGTCATGCTTTTTTGAGTCATTTTAATTTATATGTCATGTGATTATTGATAATGTTATACTCAGACTCATAAGTGTTTGAAATGCAACTTTTCCATAAAATGCATTTCCATTCTAAAAAGGTTTCATATTCATTTTGCTATGCTACTATGAAACTTGAATACTTCTACCACACATCTATCACATTCTTTTGCTTTTATTATGTCACATTACTTCAATTTATATTACTTCAACTTCATTATATATTTATTTATTATTAAATAAATAAATTATTATTGTTTATTCTCTTTTTGATTCTGTAATTCAAAGATATTTTGGATGTGGTCTAATTTAGACTTAACATTTTTTATATTCTTTTGCTTTCATTTTAACAAGTTCTATCGAATTCAATTTCTATGTATATATTATTTAATATTTTATTTCCACATACTTTTGGAGAATTTACGAACCATTTCAATTCGTACATTATTTTTTTGTGTATGATATAATGCTCAAACTTATTATTATATTAAAATACTCCTATCTAATTCAATTTATCTAATTTCTTCATATATTTTACTTTCATTTAGTTGTATTACTACGTAATGCAAATTCCCTTTTTATATATCCTTTACATCACTACTTCAAGTTATCATCTTTTAGCTTTATATGGTATTTACCTAAAATGAGTATAATAAATAATTTTATTTTATGTATATTTTCTTTTGTACTTCAAAGTAATTCCAAAGGAGGGTTGAATAAGATGAAACAAATGTTGTCTGACATGACTCGACAATCTGCATCAAATTTAAAATTTATTTCTATATTTTTTAAAATTTAATTTTTATGGTTGTATTATGCTTTACAAGATATTTTGATTTCTAAAGGATTTGACAATCAAGAATGTCTAATGCAATCTTCTTAGGATTATAGAAGGCTTTCCCTAATAGCATTTCTCCTTTTCAAATGTTTTCACTTTGATTTGGTTGCATTGTTATGAAAGTCCAACTCCCCTCTTATATAACCACAATGTTGCTTTGATTTCGTTAGGTTACATTGTTTTAATTTGTCTTATTTTAGTTTAAGTTTATCATTTCTTATTACTAAATTATTAGTTTATTATTATTTATGCTTATTTACTAAATTATTAGTTTATTATTATTTATGCTTATTTACTTTGATAATTCTTAATAATTCAAAGGAGCTTTGATCGGGAAGAAACAAATGTTATTGGACTTGTCTTGATGAGCTCTATCTTTTTAATTACTTACTTTTCTATTTTTAAAATTTTATTTCGTAAGTATTGTTACATTTTTTTGAGATTTTTTTATTTTACAAAATTTGACGATCAATAATTTTACACTCAATTTCTTAAGTTTCATAGAATGCAACTTTACTATACAATTTATGTAATTTTTCAAAATTTTGACTTTAATTTGGTTGTGTTGCTTTATGACTGTAATTGTTCTCTTATGCAAACTTTACAATACTTTGATTTTTATTTTACCACATTTCCTTAAATTTTCTATTTTTAACTTTAATATATATTTATTCATACTCAAAATAATTTTTTAGTTATGCTTATTTTTATTTGTAATTTATAATTATCATAATCATGATACAATTAAGATGAAATAGACATTCATAGACTCGTCTTGATATGCCATTTCATGTTAAATATTAATTTCTATATTCAATAATGTTTTATTTTAAAGTGTATTAGCATGCATTATGACAATTTTTTTTGTAGTTTACTTGACAATCAAGAATCTTATCCACTTAATATCTTGAAATTCAACTTTCCTAAAAATTTATTCTCATTTTTGTTTAATTTTGTTTACTTCAATTACGTTATATGATTAAGTGACTATAAATCTCTTCTTTTGTGACAATTAACTTAGTTTATTTTTAAATATTATGTATTTCATGTTATCTCATTTCAATATTAATATATGATTACTAAAAACTAACATAATAAATTGTTATTATTATATATGTTTATTTACTCCAATAATTTTTTATAATTCTAAATATTATCTAACAAAGATGAAAGAAACACATAATTTCTTGTCCCAACTAGTTCTATTCAACCTAACAATCTTTTTCATGTTTTTAATATTTTGTTTCCTAGTGCCTTTTACATTTTATGGGCCATTAACATTTTTAATTTGAAGATCAGAATGTTACACTCGATCTCCTTATCATGTTATAATGTAAATTTTCCTTGCAATGCATCTCATTTCTTCAAATTATTTGCTTCATTTTTTTATAACATTATATCAATTTTGTTTCATTTTACTTTTATTATATATTTACTTAAAATTAAAATAATATTTTTTATTATTTAAAATTATTTAATTTGTTAATTTTGTGAAATTCAAAATAAGGTTTGATCAATACCAAAAAAAAGGTTATCAGAGACATCTTAACAAACTATATTCAATTAAATGTTCATGTTTATATTTTAAAAAACTTTTTTATATGTTTAACAGTACAATTTAATTATAACAATTAAAAAATTGATGATGTGATACTCGATCTCTTTAGTACTTTAGAAGTCAAGTTGCCTCTACAATTTATCCCATTTGCTCAAATTTTTCACTTTGATTTGATTATATAAAAATGTATCCTTAAGTATATATATATACTCTTTTGATCATTGTAATGCTTTGATTTTATTATATTGCTTTACTTCAATTTAGCTCAATGCATGCATCTTTGGTAGATATTTATGTAATATTAAAACTATAATTTACCATCAGTTATGCTTGCTTGCATTAAGAATCTACAATAATTCAAAATGAGTTCCAATTGACATGGACAATTTGTCAATTGATCACCTTGATGGTCTCCATCTAATTAAATAATTAATTCTTTTTTATCATGTATTTTATTTCCTATGAGTTTGGCTTGTTCAATAAGAACTTTTTTACAATTTATCTCATTTCATGAAATTATTCACTTGAATTAGATTATATTACTAAGTTAATCTAAATCTTCTCTCGTATGTCAATTACATCTTTTGAATGGGTTATATTACACTACTTCATTTTATCTTATATCATCATCATTAATTATATAATTAATAATAAAATAATAATTTTATATTATCTGTGCTTATTTAATTTTGTAATTCATAGTAAATTAAAATGATATCCAGTGAAGAAGAACCATATGTCTTGATGTCATCTTGATGAGTTCTATTCATTTAAATACTCATCTCTATATTTGTAAAAAATTTATTTTCCAAAGTTTACCTAAAATTTATTAAGCATTTCATTTATCATTCTATGATGCAGGGTGTTACACTTCATCTGCTTAATATCTTGGAAAGAAATTTTCCTATAGTGTTTAAGTTATTTCTTTAATTTTTCATTTTGTAATACTATATAAATTTAAATCTCCTCTCATGTGAACTTCACATTACTTTTATTATTATTTATGCTAATTTACTTTGGTAATTTGTAGAAAGTTCTATTGAGGTTTAATGAGAAGAAATAATGGTCGTTGGATTTGTTTCAATCAGTTTTATGAAATTAAAGATTTATTATTCTACCTTTAAAATTTTTATTTTATAAGGTTCTCCCGACTTCATGAGATACTTCTCTCTACATATCATCCGATAATTGAAAATGTTATCTCGATATCCTTAGCATCTTGGAATGCAACACTCTTAAACAATTTACCTTATTTCTTGAAAAGTTTCTCATTTTTACTATTATGTTTTTATATCACTCCAAATCTCTTGTCTTATGACATTCAAGTTTCCTTTGATTAGTTAAACTACAATACTTCAATTTATTTTTGATATATATATATAAGATTAAAATAATAGTTAATTATTTTTATGCTTCTTTGTTTGGGTAAGTCACAGTAATTCCAAACGATGTCTAATAAATAAATATTATATGTAATTAGACTAGTCTCAATGAGGTTTATCAAATTAAAAATTCATTTTTTCATTTTAAAATAATCTATAATCTTTGCTTTTTCTTGCTATATGATAAATTTTAATTATTTCATAACTTGACAATCAAGGATGATACTCTAAACTTTTTGCAACATTTAGAAATGCAACTTTCCCATACATTTTTTTTCATTTATTCAATATTTTTATTTATTTACATTACTAAATAACTCTAAAACTATTCTTATGTAACATTTATAAATTTGATTTGGTTATTATATAATTCTTTAATTTGTCTCAATTTTTTAATATATGTTTAGATACAATTCAAATATTCATTTCTTGTTTATTTTTTATTGATTTTGTAATTCATAGAAATTAAAAATGTGATCTGGTCGAGATGAAGTATATGTCATCAGACGCATCTAACAATCAATACAAAATTAAAAAAATTACTTTTTTTTTCTTTGTGATACATTTTAGCTTGAACTTGATTTTACAATCACGGTTGCCAACTTGATTACTTTAGTCACTTGAAATGCATCTATTCCAAACAATTTATCTGACTTGAAGTTTTTTCCTTTAACTTTGTTTTATTATCTTGAAACTGTAATTCTCCTTTGAATTAAACTTCACATTGGTAATTCATTGTAATTCTAAAGAAGGTATGTTTGAGGAGAAAAAAATTTTGTTAGACTTATTTTTTCTATCATTATAAAATTAAAATTTCATTTTTTTAATATTTTAAAATATTTAAATTTTTTGGGTTTTTTAGCACTATTTTTTAGAAATTATGATATGTATCATATTTAACAATTGACGATAACAAGCTCTATTTCCTTTGTATACTACAATGCAAATTTCTATCACTTTATGTACTTTTGGCAACCTCTTAGATTTGGTTATATTACTATTAAACTCAAATTCTTTTCATGTGTGACCATTACTTCCATTTTATTATATCATATTACTTTGATTCAATTTATCTCATTTTTTCTTTAATTCTTATTTACTTAAAATAAAGCAATAGTTCATTATTACTTATGTTTATTTTCTTTAGAAAATCAAACTAATATATATTGAGATAAATTCTTTTCTACTTTTCTTAAATATTTTATTCTCAAGAATTTTAGTTTACGTTAAGAGAAATTTCTATTAGTTTCTTGTCTAATAATTATGAAAGATACACTTGGTCTCTTCAATATCTTAGAATTTAAGTTTTCAATAAAAATTATATGATTTCTCAAAAATTCTTTGTTAGAACTGGTTATATTACTATTTAACTATAATTATCATGCAGCCAATATGTTGTTTTTATTTAGTTATATTAAATTACTTCAATTTATTTTATTTTTACTTTATATAATTTTAATTAATATTAATATAATTATATAATAAAATTTACTCTTTTCTAAAATTTTACTTCATTTTAAATGATTTTATGATTAAAGATGCCACACTCAACCTCCACTATAAATTATAGTACAACATTCTCTTATAATTTATTTTATTTCCTCAAATTTTTTATTTTTATTTTGTTACATTTAATTGTAATTATAAATTGCCTCTCTTACGAGAACCTTAATGCTTTGATTTGGTTATGTTATATTACATTAATTTATCCTTTTTTGTAGCTTTAATATATATCTAGTAAATTTTAAATTAATAATTTATTAGAATTTATGCTTATTTATTTTTGTAATGTGAAGTAATTCAAAAATGGTATGTTTGGGGTGAAAAATCATATTTGGACTCATCTCAACGAGCTCTATCTATTTAAATATTTGTTTACATCTTTTAGAACAATTTATTTTTTATTTTTTGACAAACATTCTGAGAAAAGTTTATTTAACCTAATTTAATGATTGTCAATGTTACAGGTGATCTACTTATTGTTTTGTAATTTGTCATTCGAATACAATTTATCTAATTTTTTTGAATTTTTTATTTTGATTTAGTTATTTGACTGATTAGCCATCCATCTAAAAATCATATCATGTGTAATCCTATATTAGGCTCGATTCTTCACATACCAAATGCTAACATCATATACAACACATTAAAACAAATGTAAATACTTTGAGCAAAGGTTTTTCCCAAGTATCCTATTTAAATTTTGTAATTTTCATCTACAATGTTTGTTTAGTAAATAAATGTGCATAACTCTAAGAGACCTAAGAGGCATGCTTTTTATCAAGGTCTAACAAATGCATGCAACACATTTCTTATCTTCATGATGTATTGATGCAAGTAGCATAACTTTAACTTATAGAGGAATGAATGATGCAAACAAATTTAATTTATGGTGAAAAAATTTCACTAACAAGATCAATTTACAAAACAAATCTTACAAATTACCAAACATTTGATCTCATCTTCAAGATCCAATTGCAATTATCAGTTCATTATAACAAATTTTGTTAATTATTAATAATTATCAATATAACTTTTACAAAATTATTCTTTACCTTCAATTTTCCTTTAAATGATTATAGTTAATTATATCAAAAACATTAATTAATTATTCATACTATTTGATAATAATTTATTTAAATTATATTATTAACAAAAAATTAAATGTTGGTTATTATAATTAATACTTAAACTAAATATATTTTTTTTGATTTTAAATAATTTTGAACTGTGTTAGTTATTATTTGTTGTTCTATTTAATTAAAACAATAAAAATTATAGTTAAAAAATTGATTATGAATAATTGTTATTACTATTTTTAGCCTTAACTAATACAAACTCTTCTCATCATTGTGTAAAAGTGAAAATATTTATATCATATTAGTATGAAACAGACTTAACATAAGAATAACTAATAATCATTAATATCACCAATTAATAATATTGTCTAGGATATCATTCTAAACAACAATTTAAGAGGAAAACAATTTGTTATATATGATATAATTCATGATAAATCTAATGATTAGAAAAAAAAACATAAAATAGTAGTTTTTAAATTATCATAATATAATAAAGAAATTTAATTCTTTAGTAATAGTATTCTCAAAATATTTAATGTAGGTATTTTACTTCTCTTTTTTCTAATTTTCAAAAAAATCAAAAATAAAAATTCCTTATATGGAGAAGATTAAGAAGATAAAGTTAAAAAAGCTATTAAAAAAATTAAAGAAGGAGAGAAATGAAAAACTAAAAATAAAAAAATTTCTTTTCGAGGAAGTGAAGAAGAGAAAATATGTACAAGCTAAAAAATAATAAAGAAACATCAGGTTGAATATGTTTAGGAAGAAGAAGAATAAGAAGAGTAGATAGATGGTAAAAAAAGAATAAGAAATTAAAAAGAATAAAAAGAAGGCAATAGAAAGGAAAAAAGAATTTTGCTAACGAATAAGAAATATTAAAAATTTAAGAATTATATAAAAATAATTTTTCTTAAAATAGAACAAGTTATTTAAAATTATATTCAATTGATGCCTTTCTTGTTCTCAGATGTATTATAAATATTTTTTAGAGGGAAATAAAGATACAGAGAAAACGTTAGAGAGAAAAATTATAACAAAAGTTATGAAAGTGGAGAGAGCAAAACAAAGATAAAAAGTGTGTTGAGAGCGATCAAAAGGGCAAGTGTAGAGGAGAAGAGATATAAAGAAGAGAGAGGACGAAAGAAAGGGAGAAAGGACTCAGGGAAAGTGTGTAAAAGATTGATGAATGCATGTGAGTGACGGTAGAGGTTAATAGAGAGTTAATGATAACAAGAATGAGTTTAGCCTAAAACGAGAGATCAAAAGAGTGCAAATGAATATGGATGAGAAAGAGATATAAAAAACAAAAAGGTTGAGAGAATTGCGAGGGACTTGAGATAAGATAATCCAAAAAAAAATGTGAAGAGTTTACTTATGAAATGGAGAATTTAGTACAGAATGGCATTGAAAGAGATAAAAAATCTTAATAAAAATTGTTAGGAAATTAAAAAAATATATGAAGTGATAAAGAGCATAGAATAAGCAAGAAACTATTATAGTGGTAAAAAGGAAGATGCCTACATAAACTTGCATACAAAGAGCAAAAAAAGTAAGAGTAGATAGAAAGAGAGATGAAAAGAAAGAAACAAAGAAGAAAGAAAGAATTTAGAGAAGAGTGGGGACATTAGAATGAAGAATTTGATAGATATTTTGGTAAGGATAGACACATATACTTCTAATAATGTAGAAATAGTAATAGTGATAAACTAAAAAAATGGAGGGACATCAAGATTTGACATGAATAAGAATAATAAATTAAAAAATTAAAAAATAAAAAAATCACATATGATATTATAATTACAAGAACAAGAATTAAGAAATAGACTTTGCTAAAATAAATATTCGTAATTCATCGTAATTACTTATTATAACATTATTCAAAATATTAATTCCTATGGAAAATTACATGATAATATTCCTTTATAATTATTGTGATTTTTATGTATAGTTATAATTCTTTAGAATATCTGTCTATAGTCAGTGTAAAATTATTATTATTATTCTTATAAATTTTATTCTCATCTTGCCAAATTCCATCAAAATATTGTAATAATTTTATGAATAATTCCTTTTTTCTTGTCATTTATTAATATATTAAATAAACATAAATAACTAAATCATAATTATTATAACTAATATCTTTTAATTTGAATTGCAATTATATTCTTATGATAAAAATATTTATAATTATTAACATTGTTAAATATTATTGTTATAACAAGAAGAAATATTAATAAAGATTAGGAATATAACTGTCCCTTTAAAGTTAAAGTTAATTCTAAATATTAGTTTGTGTATCTGTCATAATCAATTCTTTTTAATAATAATTTCAAAAATAATTATTAATAATTATTTTCGTTACACTTCTTATTAGGTAAATATATTTTTAAATAAATTATGTTAACTATTTAATTATAATTAAATTAGTAATAAAATAACTATTTTAGTTTAATTGCATATTTTAAATATATTAATTACTATATTATTATTATTATTATTCTTATTATTTATAATACTTAAATTGATATACATAATTAAAGTTTGACATTTTAAAATTTAAATTACTAATAAAATTTTAAGAATATTAATAATAGTGATTTTTCATAATTAACAAAATTATAGTTATTTTTTAAATAATTATTATAATAATAATGTTTATAATTTATTATTATTTTATTTTAATTAATATTTATTTGTTACAATGCTAGTAGTTTTTATTATAGTAAGTAAAATTAAATAATTTTTGTCATTGTTATTATTAGTTGTAAATGCATAATGTTACTAAATAAGGTTATTATGACAACAATTTGGTTGATTATTTTTAAGATTATATAATTATTATATAATTATTTAATTTTTTATATTTATTTCATAACACTATTATTGGAATTTCTAATAAAAGTACTCTAAATAATTTACATTCCTATTCTTCTTATAATTTCCATCTTTTTTCACCATCTCTTCATTATAATTCTTCAATAAAACATTGATAACTTTTTATGTAATATTTCATAATTATGCTTGGATTAATGAGACAAAATAAGTTTTATTAATTAATTACATTTTTTCTAATGATTATTTCTATTTAATATTAATAAAGGTCTCACAATAAAAACCAATTTAATTATTAACAACAAAACTATGCTAAATAAATAAATTTAATTTCATATATTTTTTTGTTGTTAATTAATACAATGGCTATGGTTATTTATAAAAAAGAATGCAAAGTATGATATTATTTTGGACTATAATTATTAATTACAAAAATAAATTTCTAATATGTTGAGTGGTGTTACTAAAATTAAAGATTCACTATTTGTTTTAGTTCTTTAGTTGTCATAAACTTTTGTATTATTAATAAAACAAAATAATTTTGTTAATTTATTTTTAATATTGTAATAAGAAAACATTTTATTAATAATTATGTTTATGATAATTATTAAGAATAATCCATGATGTTATTTAAACATAGTAATTATTCTTAAACCATCTATAGTTATTATCCTGTTGTATGATCAATTAGTAATAATTTAATAATGAATTGATATTATTGTTAATTTTTCCATTTTCTCTAAAACTATTACAAAAAGAAAAATTAATAACAACAAAGAATAAGTCAATAATTATTTTATTCATTAAGCAACTTTTTATCCATAATTATGATAATGAAATTTGAAATTTATTAGCATATTTAATTATTCATAATTAAACCAAAAAACTTTTATTATTTATTATAGTTTAAATAAATATTTATCAAAAGCTTTATGTATATTATGTTATTATTTTTTGTTATGAAAATTATGTTAATAATTATTTGTTAAACTTAACAATGTATTATTCGATATCCCATATGATGACATTATTAAATTATTTTTTATACATATTAAGAAGAGTTTTCTCAAATATTATAAGATCTGATTTTATAAGCCTGGATTAGAAATTTAAATTAATTACTTTTTTTTTCTTAATTATTATCATTCCTAACTTTTAAATTAAAATAATAACTAATAACTAATAATAATTACATGCTTAAAACAATTATTAAGAATTTATTCTTCTAAAACTTTTTTATATTCATCAAATAATAAAAAAATTAAATAAATGAAACTAATGTCCAAAGTTGTATTGAATGAGCATTATGAAATAAAAGAAGAAGATATTAAAAAGAATTAGAAGAAGAAAAGAGTAGCGAGAAAAATAAGAGTTAAGAAAGAAAAATAAGTACAAGAAGTAAAAAAAGAACAGAACAAGTTAACTAACTTATATAATAAATAAAAACATTTGAAAAAAGTGGCACGAAAAGAAAAAGCAATAAGAAAAAATAGAATAAAAAGATTTAGAACAATAACAATTGGAGAAATTATTAATATATTTAAATAATTATTATTAATTTAAAATTTATTCATAATTATTAACAACTTTTATAAAAATTATTATTATTTTAAAAATTTTTTAATTTGTTTTGTCTATAAACAATTATTTTATAATTATATGAACATTTTTAATTATTTTGAAATCTATTAATTTTTTATCTTTATTATAATATTTTGAAATTTCAAATAATATCTATTATTATTATAATAATAATATAAATAAATTAAAAAATATATACAAATTTTATTAAAATTTAATATTAATAAATTTTTATAATAGATAAATTGCATTAATTATTTTTCAATATTTATTAAATATTTACATAATAACTACTATTTTTTGTTGATCTAAAAATTTAGTCCATTTCAAAATTATTATTTTTCACATAATATTTAATTTATTTTGTATGTTCTCTTTTTTCATCTTAATAAGATATATGTATGACATCCAAGATAATTATTATATAATGTTTGAAATAATTTGCTTTAATTTTTTTCTTACTACCATTAGATGATGAGCATTAGGATAGTAACTAGAAAATAACTTATAAGTGGTAAAGGAAAAGAGAAAGGGAAAACAAAGAAGTGTGAGAGAAAGGGGAAAAAATGTGAGACAAAGATTAATAGAGAAACAACTCATTGATGCAATGGAGGGAAAAATGAAATAAGTAAGACAGATAGCATCCACAGAAAGTGAAAGAAGACTTTGAGGTAAGGAGGCAATGATGAAAGAAAGAGTGAGAATTTAATGAATGGAGTTGGAGAGTTATTATGATACAAAGAAGCTAAGAGAGTGTGAAAGGCAAAGAAAGGAGGAGGAGAGTAAGAGTGATAGTCTTATAGAGAGAAAAGATCGAAAGATGAGATGGAGAGAAGTGATAGATGGTGGCCAAGTTAGAGATGAGAAAAAATTAGAGAGGCAAAGATTAACAAATAGTTCAATGATGGGAAATGAAGTAGAAAGAATAGATTTATAATTATACGGACATTTTCATTATTTTCAAAATATTAATTTTTTATCTTTCTTATCATAATTTATAATTTGATATAATATTTATTACTATTATTATTATAACAATAACGTAAATAAACTAAACAATTAGTACAAATATTTTAGAAAATTTAGCATTAATAAATTTTTATAATAATAAATTTGCAATAATTATTTTGCAAATTTTATAAAATATCTTCATAATAACTTTTATATTTTCATTTATAAATTAGACCATTTCAAAATTAATATTTTTTACATAATATTTTATTTATTTAGTCGGTTGTATTTTTTTCATTGTAATAAAATATGTATGAAGTTAAAGAAAATGATTATATAATGTCTGAAATAATCTGTAATTGTTTTATCTTACTAGCAAAAGATGACAAGCACTGAGAGGGTAACTAGAAAAGAATTTGTGAGAAATTTGTAGAGCAATTGAGAAAGAGAAAAACAAATAACTATAAGAGAAAGGAGAGAAAATATGAAAAATAAATCGTCATAGAGAGACAACACAATGATGCAATTGAAGGAATAATTGAAAGAAAGATAAGGGAATGATAAGAATGAAATTAGACAAAATTACCAAGAATAGAAGGAATGAGAAAGAAAAATAGATATCAAAGAAAGTCATAATTAAGAGAAGGACATTAAGATGGGAAGGTAATGATGGAAGAGAAACTGAAAAGGGAATCAATGGAGTAGGAGAAGAATTAGTGTGATACAAAGAAACTAAGAGACTATGAAAGACAAGGAATGAATGAAGAGACTAAGAGTTATAGTCTTATAGAGAGAAAAGAATGGAAGATAAGATCAAGATAAGAAATAGATGGAGACTAAGTTAGAGATGAGAAAACATAAAGGGGGCAAATATTGGCAAATAGTTCAGTTATGGGAAATGAAGTAGGCAGGATAGATTTTGTGGATAGAGAAATGAATAAGAGAGAGAAAGTGTGAAGTCAAGCAAAGATGAGGAAGAAAAGGGTTACAAATGGAATAGTTATAGCGTGAAGATAATAAAGGGATGAAAAGAAGAGTAAGAGTGAGAGAAAAGTTAAAGGAAGCATTGGAATAACTTATAAAAATATAGATAAAAGAGAGAGATGAAGTGTCAAATGGTCTAAATGATTTAAAGATGTGGTTAAAGAAATGGAGAGTGAAAGAGTAGAAGTGGTAAAGGGGAAAAGGAGTGAAGTTTATGATGAACAGAGAACATCAAATGGAAGGGATAATAAAATTAGCAAAAAAAGCAAAGGAGAGATAATAGAGCAAATTTGAGAATGAAGAGAAGGAAGAAATGAATGAGAGCATTATAAATGATGGAGAAGAAGCTAGAAAAAGAGATTTAAGGGATTGAAAGTAAGAGACAGAGGGGAGATTAATAAAAAGTGTGATAAAGAGAATGAGTAGAAGAGACAAAGAGATGAAGCAAGACAGGGATTCATTACTGCAAAGAAGGCATGGAGATGCAAAAATAAATGAAGAAATGCTAAAAGTACACCAAAGCATCACAATGGGATAATGGAAAGAAAACATTAGAGTGAGATAGAGTAGGAATAAGGAGAGAGAAGATAAGTTGATGAAGATGAGAGATACATATGATGGAGAGGGAAATATAAAAAAAATGAAAAGGTTGTGCAAAAAAGTATGATTATTGTAGAGAAGAGAAAAGTATAAATAAAGAGACTACTATAAAGGGTTAAAAAAAGTGGCAAAGTTATCATAAGAGGCAACAATGAGAGATGGGGACATAGAAAGAAGAGAATAATAAGTGAGAGAAATTGTGATAAAAATATAGAAACAATCAAAAGAGAAGATAGTGTGAGATGTGGTTCAAAACACTATAAGAAAGGGCTAAACGTAATTAAAAGATTATAAGAGTAAGAAAATAATGATGTTGAATAAATCAGATATAGCAGAGTAATAAAAATTAAGTGAATAAGGGGAATGTTTAGAAGAGTGAGAGCAAGAGATTGCAAGGTTAGAGAGAGCGAACAACCATAGAATGAAGGGAAGTCAAAAGTAATGAATTAGTTTAACTTGGCAGCAGACAAAAATTAGATAGGTAGACCAATAAAAAAATGTAAAAAGACATCGTATAATATATAGTACAAGGGACTAAGAAATAGATTAAAAGACATAAACTCATTAACAATGAGAGCCACACAAAAGGGAGACGATGGATAAATAATAAGAAATTGATGAACCAATATTATTTATGAAATAAAATTTTTAACTATGACGAACAACTATATTTATTATTATAAAAATTTTTTATTTTCTTTTAAAATTTCCTTGAAGAATTTTAATGCATTATACTTAAAATAAAAACATTAAATATTTTTTGTTATTTTGTAATAAATATGCTAATTTATTTTTTTTATTATTAATTAATATTGTAGTATTTATTTTAATAACAAGTAGGTAGACTTAGTGTTTGCTTTTTGATCTTAGGTGCCTACTAGTTATTTATATAACAAAGACTTTTCTCTGATAATGAAAATGAACAACAATAAATAATTTTTAACAATAGAATAAGTGTAAGAATAATAAATACTTTGTACTAAAATATTTCATAAAAATTATTAGGAAATTTGCTTCCTATAATTATTGATGATAATTGTAATAATTCTTTTTATAACTATAATAATTAGTTATAAAGAAAACAATTCTAATTATAATTACAAAAAAATTTTCATATGAGTATTCTTGATACTTTGATTATTTATAAAATTAATTATATGATATAATTCCGTGATAATGGATTTATTAATATTATATGTAACTTTTTTAAATATTCATATTTTTAATGTCTTTAACAATTATTATGAAAATTTTAAAATGCATTATTAGCAAACTATTACAAGTTATTAATAAATATAAATTCTTAATTAATTTTTTGTAATAAAGTTTATTAAAATATTACATAATTCCTTTTATATTATTAAGTTGCATTTGTAATAATAATGGATAAGATTAGGAGGTTAAGTAATAATCAATAACTTGAAATTTGATTCAAAAGTAATAAAGCAATTGAATTTTGTCATACTTTTCAAAACTATTGAGCATAATGCTCTTAATCAATCATATGAGTTAATAAAGTTTACTAATAGCGAACAAAACAAAAGAAAGAGTATTTATAAAAAATTTATACTATTCCTGAAATAAATTGATTAATAGAAATGAACAAAGAATATGGATCAATCACAAATACAAAAAAGGTAAGGAAAAAGGGAATTTGAAAAAGAATTACAGAAATAAAAGAAAGAAGGCAAATAATTTTTTGAAGGAAAAAAAATAAAATAAAGATTAAGTGATGGAATTAGAAAAATAATAAAAAGTTCGACATATTGATAATATTTATTAATAAAATATATTATAAAAAAATTTATTTTATTAAGAAAATATTTTCTATTACTTTTATAAATAAAATTATTAAAAAAACTTTAAAATGATTAATAATTTTTTTTAGTTGTTATATGAGTTGTAAAATAATTTGTGTTATTAATTATTATAACACCTAATTATAACATAAAATGATAATTATTATTATTATCATAATAAAAAAATTTTATTCATATTTAATATTTTTATTTCTTACTACAAGAAAAATTTATTATAATGATAAATATAGTAAAAAAAACTTATTTCATAATTAAAATGATTATTGTAATGAAAAATAACAATTCAATATAATTAACAACATATAATAAGCATAAGATTTTAACAAAAGTTTTAATTTTTATTTGTACTTCATTTAATGATTATGATTATTACACTCAATCTTATTAGTGTGTTAGAATAAAACCTTTCACTATAATTTTTCATATTTTTTCAAATGTTTTTGTTTGATTTGGATAAATTACTATATAACTCTAAATCAACTCTTTTGTAACATTTATGTCACTTTGATTTATTTATACTACATTACTTTAATTTATGTTTTTTTAGCTTTAAAATATATTTTTTAAAAAAATTAAATAATAATTTTATGTTATTTAATAATATCTATTTTGTAATTCGTAGTTGTTCCAAAGGAAGTTTGCTAGAGACAAAATAAAGTTCATAAAAATTTCTTTACTGAGCTCTACGAAATTAAATATTATTTTTTTGTTTTCTAGAAATTTTTTTCTAGTGCTTTAAAATTATTTAGGAGTCATTTTGATTTGTATTTATTTAGATGATCAAAGAAGTTACACTCGATCTTCTTAGCATCTTTGAATGCAACTTTTCTGTATAATATATCCCATTTCTTTTAATTTCTTTTCTTTGATTTGTATAATATTGTTTTACTCTTTTTTATTTGAGTATATCCTTTACTTCAATTTTATTTCATTAGTCATATTATTACAATTTACCTTATCTTATCTTTAATTTATATTGACATTATATTTGAAAAATAATTTTCTACAATTAAATTTTAATTATTTTAGTAGTTCATACTAACTTCAAACAAGGCTAGATGAGATAAAACAAACATCAATGGACTCATGTCTATCAGTTCTTTACAATAAAATATTCATTTCTATATTTTTTATTATTTTAGTTTCTAAAGTCTTCGCAAGATTTACATGATATTTTTATTTCTACTTGATCGCATAGCAGAGGAAGTAATGCTTGATCTCTTTATTATCTTGTAACACAATCTTTCAATGCAATTTATATCATTTATTCAAACATTTTATATTTCTTTGGTTATATAATTACGACACTCTAATTCCCTTATCGTATGACCTCCACATCACTTTTATTTAGTTATATTACATTACTTTAATTAGTCATATTTTAGATTTATTAAGTGTTAACAAAAGTTTAAAATAATACTTTATTATTATTATTTCTTCTTTAAATTTTTATTTACCATAGTTCCAACAATGCTTAATGGGGATTAAAAAACTTCATTATACTCATTTGAATAAGCTCGACAAAATTAAATAATAATTTTTATGCTATTACATCTTTTATTTCAAACCTCTTTGGAACGCATGATGAGACATTTCCTACTTTTAATATCTTGGAATAAATCTTTCCTCCATAATTTATCTCATTTTTTAAATTTTTTCTTTCTGATTAGATCATGTTATCATGAAACTTTAATCCATGACACATGTAATCTTTACTTTGTGTTATATAATTTTAGCTTCAAAGTTTTTCTGACTTAAAATTAAAAAGTAATTTATAATAATTTATGATAATTTACTTTGATAGTTGAGACTAAATCAAAATGAATTTTGATTGAGGAAAAACAAATTTCACAGAGCTCGTCTCTACCAACTTTATCCAAATATATATTTATTTTCATATTTAAATTATTTTATTGCCAAGTATTTCATCGTGCTTTAAGAGGAATTTTTATTTCTACATGAGTTCATGACAATGGATGTTACACTCAATCTTCATAGTAACATGGAAGGGAACTTTTTTATATAATGTTTCTCACTTCTTCACATTTTTTTAGTTCATTAGGTTATATTACTATGAAAGTCTATTTCTCCTCTCATGTAACCTTTAGATCACATTGATTATGTTAAATAATATTACTATAGTTTATCTTATTCTAGTTTTAATATGTACCACATGATATTAAAATAATAATTTATTACTATTTGAACATAGTTACTTCCATAATTCATAAAAATCCAAGGGAGATTTCATCTTCATGAAAAAAACATCATTATACACATCTCGATTTTTTCAATTATAATAAATATTATTTTTCTATATTTCAAGTATCTTATTTTGTAGGATTTTTGTATTCTTCTTGAGAGATTTTAATTTTTACTTGATTTAATGATCAAGGATGTTACATAAAACATCTTTATCATCTTGGACCATAACTTTCCATTTCCATTTATCTTATTAATACAAAATTTTAGCTTTGATGTCATTATTTTATATTTGTTATGGATGTATTAATATGTAACTCAAAATTTCTTCTAATGTGATATTTACAACACTTTGATTTGGATATTTCATATGGCTTCAATTTATCTCATTCTTATTTAATATATATTTATTTAAAATTAAAATAACAAAGTATTATCATTTAAGCTATTTTAATTTTGCTATATTATAAAGCAATTTTATTTGAGTCTTATTGATGATTGAGGATGGTACACCCCCACCTCCTTAATATCTAGGAGCGCAACTTTTCACCATAAGCTTTCTCATTTCTTTTAATGTTTTGCTTTGATTTAGTTCTTTCACTATATAACTCTACATCTTCTATCAGCTGACATTTATATCAGTTTGATTTGATAATAAAACTTATTTTAAATTAAATACTTTTTTAAATATTTATTTCAATAGAGACAAAAAAAATATCATTAGACACAACCCAATGAACTCTAACCAATTACATGTTATTTTTTAAATTTTAAATATTTTATCTTTTTGGTTGATTGCCTACTTTGTGAGACAACCAGATTTGTACATTATTTGGGGAATAAGAATTTCATACTTAATCTCCTTATCATCTTAGCATTCAACTTTTCAAAATAACTTTTTGTAATTCTTCAAATTCTTTTTTTTAATTTTGTTATATTACAATGTAATTCTACTCTATTCTTTTGTCACATTTTTGTCATTTAGATTTTGTCATATTACATTTCTTCAATTTATCTTATTTTAGGCTTAAAACATATTTACTTATTTAAATGTATAACTTGTTCTTATTTCCAACACTAATTTGAAAGAATTCAAAATAAGATCTTATGATGATGAAATAAACATCGTTGGAGTCATACCATAAAGCCCATTGAAAATAAAAATTCATTTTTAAATTTTTAAATTTTATATTTTTTATGAATTTTGTATGTTTTATGACACACTTTTATTCGTACCTAATTTTTTTTTGAGGATGTTAGAGTCGATCTCAATATTATATTAGAACGAAATTGTTTAATATTATTTAACTCATTTCTTTTAAAAAATGATCATTTTTAAGTAGTTTATTTATATGATCTATACTTTTTTGTGTATTGGAATGTGACTTTCTTATATAATTTATCTCATTTTGTAAATTTTTTTAGTTTTATTATTTTATATCATGATGCAACTATAAATCATTCCTCATATATCATTTACATCACATTGCTTTTTTACATTATATTGCTTAATTTAATCTCTTTTTAGCTAAATAATAAGCTAGCCAAACACAAAACAAAAAATGTTTTATAGTTTACCATTATCTATATTGGTAATTTACCATTGTTCTAAAGAAGACCTGATCGAGATAAAACTAGCATCATTACACAACCTATAATGAGCTCTATATAATTAATAATTAGTTCTAAATTTTGAATATTTCACTATTAGCAGTTTGCTCAAATTTTACAAGAGATTCAATTTATATGATCTGACGAAAAAGAATATTACACTTGTTCTCTTTAGTATCTTGATTTTCAACTTTATTGTATAATTTATCTCATTTCTTAAAATATTTTTCTTTGATTTGGTTTCATTAGTAAAAATCTCTACATCTCTTATCATGTCACTTATACAATCCTTTGATTTGTTTATGTAATATATCTTCAATTTATCTCATTTTTAACTTTAATACATATTTATTTAATATTAATAACAATTTATTAACATTTATGCTTATGTAATTTAATGACACATGGCAAATTCAAATAAAGTGATATTAAGTCAAATCAAATGTTGTTCAATTGATATTAACAAGCTCCATCTTATTAGATATTAATTTTGTAAGTTTTTTGTATGTTTTACTAAACATTTTTATTTATACTTGATATGATAATCTTGAACATTAGACGTGATAACTTTATTATTTTGGAATGTAACAATCTTCTTTAATTTATTTCAATTCTTCAAATATTTTTACAACTATTTTGTTACAATAAATCATGTCTCATCTGTGCTTTAGCTTGCTTTTTTTTTGTTATTTTATATTTCTTCAATTTATCTTATTTTAGCTTTAATATATATTTATTTATTATTAAAATAATAATTTGTTATAATTTAAGTTTATTTAAATTAGTAATTTGAAACATTTCCAAAAGGTTTTTAATTATGATTAAAAAAAATTCGTTGGACTCCTACAAAACTATAACAAATTAAATTTATTTTTTAATAATTTAAAATATTTTACTATTATTTTTTTTGGCATTCCTTACATGATATTTTTTTTGTAACTTATTTAATGATTAAGAATTTTGCACTCAGTCTTCTATATATCTTTGAATGCAACATTCACATACTTTTGACCTCCTATTTTCTAAATGTTTTCACTTTGATTTGTTTACATTATTTTGAATCTCTAACTCTTCTCTCTTTTAAACTTTACAACTCTTTTTTTTTTTATTACATCATAAAACTCTATCTCATTTGAGCTTCAATATGTATTTTCATAATAAAAAAACTTCCATTTATTTCCATTTATACTAACTAACTTAGGAAATTTTCAATACTCAAAAAGATTGCCGTTTGAGACAAAAAATTGTTGTTGGACTCCTCTTACTAGCTTTAGGAAATTTAATATTTTTTACAAGCATTTATTTTCTCTCGCTTTTCTATGCTTTATAAGATATTTAAATTTGTGCATGATTTGAAGATTGTTGTTGTCATACTCGATCTTCTAAGTTTCTTAATGTAATTTTCTAATACACTTTATCTCATTTATTCAAAGTTTTTACTTCAAATTCTCTATACTAATATATAACTATAAATCTCCTCTCATGTGTGATTTACATTCCTTTCTTTTAGTTAAATGATATTGATAAATGTTATCTCATTTCATCTTTAATATATTTGCTTAATATTAAAAGAATAACACATTATTATCCATGCTTCTCTTATTAGTAATTTATAATGAATCCAAACATGGTCTGATTCAGATGAAAAAATTGTCATTTGTCTCATTTTTGTGAGCACTATCAAATAGCATATTAATGTCAATATTTTTAAATATTTTATTTTCTAAACTTTGGCATGCTTTCCAAGGCATTTTGATGAATCCTAATTTAACAATTAGTTATGTCACACAAAATCTTTTTAGTGTTTCAAAATGAATTATTCTATACAAATTATTTTATTTTCTAACCTTTTTTAGTTAGTAAAGTTATATTATTATGTATCTCTAAATTTTCTCTCGAGTAAAATTTAAATTACTTTGATTTAGTTACGCATCATTGCGCTAATTTACACAAATTCAACTTAAATAGATCTTTACTATTTATGAAAATAATAATTTATTAGTATCTAGGTTTACTTATTTTAAAAATTCATTGTAATTCCAAAAAGGGCTAGATCAAGACACAATAATAGCCATCACACTCGAATCAATAAACTCTATCTCATAAAATACTTAACTCTTTGTCGATAAATACTTCATTTTTATATATTTTAGTATGCTTTTTACAACATTTCGTCTTGTACATTTTTTAATGATTGATGATATTATACTAAATCTCATTAGTATCTTAGAATATAACTTTGTCATATAATTTATCTCATTTATAAAATATTCTTCTTTGATTTTATTGTTATACAAAGCAACTCTCCATCTCTTCTCATGTGACTACTAAAATGATTTGATTTAGTTACATTACATTTCAATTTATCCTTATTTAAGTTTAATATTAATTTTCTTAATCATTAAAATAATAATTTTTTATATTTATGATTATTTAAATTTATACTCCACATTAATTCCAAATAAGGCTGAACGAGAGAGAACGTCTTTGGACTAGCCTCTATGAGCACTTACAACTAAAAATGTATGGAACATTTCTAATTATATCTTAATTAAAGGTCAAGGATATTGTTGTCAATCTCCATAGTATTTTGAAATGAATCTTTCCCTTATAATTAATCTCATTTCTTCAAAAGTTTCACTTTAATTTCATCATATTATGTTGCTTAATTTATCTTATTTCAACACTAATATGCATTTACTAAATAATAAAATAATAATTTATCATTATTTATGTTCTTTTCTTTTGGTAATTCATTATAATTATAAATAATGTCTAATTGAGACAAAATAGCAATCATTAAACTCAACTCAATGGACTTTATCTAATTTACTATTTATTTTTGTGTCAATTATTAGTTATATTCGAGAGTTTTAGTATGCTTTTTGGTGCATTTTTTTCATACATGTTATGATAATTGGTGATATTAAAACAAATCTTTTTAGTATCATCAGTTGTAACCTTGTAATAAATTTTATCTCTCTTTCAAATTGTTTGCTTTAATTTTGTTGTAATACCATGTATGTCTGAATCTCCTCTCATGTGAGTTTTGAAATGATTTGATTTAGTTATATATCACTTTAATTTATGACATTTCAACTTCAATATTAATTAACTTAATCTTAAAATCATAATTTCTTTTTATTTATGCATATTTTTTGTTAATCACTTTAATTCCAAACAATGTTGATCGAGATCCTTGAACTGATGTCTAAAAGCTGTATTAAATTAACATTTTATTTCAATTTTTTTAAATATTTTATTTTGTCAATCGTTTCATGATTTATAAAACATTTCAAATTAGTCCTAATTTTTTCATCGAGGACGTTCACCCAATCATGTTAGTGTCTTGTAATTTAAATTTTCCCAATTATTAATCTCATTTTTTTAATGCTTTCACAATGATTTAATCATATTATATTACTACAATTTAGCTCATTTTTATTTATATATATATATATATCTATATATATATATATATATATATATATTTGTATACATAATATTATAATAATAATTTAGTATTATTTATGCTTAATTATATTTTAAACACTTTATATTTTTAAATGAGTTCCAACCAAGTCAAAAATATCATTAGACTTATCTCGAAATGTTGTATCAAGATAAATATTCATTCAAGAATTTTTAAACCTTTAATTTTTGTTGCTTTTCATAAATTTCGTGACACATAGTAATTCGGGCATTATTTAATGATGGATAATATCCCACTCAATCTGTTTAGTATCCCAGAGTGCAAAATTCTCACATATATTTTCTCACTTCTAAGAATATTTTACTTCAATTTGCTATGTTATTTCAAAACTCTAATTCTTCTTTAGTGGACCCTTGACTTTGATTAAACTTGGTTGGATTATATTATTTAAATTTATCTCATTTTTTCCTTAACTAAAATTTATTTAATATTTAAATAATAATTTACAATTACTTATGTTTTTATGTGTAATTAGTGTAACTTCAAACATACTGTAATCAAAACGAAACAAATCTATTGGACTCACCTTGATGAGCACTATCTAACTCAATATTCTTTATGTATTTCTAAATATTTCATTTTTTAGAGTTTTAGCAGGCCATAGTTCATTTAAAGTTGTACATGAATTAGCATTAGAGGATGTTACATCCAATATCTTTATTTTCTTGGTATTTAACTTGCATATAGAGTTTATCTCATTTCTTCAAACTTTTAACAATGATTTAGTAGTATTACAATGAATAAATTTATCTCATTTTATTTAAATATATATTAACTTCACATTAAAGTAATAATTCAATATTATTTATGTTTAATTACTATGGTAATTCACATTAATTCCTAATGCAGACTAAAGACAAAACAAAAACCATTGTACTTGACTCGATGAAACCTGTCATATTAGATATTCATTTTAATTTTCTTTCAGTATTTGTTTTCTAATTTTTGCAAAAATTTCGAAACAATTTTGTTCTCAATGATGTGATGATCATGTTTGTTGCACTCAATCGATATTACAAAATTGTAATGCAACTTTCTCAAAGTATTAATGTCATCTTCCAAACTTTCACTTTGAATCTTTTATATTGCTATGTCACTCTAAATGTCTAATCATGTCACCTTTAGATGAGTTTCATTTTTTTAAATTATATTGCTTTTATTTATATTTTCTTAGCTTCAATATATTTTTTCTTGACATTAAATTATTTATTTTTTATTATTTATGCTTATCTGTTTTTTCAAATTCTAAGAACTCCAAATCATCTCCTACTAAAACAACAAGTGTCATTGGATTTTTCTCAAAGTGCCCTATCAAATTAAAAAAATCCATTTTTTAAATTTTTTAAATATTTTATTATGATTAAGTTTGACACTCTTAGCAAGAAATTTTTGTTCATGGAAGACTTGATGTCGAGGTTCTTGCACTTGATATTCCTATTTTTTAATGCAACTTTTACGTGTGATTTATCTTATGCCATCAAATGCTTCTGTTTGAATTAGATATATTATGTTACTTCAATTTATTTATTTTTAGCTTTAGTATACATACGTACTTGTTATTGCAACAATAAGTTATTGTTATTCTGATTCCTTAAATTAGGTAATTCATAATAATTATAAATATGGCTTGATGAAGATGTGAAAAAAATAGCATTGGACTCATATCAATTTGTTCCATCCACTAATTGCATATTTTTATTTTTAAAAAAAATTATTTTCAATAGTTTTAATGTGCTTTGTAAGACATTTTGAATCATTTTAAATTTGATCATCATGGATAACATATTAGATCTCGTTAGACTCTTTGAATTCAACTTTGCATATAAATTATGTAATTTTTTTCTATTTTTGTTTTGATTTTGTTATATTACTATTTACTCTACATCTCCTCTTATGTGACCACTATATCATTTAGATTTGGTTATATGACATTGCTTTATTTTATCTCATACTTGCTTTATTATATATTTATGTAAAATTAGAGTGGTAATTTAGTATTTATTTTCTTAATTAAATTGGTAATTAAGAGAATTTTGTAACGAGGTTTGAAAAATACAAAAAAAATATTCTTGAAATCATCCACATGATGTATATCTAATTAATATTAATTATATATTTTTTTTTAATATTTTTATTTTTTGACATTTTAGTATAATTTATGAGATATTTCAATTTGTACATATTTTAACAATAGAGACAGTTGCCTTAACCTTCTCACTAACATTGAATCAACTTTCCAAGGCAATCTCTCACTTAAAATTCTTCATTTTGATTTGGTTATATCACCATAAAATTGCAATTCTCCACTATTGTTACTTTGCATCACTTTGATTTTATTAGATTACATTACTTATATTTATCTCGTTATAGATTTAATATATATTTGTTTAATACTAAAATAATAATATCTAATAATTTATTGTTATTTACATTTAAAATTTATTGTGATTTCATACAAGGTTAAATTGAAATTAAATAAATGTCTTTGGTCTCATCTGAAAGAGCTTTATCAAATTACATATTCAACTCTATATATATTTAAATTTTTATTCTGAAGAGTTTTGCTATAATTTATGAGACTTTTGAAGTCATGACTAAGTTAACAATTGATAGAGTTCCATTCAATCTCTAAATACCATGTAATGTAATTTCCCAAAAGATTCATCGCACTTTTTTAGAATTCTTACTTTGGTTCATATATTACTATGTTATTTTAATTGTCCTATCATATGATATTTACATCACTTCGATTTTTTTATAGTAGATTTCTTCAATTTATCTCCTTTCCAACTTTATCATAAATTTATTGAACATTAAAACTATGATTTATTGTTATTCAAACTTATTTAAATTTATAATTCATAATAACTTAAACTTGATATTATTGAGATGAAATAAATGTCATTAGATTTTTCTTAAAAAGTACCATCTAATTATATAATCATTTTTTTATTTTTAGAAATTTCACTTTCTTGAGTTTTACCATAATTTTTGAGATATTTAAATTCATACCTAATTTGATGATAGAGGATGTCACACTCGATCTCTTAGTATATCAACATACAAGTTTCTTGTACAATTTATCTTATTTATTAAACTTTTATACATTTATTTTGATTTATTACCTTAATTTGTCTCATTTCATCTTTAATATACATTTACTCAATCATAAAAAAAAAAATTTCTTAATTTTTACCTTTGATTACTTTTGTAATTCATAATAATTCCAAATGAGGTCTAGCTAAGAAGAAAGCCATAATTAAACTAATCTCGATAAGCTTTATCTAATTAAATATTCATTTCAAATTATTAAGTTTTTAACTAAAGTTTTGTCTACTTTAAATGAGACTCTTATTCATAAAAAATTCCACATTTAGGGATGTTAAGAGAAAAGAGAAATAATAATGGGAGATAGATAATAAGTAAAATGATTAAAGTGAGAGAGGGTTAGAAGATAATTATATAAGGAGAATGTAGGAGAATAGAGAGAAAATGGACAAAAAAGCAAAGGTAGAGAAATGGAGCAAAGTTGAGCAAAAAGACATAATTGCTAAGACAAAGAAAAAGGTAAAAAAAGGTAGTAGGAATCACAATTTTTTAGAATAAGAAGGTGAAGCGATACTAAGTAGATGAGGGAAGAGAGTGAGTCAAGAGAGAATAACTTAAGACGAGAGCTAAGCATAGAGATAGAAAGGAGAGAGTGTGGTAAAATTCAAGACAAATGAGACACTTGGAAGGAGAGTATAAGAGAGAAAATTAAGAGAGATAAAAGTGATGGAGATAGTAGAGAGAGAAAGAGTATGATATAGATAAGATAGAAATCAAAGGAAATATAAAGAGAAGAGAATGTGGGAAAATAGATAGGAAAGATTTAATGGAAAGAGTGGGAGGGAGAAGTGTGAAAGAGAGTTAGAAAAAAAGATAATGGAGAATAGAATAGAGTAAGTAAGAGAGTGTAAAGAAAAGTTAAAAGGCCAAAAATCACAAAGAAAAAAATGAGAGTTAGCATGATAAGAGAGAAGTGACAGTAGAAAGGATTCGAAGACAGAGATTCAAAGGGAGAGAGAAAGTAGGGTGAAATATAGAAAGTATGAGAAGGTTAAATGTTAAAGTAAAAAATGAGTTAAAACTAGATTCTTAATAGGATAGCAGGCACTTAGAGATGGAGACAAGAAGTGATAATAATGGTATACGAAAGTTAGGCATAGAGATAAGTGAGAGAAAAAATAATTGATGAAGCAAGATAGATAAGAGAGAGAAGATAATGAGATGGAGATGTGAGATAAATAAAAGAAAGGGTATAGAGTGTGAAAAAATGCAAGATAATGTGATGAAAATTGAGTGAAAGAGAGAAGAGACAAAGAGGGATAGAGGAACAACAAGAAAGAGAAATAAGAAGGGGCATTAAGATAGATAGAGTGAGACAAAAAGTAGAGACAAGAAGAAAGAGAGGCAAAAGAGAGCATAAGAGATATAAGAGTTGAGATTGAAGAAATAGAGTAAGTGAGAAGAAATAATAAGACAAAAAAGAATGATAATATAGGAAATAACTAAGAGGGAGTGATAGGGTTTGGATAGAAATTATGAAGGAGATAGAACAATGGTTGATAAAAAAGTCGAAGAGAGATGAATAGCAACAAAAAGTTGGACTGAGATTGATGTTATCAAAGAGAAAAGAAAAGGGTGGATAAACTTAGAGAGAATGTAGCAAGATATAGCAAAATAAGATAGAATTAATGAATGAAAATGAGATTAAGATAACAGAGAAAGAGATGATGAGGTGAGGAAGAGTGGAGTCATCAAGAGAAATCAAGACAATGATGAAGAATAAGACTAATATAAGGGAAGAAAGATGAAAAATTGGCAATAAATAAATAAGAAAAGGTAAAGTATAGAACATAACATAAGAAATAAAGATAAAGATAGCAAAAGCTACGCAAACATAAATAATAAGAGATGAAAAAAGTAATAGGAGAGATAAAAATATGTAGAAGAAAATGGGAACAAGAGATAATAGCAAAAAAGAGAGATAATTAATGGTAAAAGGAGATAGACTATGACAGAATGCAATAAAGAGCAACCATATTGATTGAGAAATAAAAATCCCTAGAGCAATGGTGAGAGTAGGATAAATTGATATGAAGTTAAAATAACTTAAAAAGAGAAAGAAAGAGTTTGTAAATAGAAAGTGAGAAAATTGAGAGAAGCCAAAAATAAGAAAGAAAATGAATGAGAAATGAGAAATATGGAGGGAAGAAACAGAAGAGATAAAAGAAAAGATACAGAAAAGGGATAATCAAAGTGATTGATACACAATTGAGAGATATGAGGGTAAGAAAGAAAATAGATAAATGGAAGACAAAGGGAGACAGATTGATAAAACATATAGAGATAAAAGAAGAGATAAAATATAGACAAGGAGATAGATGGAGAAGAATAAGGAGATAAAAAATAGAAAGGAAAAAAGACAAAAACTCAAAGTGAAAAAGATTGAGAAGAGGAGAAATAGAGGCAACAAAATGGAGAGAAGAGTGACAATTTTTATTAATAGTAAATGAAAGATACAAAAGAAGACTATGGTGACCTATGATTGATAAAGGAAGAGAGAATTAGGATGAGAAAGATCCTTGATAAGTTGAGAAAAGTGATAGAGAAGGAGAGTACCTAAAAAAGAGAAAGAAAGAGGATAAGGATGCAATAGAGAAAGGTGAAGAATAAGAGATTAAGATGCTGAGGTTTGTGGTGACAAAGAAAATGTTAAGAAATAATAAATTATGAGAATAAGATCTACTTGTAAACAAAATTAACAAAACTATAAGAAACAAATAATAATTGATAATAATTATTATCATGAAGTAAATACTTTTTATTATT